>OX439473.1:39846850-40446850 GCA_949320105.2 Crepidodera aurea
TGAAGCGATATGGTAAAATTTTCGCTGAAGTCCCGCCGGAGTGTCTTCGTCCCATAATAAAACCTTTGCGTAGTATTCTTCAAATTTTAATGAAGCAGAGCTCGATCCTTTTGTTGGCGCACATCTGCAAATTCCTTCGTTTCGCATTACGAGCTTCCCTACTAGACTTGAAGATAATATCTTTGAATGGATCAAAAATTATTTTCCACTTCATAATACAAATCTCTTGCATTTTTTTGCAACGGTGTTCCACATTGTCTTCACAACTATTTCTTTGTAATTTTCACCTTTCTTCATATTCCACGTCCAATCTTTCAGGATTAGGTTTAGTTGCTCTGTAGTTTCCAAAAGCTCGTATTTCTTTGCCTTGCAGAATTACGTAAACTGTTTCCATATTGACGTATGGGTTTTAACGGTATTGTACGGTACACTTTTCTCAATCGCCAAATCAATATTAGTCATAGAATCACTTCCAAAGCGACTCATTTTCACTACATAAGCTGACTAGTTTAAAAACAATATTGCAAAATTTATTGACAATAAAATCAGACAAATTGTTTAGCGTCGTTTACTGGTGTCCTAGGAGACCATAATTACTTATTATCAAAGGTATGGTAATTTTTGGTGACAACAGCTGTCAAGTTTTGCCGCGGGTAAACTCGAAAAAACTACTGACAGGAGCTGTCATACAGTTTTTTCATCTAGAAACCATTTGTAATTCAAAATTGCGCGTTTGTGATTGGTCGAAATTAAGACGAGTCAATTAAAAAATTCGGCAATTTTCTTTAAATTTCAAATTCTCGAATTTTTGTTTGTGAATTTAAAATTCATGCTTAATCTATTTTTCAACTAAACTGTGGTCTTTAAAATAATCCTTGCATATCGATGTTCATAAACAGCTGCCTAAAAAGAACATTTAAAACCTCTTAGTAGTTCTTTGCTTTTAGAGAGACGTTTCTGAAGTGAATTGTATCTTCATTATGATTCGAACTATTATATAAATTTATAAAAAAAACGTAAAATCGACCTTTTTATTTTATAATACTGTTCTGATCCGAAAAACCACTTTATTACACTGAAACAATTTCATCTACAGATAAAGATGAAATAGTCTACGAACGAACAAACGAATTTTTTTTATCATTTAAATAACAGAGAGTTTATGCAGGACCATTATTTTCCATCTATCGATTGATATTTGTTTTCAGGTCTTTCCACTTGCTGCAAAAAATTATAAAAGTAGAATCGTATATGGCCGCGCTTTTACATTTCAAAGAGAAATACTTCAAAAGCTTTGAAAATAAAATGACTCAATCCGACCGTTTTTTGTTTCTACATTTTTGTGTCGGTGTCGTGTATTATAGTAGGTTTTTTGAAGTTTTACCGTTTCTTGAATTCATTTGATTAAATTCATTTGTTTAACGTAACAAACGATGGCACTAGTTCAGTTTGGACGATTGAAAATCCGAAAACTAGTAGAAAATGTCTTTGAAAATTAGTCGATCTGGTTATACAACATTTAATGAAGATTAGAAGTGAGTTTTGACAAAGATATGTGTACTTCAAGTTAGTCCTCTGTCGGGATGTATAACAAAGTGTTTGATTATATGTATCAACCCATTTTTTTCATCGTAATCCATGTGTCTTATTTCTTAAAATATCTATCTTGTTCTTCCATTTGTTCCGAATGGAAAGAAGGGATTCCATTTTCCATAACCATTTTTTTGTTTCTAATTATATAGAAAATCAAATCTTGGTGTTACGCGAGACACATCTTGTACCTAAACTTTTATTACCGAGTGATAATTTTTGAATGACGAAGAAACAAATAAAATCCTGACTCCGGTTCTGCATATTTTAGTTACTTCTGATCCACGATCCTCGTATGAATATTCAATAAATGCATCACGTCATTCCTTGTAAACATACCACGTACTGCAAGCGTTGAGTTTGTGAACAATGGAAGAAAAGGGCAGGTTTCATCACAGCAAGCGACTTACCTTAGGGATGGGCGGCTTTACACCATTCACCATTATGGTTTAGGTGAATAGAAATAAAAAAGTGTGTGGGAGAAGAATAAATTGGTTATGGACGGATCAGCAGACGAAAAGGGGCCTATCAGTTATAATTTTGTGGATAAATACGAAAACAAAAATCTAAAGCAAAATCCATTTACCTTAAATATTTTCTCATTTAAAAAAAAATTGTGGTTGGACAATATTTTTTATGAAGAAATGAAATATTTTGGTACCAAAATATTTTACTGGGAGTAATAAAACTGTACAAATGAGTGAAATATAATCACAAGTCCCGAAAGGATCTGGACTTCTGTAATTCAATACCTGTTGGGGCATACAGCCCAAGGAGTAGTTGTTTGAAGTCCAGACGTTGGTGCTGTGTGTGCCATTTTCTAATGTCGTATTTCTTGGGAGTTGTGATTATATTTCACATCATTTGTACAATATCTTTATGTTGACATCTTTTTTTCTGATTATTATTTTATCTTCCTGAAATGTAAATTTTTTTTGTAATGAATAAGTGCCCAAATAAGTTTTGCTCAGAAGATATTATTAACACGTTTATTGATTTTTATTCAGATTAGTTTACCTAAAAATAAATCACATTGGCTTTTAAGAACTTTTATTTTCATGAATTAAATCATAATAAAATTACATGTGTTTATAAAAATATTAATAAAAATGTTTCTTTCCAGGTGAGTCAACCACATTTTGATGTAAACTTCAATGTGTAAGTACTTGTAATATTTATTTTAATTTGTATGTAATAATACTGTTGGAAAAACAATATACAATTTACAATTAATATGATTTAGTCGGTAATTGTAATAAGTAAAGTAATTTGGCGGTACCGATGTATTCCTGTAATGTGACATAAGAGTTGTATTATTCATAAATGCAATGCACACCTTCAGTCTAGAGCAGTGGCGTGCTATCAAACTGTAAGCATATTACAAAATAAAATTGAATATCAATAAATAAAGTAAGCACGCCAATGATCTAGAGTCTAATCGAAATGCATAGTAAACTAATTCATTCGTGGTGGTTGTAAAAGTTCGACTATCCAGCAACGCGGCAACATTCTCAGAGTGCAACAACGCATGAATTAAATTCGAATGTTTTTCATTGTATAAGAAAATCTGACCAACCATTAAATCTCTCGATTCAATTACAAATTAACAAGGAAAACCTGAATCTAAGTACAACAATGACCGGACACGGTGGCCTAGTTGGTAAGGCGTCTGCCGATTCAGCTTGGTCAGTGTTCGGGGAGTAGGTTCGAATCCTGCCGTATTCAAGTGCAATTAAAGTCAGATAAGACTTTGGGCAAGTGCAAAAAGGTATTTGTGTCATAAGCAGTTTCATTCACGCCGGATGAGATCGGATATCTCGTGGAACTGATAGGGGTTGGTGGCACATTTACACACTTGTTGACATAGACAGTCTATCATCAACTCCTGATGATGCCAACGTAGTTGGCGAAACGCGCGTAGAGTGTGTTAAAATTTGTGTTTTGGTTGAGTGGTCGACGATAGTGTTTCAACTTAAAAAAAATGTTAAAATCATTTTTGGATTTTTACATAATGCTGCATGCTACAAGCCGATTAAAGCAACACAGTCATGTAACACAAAAATATATTAAAGGTTACCTTTCAGACAACTTCTTAGACATTATTTAATTAATTGCCGTTTGTCATAATACCTCATAGTCCCCATATTTTACGTTTACCCCTCCCCCTCCTTATTAGATCTTAATTTCTCGATTTAGGTCCAATTCACGTTTATTTATTATTAGTTGGTTTTTGGAATTTTGGAACCTCACTTTCTCTACCTCTCCTTTAATCCTAGCCCTATCCTATCATTACTCAAGGATGGGCCACTTCCATAAGAAGCAATATAAATGTATTTTATGACGTCACGAAATACTTATGTCCCTATCAATTGTCAAAACATTGCTAATCGCTTCCTTACAAGTTCTTGTAGTGGTTTTAATTATTTTATTGAAAGGTAGGCATGTTATCAATATTTACAATAATTATCAATCCACAGATTTTTTAATAGGGATTATTTATAATCCTACCTCATAATTATGGCGGGTGCTAATTGTGTTGTTTCCGTACCTACTCTGTTTATAAGAAGGCAGGATTGGTGTGCCATTTCACATTAACTACAGTTAAGTGGCCACTCCTTCTCTCTAGTTTATCATCCTTGATCACATCTCTTTTTCGTTTTTCTTCTGTTTTTATCACATTCAGTTTCTTCTTTTTTATATTTACTTTATTTTTCGATTTAATATGAAAATATTCAAATAATTTCATAGACGCAAATAATTTGTTCTTGAATTCTGGGCAACCCATTTTTTTTTTTAAATTCTTGTACTTCAAAGAGCAAGATATAATCTTTGTTATCTTTAATCCAGATCAATGGTTAATTTATTGACCTAGAAAAGTGCGCGTTTTTTATATCCATAGCATTAAATCGAATATCTACGCGCGGATGTATATGCATAATGGACCTGAAAGAAAGTCCGTACTGCCACTGCGTTTACCGCCACAGAAATATCAGTAATAAAACTTTTAAGTTGTACGAGCAAGAGAGTAAAACAAGAAAGGGTATAAAACAAGTTTTTGTATGAGTCACGGGACCCGCCAGCATTAATTGCTCTGTGTTGCTGCTGCTATCGGACGCTGGTGATACGGCAACGTCGCCATCATTGCCAGATCGAGCAACTTTCACCAGCACCTGAGATTGAAAAAGTTCGCGACTGGTTCTAACGGTGTTGTTATTACCGGGTTTGTGAGCCTATAGCATTTTATTTATGGTGTGTTTACTTGAAATTTTAATCGCAACTAATATAAGGGAATAAAAATTTAAAAAAAAGTATCTATTAAGATAGTTTTTCTTATATTATCCCTTAACTGGCAAGGGGACACAAACTTTATCAAATAAAGTGGCGGGATTATGTAAAATTGACGTGGAGCCTTCTTGTAAAATGTTCACGTGAATCAATTATAAATACGAAACAATCATTGTTTTTTTAGTGTAGGGTTTTCAATTTTATTATTAAAAGAATTGGAAAAATCCTCGAAATATTCATTATTTCTACTGGATGTCTGTATTTTTCAAATTCATAAACTGCATTTTAGGTTTTTTACACTTTTTAAGGCTTTTCCAAACTTATTCGCCCCTTTTCCACTAAAAATCTGATTTTTGTATATTTCCATTACATTTTTTAACAAAAAATAGACTTTTGTGTGATTTAAAAAAATAAATTTTTAAAAAAATCACAAACACTGAACAAAAGTCAGGATCTGATTGTATAAAACTGATGGGAGAATCTTCAAAATATATAATTTTATATTTATGAACATTTTAAAACTTAACTGTATTTTTAATTGCATGCAAATCCGTTTTTTTACCAATTAACGTTTGACATACTCATTCTAGTCACTTTTTGTAGCTATCGAATCAACGATTTTACATAATTTTCAACTTTATAACACGAATCCCTTGATATTAGGCAATGGGTGCGCCCATGACACGATACTCTTTATTTTTCAATTTGCCGGTAAACTCGTTGAAAGTTTAAAAGTCAAGGATAAATTATATTCTTTCATTCATAAAAGTTAAGTCCATCGTATAATAATCAGAAGCTCGAAACGGAGATTTATACTTTTCAATGGGTTTAACCAGGAGTCGGACCCAAATTATAGGTCAGTTAAGAAAAATCAATTGCAAATACCAGGGTTAATGAAAATTAAGATATTTAAGGAAATAAATTACAAAAAAATTGCAATTAAATTGAGATAGCATCGAAGAAAAATCTTTAAGAGCCTTGCAGGTATGGTGAAGAATATCTAGGGCCACAAAACCTAGTATGATGGTAGAATAGCAGCTGCTGCCCTAGCCTTGTAGTGGAAAAAGAGTGACACAAAATTGTAAGAAACCTTTTTGGTTTTAACCTATTGAGTCAGCTCTTAATTCAGATGTTGTAAGTTTCTGCTTGTAAAACCTATGTTGTACTGGCAATATTTTTCATTGCATTCCCTAAGGCTCAGAGTTGAGACCATTGTTGTTTCTTCTCATATTAATAAATTATTATCGTAGGCATAGAAAAATAAAGCAGTGGTGTGTTTATAGAAATGGAATTAGGAGTTGTCAAAGTAATACCACGATGTTCAGAACATTTACAATTATTCTGTTCATTTATTTTTACGAAATTGTGTCTCAGCACGGCAACACCATTAAATGAGCAATAAAGGACAAAATTATGAGGAAACATTAAGAACAGAGTGGTATTTTGCTAGAGCTATCTCACTAATCAGAAACAATTGTTATAGATCAAAATTTAACATTATTTGTAACTATATTTGTGACTATTTAAAATAAACTGACATAACAAAGAGAGTCTTAAATTCGACGCCTGAAAAGGATAAGAGAAGAAGATAAAAAAGAAGAACAAAACCAACATTGAAAAAAATGTAATAAATTGAATATGGGAGAAACATCTAGACGTTTTCATATAAGACTCAATGAACACCAATCACACATTAAAAACAATTCTAAAAATCAAAAATATGTGAACCTGCTTGGGATTTTAGCCATAATGTATAATTAAATTCTACAACTAGATTATCAAAATAACAACAATTATAAAAGCAAAGTTAAAAAAGCGGCATTGATATGCCTAAATTGTAATGAATGTGTTTCTAATTATTGTTCGCTCGATATTTTGAAAATTTAGATGACTATCTTACAAAAAGAGGTAATTGCCAAAAGGATATCCTCTATTTAAACTGTCAAACTAATAAAAGTATGACATGTCATTTTCTCCAAATTTTTGTAATTTAAATCTATGTTGAGCAATACTTATCGCTAATCATTCATTGTTTTATTGAATAAAGTAATAATAATATCGGGATAGTATCTTGAGTTTTTTTTATGATAATATTATTATGAAACCTTCAATTATGACAAAATATCCTTTTAAACTAGATCCCCGAAACTTCACAAAAAATATGTTGACAACAGATTTTGATCTGTTTAGTTGTTCCATGTTGTTATCACATCTTATAAAATTGTCAATTATTTGAAAACGATTTTAGACTAAATGTCGAAACGTCAAAGATTAATATAAAAAGTTGTTTTATTATACAGAAATGAAAAACAAATTGTTGTAAATTCTTAATCACCCTGTATATATATTGAATTAGTAAGACGTACATACAGAATACCTGGTAATAGTGTTTTTATGGTTATTTGATTAAAGTTCTTTATTATGGAGATTCAATAACACTAAAACTTTTATATGGATCCCTCAATCAACTGCAGAAATTCATAAAAAATTGTCCGATAATGCAGCAAATTCTATACAGTATTCGAGTAATAAAAAAAGTCGTCAATTATTTAACAATAAATAAAACAACTTGAATGTATAATAAAAATTAAAGTTGTAATTATTTTTCAATTGGACATTGGGTTTTTATAACTATTGAGTAAAAATTTTATAATACTATTCTTGGATCGTTCATTGTTTTGAATTAATGAGGTTTTTAAAAAATTTTAATACTGTTCGAGCCGTAAAATTGTAAAAAAAAAACAACTTGAAAATATATTGAAAGGTGTTATCGTCTTAACACATTTGGTAATACAAAACGCTCTAATGAATGCTCACCTTTTCGAGTTGTTAAATTTTGGGTGAAATTTCGCAGATGATTAAATAGAATAAAGTTCTTCCGTTTGATATGATAGTTGACTGAAGATGATCCTTTCAACAACGTTTCTTACTATGTGTGTGTGTTATCCAAAGGTTGTTTTTCTGTTCTAAATGCCGCTTATTAATCTTTTCAAGAGTGGTTTAAGAAGTGGAGGCTTCAGATTAATCATTTGAAAACAGAATATACACCGTTTCACCACAAAATTTCCAATGCCTCCCCAAATATTACTATGGAGAATCACATCATTGTTCCAAAGCCTATACTTAAATACTTAGGAATGCAATTAGACAATAAATTAAATTTCAATCACCATCTTAAATTCGTTAAAAAGAAGACAATATCAAGAGATGCCTCGCATATAAGACCAATGGGTTGAATACAAAGAATTGCGTTAAGATATATAAGTTTATATATGCCGACCTCTGTTAGAATATGGACATCCTGTACTCATAAATTGCAGAGGTCCAAGTCCAAAAACAACTGTCAACAGCAGAAACATCCTCCCTCCGAGTTATATCGAAAATGAGACATTCCGATAACCAGAGCCTATACAGTAAAATGGGGGTACATCCTATTCTGGAGCGACTCAACGTTCTTACAACTAGATTTGCACCGCTGGTCCTAAACAGAACGAGAGCACATCCAAAGAGCAAAAATCCAAGAAAATCTATAATAGAAGAACTATCCAACTACAGAGCTGAAGGCAGTGACAGTGAAGGTTGAAAATTAAGATTCTACAAACAATTTTTTTTTTACCCTGATTGTTAATTTTCATTTTGAGACATCCAAATGATAATACCGAATCAAATGTTAAATTTTACTGGCTGAAGAACCTCAGTCGATGACCATTTGACTTTGTTAATAAAGTATTATTATCACTATTATTAGTTGTTACAAATTGAGGATTGTACTTTTTTGTAAACTTGGATAATTGTCTTACCACTTCTGTAAAGTGTTTTCATCTTTCCATACCATGTTAAAGTTATTCAAGATACATTCTTCATTTCGAGGTCTACGGAATCTTTTCCACTGACTTTTCCTATTTGTATTTTTGCTATGCCTCTTTTACCAATTTTTTAGCTTCTTCAATTTTTGCTATGCCCTCCTTTTTCCAATTTTTTAGCTTCTTCAATTGTATTCTTTGTCTTTCCCTGTTTGTGTTTGTATGTTTGTTTGCTTTGTGTGGTTTTTGTATTTCATTCTTCTACATATTCTTTGAGCATTGTTGTATAATATTTACTTTCCAAGATCCAATCTTTTTCTTCCTGTTATTTTTCTGTTGGTGTTGTATATTTGTTCCCGATATTTTTGTGCCCTTTTTATATTTCAATTTGTATATTTGTATTTTGCTATATTTCTTCATTAGCACTTTATATTTAATGTATTTTATTAATATTTATATTTATTATTTTATGTAGCGTATGGCATTGTGTGCACTTTATATTTTATTTTGACACCATTCACCCGAATTGTAGTTGATGTAATACTTTTTAACTATTATTGTATTCTGGAATGCTTTCGAATAAAGTTAATTTTATTTGTATTGAAATCCAACAAACAAAACGAGATCATAGAATTGACAATTACAATCGACAAACCGAAAAATCAATGTATATGTTGCGTAGGAATCTCACAAAGGTAAATTAATAGAATTTTTAGATAAAACAAACACGGCACCCACGGAGTTCAAATCGATAAATTTCATTAACTCAATGTTCAACAGAATCCGCAAATTCTAATACACTCAAATGATCTCTATATTGTACATAGCAATTAACTAGCTATTTAATTACATTTGGTCGGAAATGTACAACGAAAATGCTCTCACTGAATATTCCAATTTTACGGTCGTTGCTCAGTCATAATCTTAATAATAGAGTAAAATGAATTTAAATAGATACTTAGATATTTGTTTTGTAGCTATTTATTTTTATTATTTATGTTCAATAGCTTCGATATCTTATTTGTAACGTGAATTGTTGGCAGCTCTTTTATCACCGAGTAATTTTTTCAAGTTTGGAAAAAGAAAAGCATTCTCCCAGCACTGTCTAAAATCTTAGAAAAAGTTATTTATTAACAAAAATAAACGACTATGTATTTCATAATAACATAGAAACGTATATACAGTCAGGCTTTGGAAAGTTTAGTACAACGACACTACTTCTATAGATTTAACCGATAATATACTTCGGTCATTAGATGAGGGAAAAGCTACATCAGTCATCCTTCTAAATTTTTCTAAAGCTTTTCGATCATGCTCTTCTGTATGCTAAACTTAAACATTTTGGATTTGACGAAATTTCCCTACGATTTTTCAAATTTTATTTATCAAACCTTTATCAAAAATATACTTCGGTCATTAGATGAGGAAAAAGCTACGTCAGTCATCCTTCTAAATTTTTCTAAAGCTTTTCGATCATGCTCTTCTGTATGCTAAACTTAAACATTTTGGATTTGACGAAATTTCCCTACGATTTTTCAAATTTTATTTATCAAACCTTTATCAAAAAGTAATTATCGACCACAACTCATCCGATTTTACATCAGTCACTTCAGGAGTACCTCAAGGTTCTGTCCTTGGACCCCTTCTTTTCTCAATATATATCTCTGACCTTTATAAATCTTTGGATAGTTTAAAATTACACTTATTTGCAGACGATACACAACTGCATTTTTCATTTGTACCTGAAACTGTAAATTTAGCATCTCAAATAATAAATCAGGACTTACAAGCTATTTGTACCTACTCAAGTAATCATAACCTTAAACTAAATGCTAAAAAATGTAATTCTCTGCTATATTGTTCTCACACCTCCAAAAAATTAAAAATTGTTAATAGTAGTAGAAATTTAGGAATCATTTATAACCATAGCCTTCGATTTCAAGAGCATGTCACACTTTTAGTAAAAACATCGTATCTAGTTCTACGTGAATTGTATAGAGGGACAATTATTTGAAGTTGAATACAACTGTCAAGGGTAAAAACATTTTCAAAGAAACCCTGTTTATAGCGAGAATCCCCAAAATAGCCATCCAACCGCAATTCTTTTACCACCAGCAATTTTTGGAAGTTTGGAAATAGAAAATAATCATAAGGTGCTAAATCTGGCTAATGAGGTGCATGAGGAAGCAGTTAGAACTTTAACGCATTGATTTTGGCCATCGCGATAACGGATGTGTGAACTGGTGCATTGTCTTGATAGAACAAAACTTTATTTTTCACCAAATGCGGCCGTTTTCTGTTGATTTCATTACCTGTTCATATTATCACGTTTTTCTTCAGAGTTTTTCCTGAATATCTCAAAGCTGTCTTACAGTTAATACAGAGAAAATTAAATCTACAATTGCGATAACACTGTAGAGTTTGTTTTACCGCACGACTTTGGTACACTTACTGTCGAAGTTGTAATAGGAGCAAGATATATAACATGAGTAATTATTTTAACATGCAAAGCTTTCTTCAAGAGAATTCAAGTTTGGAGCCATCTTAGTGAGGTTTCCAAAAAAGTCTTAAACATAATTTAAAATTAGGTGAATGAGGGTCAAAACGTATCTAAAAGATATTGAATTAAAACAATCTTCGCTGTTATTGAGCGACGCGCCTTTATATTATATTATAAGAAACACATAATGATTTTACCAAATTACGTAACAAAAATAAACAAACATTGTAGTTCATACCATAAGTGCATGGCGTGTCTTAATCGTTGCAGAAATAATTGCTTTTGATTAAATAATCTGGGCAATGCACTATGCGGTCTTTTGTTAATAACTAAAAATTAGTAAGAAGTAAACATATTTATAAATACTCACTCAATAGGTTCTTATGATGACTAATTTTCTTCCTTCAAACGCACCAATAGCGCCATGTAATATTCGCTATTGATGGTTCTTTCTTTCCCTAGGTAATCGATGAATAAAATACCTTACCAGAGGGCATTTGCGATTTTTGTTATTTTGGGCGGCTTTTGACGGTTGCTGTCACCCTAGCTGATTGCTGACTTCACTCTGGAGTGTAGTGATGGATCCATGTTTCATCTATTGTCACATACCGCATATAAACATTCTTTTTATTTGGTTTCAATCAGACTGTGAGCAAACGCGATACCTACTTTGAACAGAGCTCCTCATGGACAAATGTTAATGCAATATGGTGAATACATTGTCTTCTGATATCTTTAAGATGTCAGGTATCTCAGTTAACTAAAATTTACGATCTGCCAAAACTATTTTATGTTTTCTAAAACCACTTTTCTATCATTTGTCACTTTTTTTCCGATTACCAACACACCAAATTCAGATTTCTGCATTGTTTCAAAAATTACAAAAATAGCATCAATAAAATCAGTGTAACCAATGATGTGTCAATAGTAGCACCATCTATATGCCAGCTTACGAACTTAATTGAGTAATCAGGCGTGGAAATTTCTATTCTTCTGTTGTTTTAGCCTCATGTGCTTAAGATAAATATGCTAAATTCAGTGCATTAAAAACAATTATATTTCGCTACGACTTTATGCCTATGATAATCCTAAATGAAGAATTTGCAGCGTACAAATGCATGTAAAATTCACGTTATAGTCAAGACAAGTTATTTATGAAATAAAGTTAATTTGCGTTTATTTGCATAAGAAAATACCATTTTTGTCGATGCTGACATAATGCGGCTATTTATAATTTTTAGATTAAAAAATCCGTTTTTAGATTATACTTCTTATTTAGTACATTACATGTTTACATTTTTTAGTTATGCAAAATTTCCAACGAATTGTTTTGATCCGGGAACTTTCTTCAGAAAGAAGAAAAGGTATCAAAAATTTTTTTTTTCAATTTTTCAGCTCAGAATATTATTCAAAACATTCATAAAAAAATGTTGAAAATAGCAATTATTTTAATTTTCACCTATTTTCAGTTAATTGTGCAGAAAAATTATTCTGAAAGAAAAGTATTTCAAAGCTCATATTTCGAAATACAAACAAACAAGCAATTCAGTGTACTTAATTAAAAAAAATCATAATTTTATACTTTTTGAGTTTTTCAGTTTAAAATATTCCTCATATTCGAAGTATCCATTTATAAATAAAATAAAGGTATAAATATTTTAAATAACTTTTGCATTTTCAGATATTTTGTTACCTTTAAAACTATTTTACTTATTTTAAAAGAGTTGCAGTCATTGTGGTGATGTACAGAAAAAAATAGGGAAAATGGCTTAATTAATATAATAAAACATAAAAGATATTTCAAAAGAAAACAGGTATATCAACGAAAATTTAAATGAACATATACCTGATAAGTGTGAGAAAATTCTCTTTTGCGAAAACAATTCCTTATTTTATTCGTGCCAATAAAACATCAGATGATGAAATTTTTGGGAAATTACGATTGTTATTAAAACAGTAATATTTTACAGCAACTATTTTGAAAGAAATTGCGTACAAATTGAAATTTTATTACCATTTGTATTACTGGTAATAGTCGACCTCAGACAAATGCTATTCATACGGATTTTTCTAAATACTTTATCAGACTTAACCAGTATTTTACTCAATAAATTATCTCGATTTGAATTTTCAATTAATTGCCCTAAATGCATTATCATATTTTTCTACGCAAATTAAGCTTAAATAACTTGAAATTTCGAGAAAATTATTCCAAATGAAGACGAAAAAAAAAGTGCTCTTTCATAAAGACTAAATTGCTTACTCATCCACCGAATGCTCCGCATCTGACTCCCATCGACTACTGTCTGTTTGCAGACCTAGAAAGAATCCTCGAGAGAAAGAGATTTGGCTCCATTGATGAAGTGATTGTCTAAACTGAAGCCTATTTTGAGACCAAAGATAAACGTTCTACAAAAAAGACATCGAAATATTAGAGAACCCTTGTGATAAATGTATCACTCTTCTATATAGAAGAGTGATACATTTTTTGATATATTATTTATTGGGTATTGTTCTGCAACTTCATAACATGTATTATCAAAAGCCTCCACTATCATTGATTGCTTTAGAATTGATTGATTGTCAATGATTTTCTACAACGGTTTCAAGAGATCTTCCATATTTTGGTCCTTGATATAAATGCAAGAATTTATCCAACATCCCAATAATAATAATGCAGTATATTACAAAAAAAATTAGTAAGTTTAAGGGAATGTTTATAATACAGAAAACATTTGTAAGTCACCTAAAAAATCCACAAACGCAAGGCCAACAAATGGAGTTGCTAGTGATTCTGCTTTATAGTAAGAAAAATATAAAAGTAAAAAATAATTAAAAAACATTTGAAAAGCAAACAGCACACAAAACTAACAACAATAAATAATAAATAAAAGTAAATAAGTAAAGAAAACAAGACTAAAATAAAATGTAGAAACGTATGTCCAAAAAACATTTTAAGTAAAAGTTTTTTAATTTCTCTGGTTAAATTTTTGGCTTTTATATGTAAATAATTAAACGCTAGTGGTGAATTGTGCTTTGTATAAATAATGCGAAAGTAAAAGGATAATGCGAAAGGAAAACGCGCATATTTTTTAATTAAACTGCAAAATGTATCGAAATAATTATTGCCGCTAAAAAATAAACAATCGATTATTTTATAATCGTTTACAATAAAATGGAATGCATCATCTGAGCAAAAGATGTACATCGGAGTTGGCACAGTTTCGATTTATGAATGAAATATAGTTAGGTAGTAGTGGGTGTGAAGGGGACTGAATCATCCAATGAGAAAGAGGTTGCGATCAGTTATCTTCTCGTGTATAAAAATAAACTTGTTCTCGAATCTCGTCGAAGCAAAGTTTCCATCAAGACCAGAACAAAGAACCATAACGCAGGTACAAAAAAGTGAAGGTGATCAAAGAAAGCGACGTTGTCGTGTTTGCATTAAGTACAGAGATATGCTTCTAAAAAGATCTGTTTAGAAATTAGCTTCACTTCTTTGAAATGTTTTTATCAAAAACAAAAATTAAATCTTTGCTCTGTTAAAATATTTTTTTTAATTATTATTATTACACCCATATAGGCATTTAGTATATTACAATCTGGTCAACAGTGACCAATGAGCAATTTAATTCTAACATAATCTAATAGGAGTTTGAAACTTAAAACTAAGGTATACTCATCAGCGTTCCTTAGGTTCTGTAGAATGGATTGCACTAAACTTTAATGTGTACACACAAGCTGTGCTTTTGCTCTAGAAACACTAAACTAACTCAAAGGGCCTGATCCTCTTAAGTCTTTTTTCTAACCCAGTATTGTCAAGGAGCTCGATAGCCTCGACATTGACATGATGATGAAGTCTTTCTTTATAACTCTTGGCTAATTTCTTGATGGTCTGGTCAACAGTGTCCATTTCCAGATCCCTATGGAGATCACTATTGCGAATGTACCAAGGGGCATCTACTATGTTCCTCGGTGCTTTGTTTTGAAATCTTTGGATGATTGCTGGAATATCACATGTGTACAGCAAGTTTAGGACAGGTCCTAGGACACTTCCTTGTGGTACTCCAGCCTTAATTTCTTTAAGATCGGAATAGGCTTCTTCTTGCCTAATTCTAAAGTATCTGAATGGAGGATATCTGTATATTGTTTTGGAAGGAAAAGCTTAAGCCTTCATGCCAAACCTTGAAATATGTAAAAAATATTTAACTTTCACTAAGATTTAATACTTTTCCACATTTACAATTTATTTCCAGAAAAGGCATTGGATTCTAAATAGTTGAACCTGTCTTAAAATATGCCGGAAAGCTCTTAGCACCAATGAAAATGTTTTTCTTCTATTAATAATATCTAGAAGTACCAATCTGCTTAGTTCCACCAAAACTTTAAAAGATCACTTACAATAAATTAGTTTAACCCATAATGTTTGCATTACGGAAGTAAGGATTCAGTTTAAAATTGAAGAATTTAAAGAGTGTACTTAAAGGGACAAATTCACGTTATTTTATCCAGCCATTTCGGTCCTCCAGATTCCTCCAAACTTCACGATCTTGCGCAGTTTGGAAATTCTCTTTAGATCATCTGTCCATCGAGTAGGTGGTCTTCCTCGAATACGGTTATCAGCTCTCGTTCTCCATTTCACAATCTTCTTCTTGCAACCTCCACTTCAATCTAGATATTGTTTCTACTCCTGTTCTACGTATTTCCTCATTTTTTATTTTGTCTTGTAGTCTAATTCCTAACATAGAGAGATATATTTTACTTTGTGTGATACGTAGTTTTTCTTTCTGTTCTTTCTTACTGTTCAATTTTTATAAAAGAACTAGTAGCTATTTAAGAATGCCTTTTTTATGAAAAGTTTCGGTTTATTTAGAACAAGATTGAAAAATAAAACTTACAGTTGAAAATAAACGCTGTAAGCCCACCACTTAACACCTTGTTCTCGTAAATATGATATTAATTAATAATTGGTAATAAATATTATACTATGAAAAAGATGGTGATAGTTTTGACTTGGCAACGTTGAATATTTTAATGCTCACTCTCTTCCAGGTAAACTGATTGTGTAATACAATCCTAACAGTGGTGTGCATTCGGGACGTGTTTCCTTTATTATATTACTGGTTTAATCTCTTTTCATTTGGTAAAGACACGAATGAATGATTGATTGGAAAATAAATTGTATATTCTGTGATTTTGTTTAGATATATTTTTACCAGGATTTATTTTCTTAAAACTCTTTTTATTTCGTTCTTTTTAAATATTTATTAAATTTATGATAATTGTTACAACTAATCTGTTTTTCTATTTTCTAGTCTTTGAAATTTCACATATTTTTCAGTCTTTCTTTTCTCTTCAAAATGTTTTTATTTTGTATTCATAAAATTTTATTTTTTTACATATCTTATCCGTTATCTTCATATCTGTTTATTCAAATCCATTCATTTTTCTTTCAAGTTTAATTTGTTTTTTTTTTCTCTAGTCTCTGTAAGTTTTCTCTTTTTTAATAATTGCTAATCTGCTATATTCTATTGCCCCTTATTTCTTGTTTGTTTTTATTAGGAATTCCCTATTTCTTTGTTTCTATTTTCTGTTTTGTCTCTGAGTTTCGCCTCTTTTGCCACAATCGCGCCATCTATTTTTTCTCTACATTTTCTTTTAATAAGTCGTTGCTTATACACAATTCTATCGTCGGTTATTATTTTTTTGCCACGGATTGCCATACAGCTTTCTTTTTTATTGTCTTTGCCTATCTTGCAATTCCCATCTCCCATTATTATTATTATTTTATTGTCTTCTCTTACTTTATCTAGTACTATTTTTAAGTTTTTTTAGAATTCCTCTTCTAGAAATCTATGCAACGTTTCTTTTATTTGCATTTCAAATTACAATTAGAAATTTTAAGATCAAACTCGTTATTTTCAGATCGACATGTGATGTAGACAATTCTTGGGTGGTGGCCAAACGCTCATGTCCCTCTTATCTAAACAAAAGCACCGTATATTTGAATTAAAACTTCAATTAGTATTCTAAGTATCTAATCTATCATCACGATCAACTTTTTAAATATCACTCATCTGGGCCGAACCTTCATTGATCGCTAATAGCCGTAAGTAAAAGGCCATTAGACAATAAAATATTCACGTCGATATTCTCAATTGAATGTTGATATTTTAAATGCAAAACTAGGTTATCTGCAGCGGTTATTCTCTATAATACGCAGTGTGATGAAGCCATGCACATTCCTATGTCGCCATCATCGTCATTGTAAAGCAAATTTATGGGAAAGGGACGGCAAGTCCCAGCAACATTTCCATACCGTTTATAATGGTCCTTCCACTATGGACTTTGGTTAATTGCATGTATAGTGAAAAGTGTCCGGGTAATGGTCGCCGAAATTCAGATTTTCTCTCGCTCTGCTCTAACACCGAGAAAGGACATTGCACTCCCCTTTTTCGAATTATTTCTCCCTCAATTTCTTTTGTATTTTGCAGTCTTCCTCCCGAAGCATTGATTTTTTTATTTCTTTATTTGAATCTCTCGATAAATTCACCTGTTTTCTCGATTGGTTATTTTAATTTATCCCTGATGAAGTTCTAATAAATGTTGGACACGATTCGCGGTATAGGGATTAAATTTTAAAAAATATCTACATACAGTTGTCAATCATTTCACAAATAATAAATAACGAATATTGTAAATAACGCTTCGGTTGAATAATAATAGCACAAAATATTATTAAAACCAAGATGATTTAATGCAGTTTTGTGATATATAGCGTATCCGGAATTATTAATACCTACGAACAGAGGCGCGTTATTAAACTTGAGAAATAATGGGGGAGAGTAGGAAGCATTTTCCTTTTATACGAGCCAGAGAAGGGGACTACATTGGTTGTTATCAATTATCGCTCTTCTACCTTTTACGTGAGAAAAGGAACAAAATCTGCAAATTACTATCATACGTCGGATAAAAGTAATAATTAAAATTAAAGACATTTACGTGAAGCAGGCACAACAAAGACATAAAAATGCAGCGGATCCGTAGAGGATACACCCGTAATCTAGAATATATGATCTGTAAAACAGTAATCCTATGTTAACATCAGCACCTAGCCCGGTTTTCATAATTGACTTGAGAAAATTTAGATCTTTTTGACATCTACTTATAGTATAGTTTCTTATCAAATATTATACCTAAATATTTGGCTTGAATATTCAAGGGAAAACAGTAGAGATGGGTACAGACGCGGATTTACAGTACACCGAGCCTATTCACTAACTGCACAAAGGATGTGAAATGAAATCACACAAGCTCCCAAAAACAAGGACATTAAAAATATCCTACACTGCACCAATGTCTGGACTTCAACAACTACTCCTTGGGCTATATACCCCACCAGGTATTGAATTACGAAAGTCCAGACGTGGTTTGGTGCCCGACCAAGTCGGGGCTTTAACCCAAAAACTTCGATTTTGTCATTAAAGGAGCTTGCCATTCTTAGACCGGTTTCGGCATTATTGTGCCTCATCAGTAAGAAGCAGACAAGCTCGACATCCTATCTTTAAAGAATGTCTGAAAATGAATTCGACTCGCCTCGTTCTTGATAAAAGTGATTGCGTTATAGCAAGTGTATCACGAACGAGGAGAGCCCAACGCCATCTTCACTTTAATAACAAAATCAAAGTTTTTAAAACTATAGAAAACTACACGAAGGTGGAATTATTTGAACCATAAAAATTCCAAAAAAGGGCCACGGGAGTGACAAAGCTGCACAAAGGATGTGAAATGAAATCACACAAGCTCCCAATAACAAGGACATTAAAAATGTCCTACACTGCACTCCGTTTTAGACTACTTTTTAGGTATTTAGGAGCTTAAAATATGGGTTACAAAACAGCAAGTCTTATTTTTTACTCCCTTTAGCAGCCTAATTAAATTACGTAATAACAATTAAATAAGATTTGGCTGTGTTAATTACATTTTGGAAATAGATTAAATTGGGCTTATTGAAAATTGATAGAGACATGAATTTTCCTCACAAAGTACAAACTAAAAACACTTTCAAACAGTTAACCTGATAGTCATTCCCAATCCTAAATATCCTCAATCCTCCCCAAAACTAATTCCTGCTTGGGGGTATAGAATAATACCAAACAATGAATGATGACGAAAATTTTTGTGAAAAAGCCCCAAATGCTTTTTCGTTTTTTTAGCAACATAATGATTTTATTTTGAAATATTAAAAAATAATTTTCTGGAGGACAGTTAGTTTTGGTGGGTACGTTTTAAAATTTTGGTGAATTCGTTTTGGCCAATTTTTATAGTTTGACTAATATGAATAGTGTTCATCTTTGTGATGTGAAGTTCGAGAAAAATAGGATGTTCTCCTTGAAAATTAAGTTTTCCTCAATGTTAACAAATTTTGTTTTCTGAATTTTGTAAGTTATTGCTACTGTTATCTAGTTTATATTCGAATCCCTCAAAATGCACCTACAAATATAACGTAGAAATTGTCTTGGAGTCTTCGTTGGGCAACCTTCTAAAATATTTTCTGAATCAGCTTTACACGCATGCTTTGTATGATTGGTTTTAACGAAATTGAAAACTGAATTCAGACGGAGTAATTTCAGAATACCGTTTACAGTTTTGATTAAAAATAATTCTTCGACAATTAATCATAGGATTAATTGTATCTTTAGAATATTGGCTACAATTGATGCATTTAAACCATGCATAGCAAGAAAAAGACATGATAAAGTTATTTTGTTTAAATTTATTAAATTTTATTTTAAAAACCATTGTTTTATAATTTTTCGTTCATATCCCTTTTACGTAAGATATAATAGTAATACATAAACTTTATGTGTTCATCAGAAATGGAAGTTTTTATATCAGTAATCGTAAGTGATTCTAATATTTCATTTTCATTAACTAGCTGCCAGATTAATGTATTAAACATGTTTTAATAAAATAAATGAATAAATAACTAGATATTATTAAATTAAAAACTTTCTACTAATAATGATGTGATGAACGATTTAAATAAATTGTAGCAGGAAACACGGCCGTAAAATACAAATAATGATAAAATTAACACGTGTTCGAATGTCCATTAGAACAAAAATTAAGCCCGTCATATATTACCATATCTGAAAAAGTTTAATGCAAAGAATTGTACCATGTAGGAACACATGCTAACTAACTGTTTTACAGTGATATGATAAACTTAATTTTACATACAATGGCAGGACTGTCTGTTATTTGATGCCTACCTTACATCATTGAATACAATGCTTGTAAGTAAATATAAACATTTTATTAATTTGTTTTTGTCAGCTGCATAAAACATGTAGTCTTTTGTGCATTACAGATGTTAATTTCGTTCACAATTTCAATTAAGCTCGACGATAACAATATAATAATTAGTTTATATAATATTAGTTTTTTCTACAGCTTAAATTACTATAATTACGTGTAGTCTTTGAATAAAGGTCCGCGTGGTTTTTTCACTCCATTTTTTCTTCTAGAAATGTTTCACTAATAAAAAGTTTATACACATTCTGTCAAAAAATACCGAGAAATATTAAATAAAACACAAATTTTACATTTAGTCCAGTAAATTAACGCCAGAAAAACCCCAAGTCCGTCAATTTTTTTTTTGTGGAAGGGTGGGAAAATGGCTCTAGAGTTCCTTAAAATCCGTTTTTCGACGATATCTGCCGAAATATAACCCTTACAGCATTTTTATTTAGACAAAAAAATGAAGAGCAGTTCATTACCTACAAAAGTTGTCCCTTTGATTTTTTTCGCTACACTAATATTTTTTGCAAAAACGGCGTTTCAAAAAAACATGTTGCTTATGAAAATACACAAAAATAATTTATTGAATCTTTTTGAATATATTTAACACCTTGCAAAGCCCCATTATCCAAAAGGATTACGTGAAATTAGTCTTGACAAAAAAAATATGAATAAATTTATAGGAGGGTCAAAATATCGAGCAAAAACAAACTTTGGACAGAGAAATAGATGAAAGGAAAAAGTAACATGATATTATAGCTACAGGTTCCTTCTTTCATCTGAACTTTGAATCATGAAAAAATATTAATTTTTACGTGATTTATTGAAAAATTTGTAATCCGCTTGGGAGTGTCATTCCTTTAGCGCGTGCTCTCTAAATGCAGGTCAGGAGCTAAAAACGGGGGTGTGTTTTGTAGCCGGTTATGTCGAAAAATATCATATTTTGGACAAAAATGATGAGGATTATTTTTGTAGGTAATGAACTGATCTTTATTTTCGTCCAAACAACAAAAGTGTCATATTTTCGGAAATATCGGCGAAAATAGGCAAAAAAAAACATATTTTTGAGACCAATGGGCCATTTCCCCGCCCTTCCACAAATTTCAGACAGCTGAGATTTTCAGGGGTGAATGTACCCATGAATACCTGCAAATTAAAAAAAATGGTGCCGGACAGACCTGATGACCGGGTTGGCACCTTCGTTTATTGGACTAATTCTCTCATCAAAAGTTATTTGGTCGCCTTCAAAGTAATAATAATAGAACTTTATTCACTATACATATAAATATAAATAGTAATCGATTTACAATGAATAGGGTTCAACAAAGTAGTAATCGATAAGTGATCTTTCACTTGTTTCGATATTTACAAACAGATAAAGATGAAGATGAAGAGTCAGATCAAATTGGACCAGGTTCTATCACATTAGAATTGCATAAGGTTATGAATGAGATAGAGAATTAATAAAAGTTTAGAGTTAAAAGTTACAATTGCAAGGTTGGTTAGGTGTATTGTGAGTTAAATCTTCCCCATTCGAGGCTAAACACATATTCCAGCCCTTTGTCTAATCTTCAGCTCCTTCCACGAATTTTTTATGACTTCAATATGAGTTTGGGGAATCACATGGAGCTAGATCAGGGGCATATAGTGGTAGCTATTAGGTTTTTGACCTTAAATTCGTTCATAATCGTGGTTCATCGTGGCTCTTTGCGGTGGTATTGTTCTTCCATAATTCTGGCCGTTTTTGACGGATTTTGTCTCGCAAATGCCTTACTACGCTCAAATGGTACTTGCGATTTACCGTTTGTCCATATGGATTAACTCACGATGTACCATGCATGTTATATTCGTAAACCTACGTCTCATCACCAGATATGAACGTTGGATCGAAATTTGCACGATCGAGCATGCCCCAAGAAACTTTGGAACAGTCAAAACGGTACGAATTGACTCATGGGAGGTGTGAAGGTTATGTGCTATCTCTCTTAAGCTAGTACGACGATTTTCAAGCAGAATTTCTTTCACTGTTCAGTTCGGTGGAAGAGGTCGAAAATGGTTAATACTATCAGACTTCTAAACCAACGCTGTTTCAAAATCGTTAAAAAAAACATAGATTGTCATGTAAAAATTTACTCTAAACAACCACCGAAAATTCCAAGATTCTTTCGTTAAAAACATCTGAAATAATTCTATTTAAAGCCTTCGTGTGTACCCACCATTTTGAAACATCTGTCATTTTCTTGTTTCTAATAATTATTTTTATGAGTGTAATATTTTGCGGTAACAATTTCAACAAAATAATCCTTTCAGCATTTATATTCAGTAAAACAATAATGGTGAAACGAATCAGTGAATCGCAATTGAATACATTGATTGAAAAAGAGATTTTAGAGCATTTCATTAATCTACCTGTTCAGTTCACTCAAATTTATACAAATGGATCAAAGCCCACTTTAAATTAATCGGACAAATGAACAAAATGGATTGGTATGGAATGGAATTTCTTTATTGCTTCATATAGCGTGCTTTATACCTTTGTGTGTTCATTTTCAGTTGCATCAGATATTTTCTCGTGTTGTTGTTTTGATACAATTTTGTTTTTCCGGTTGATAATCAACGAGCGACCCTAATTTTTTTGGTTTCTCTGGGAATATAACCCGTCTAATCAAATTCAATATTTATAATTGGAATTTTTACATTTATATTATTACTCATTTATTTCATTATTTATTAGAAAAACCAACAGAAAATTTAACATAGAAAATCACTTGAGTTTTGATACACAAGGGTAGAAAATTGTTTATCTCGATTTCCGGCAAAACTACAAGTCTTATGAAAAAAGTTAAATGGCAAAGTTGTAGGTAATAAAAAGATCTACAACTTTTGTATTTACACTTTTTTCATTTAACCTCAAAATTTATGTAAAAAATTCAAATAACCAAGTTTTTGGTTTTTTATTTTTATCTTTTACAAAAAAATTTCTTTTTTAACGGAATTTGATGAAAACTTACCTTTTTATGTCCCAAATTTAAAATATTTATTTTTTCACGTTATTTTGACTTAATATCGAAAAGGCACCCTGATTTTCAATCGAAAATTCTCACGTCAAAATATCTGCTTTTTTAAAAAACTCGGTGGACTTTTTGTTCGTTGAAATCTCTACTTTTTGATGGTGTAAAAAATATACATTACTATGGTAAATGTTCTCAAAAAATGCAAAGAAACGAAAAAAACTCGAGTCCGATTTTTTTAAATCATCATGTACAATTTAGAGCTAGTTATTAAAATGTATACTTTAATTAATCGAAAAAAGTAAGATTCCGTGTTACATATACGTTTTTCGAGTAAATAAAGTATACAGTTTAATAAATAGCTCAAAATTATTTGTCCTTTCATTTTAGTATTCTCTTCATTTTCCAATGGGTTTCATCCTACTATTATTTTTTTTTGTTTCAAAAATTATGGACCCTGGTCTATATGAACAACATCTGATTAAAAAAGTTTTTGTTTATAGATTTTCTTTGTCCCACAGATTTAAATACTTTTTTCTATTGACGAGGTAACAATCTCTATGTTCATATATGTTAATTGATTAACTTTTTAATTTAAAAAATTAATTTTAACTACTAACAAGGACTAAAAACTCATGGTTAACGATCCTTAATAAACTAATATTATTTCGATGCGAATTAACTATTTTGTTTTCTAAAATTCAATTATACATGTCTTTCTAAATGTTTACTTTAAATTTCCATTTACCCATTCGATAGTTTCTGGAATCCAATTAATTTCAGAAGCTTTAGCAATACTGGTAATAATGTGAAATCCACAGACCGACCATATTTATTTATTTGAGTTTCAAATTTATCAATAGGTACCATTGAAAATGGGAAAATATTATACTCACCACCAGGACGAAAGGGCGGCGTATTAAGAAAAGATACCCAAAATAAAACTCGTAAAAAGCATTAATTGAAGCATTTATTCATCCTTTTTAGCAACTTTTTAAGAAGTAGAGATATGCGGATTCTAAATCAAAGTGGTAGTTTTTCATCAAGTGGTAGTAAGGGGTATCTTCGTTGTTAGGGGTGCAATCTGAATTGGACAAACGGCATTGTAGAATAGAGGAGTTGAAGTTGAAGATTAGATAGGTAAAGAAAAATCTATATTACATTGGCAACGTCTCTGCTCTTGATTTTTCTTTACCTATCTAATCTTCAACCCCTCTATGCCGTTTGTCCCATTCAGATTGCACCCCTAACAACGAATATACCCCTTACTACCCCTTGATGAAAAACTACCACTTTGATTTAGAATTCGCATATCTCTACTACTTTTTTATATACCAAAATTTGGCTTGTTTTCAGCATTTAATGCTTTGTTCCAGCATTCAGCCATAATTTGCTTGTAGACAAATATGTGTTACTTGGGAAAATATAGCTTTAAGTATTGTATGTAAAGTAATGAGACCCTAGATTAAGCAAAGCTGGAAAGCAAATTCTAAGCATCTTTATTATGCTAGAATTTCAACAACTAATGATTATTGTAAAAGCTTCTGTCACAGTTACAAAATTCTGAATCATAAAATTTGATTCTTTCCAGATAAGATTTGATTATTGCTTGTTCACAGTTACATCTAATTTTTCTATTGTGATGGTTTTGTTCATCAAGGAAGAAACATGCAGAGAAAAATCCATATTTTATAGCACGATATATCGAGATATCTAAATGAAACAATTTTATTTGGAATTTCTAACATTGTTACAATCAGAAACAACGTTTTATTTGTACAATGTGTTCCCCGTTCAAGTGGCAAAAATCTGTGAATGAAATAAAGTGTCTCGTATTTTTTATGTGACCTTTACGCCAATACTTTGCTTTTGTAAATCGGGTGCTGCAGTGCCAAGATATTTTGATAGAACGTCCAAAAATATTAAAAAATAAATTTGATTTATGACTTTGAAGAAGTAACTTTGAGACACGAACTTACCTAGTCCATATTTCATAATTATTCCAATATGTACTGGGTGTTTACAACGTTACAATAAATTTTCTAAATTTTAAATGTAAAAACTTTGGTTTTTTAAATGTTATTCAATATTTAGAATACCTTAAAAGGGCTACTTAAATTTTTTTCTTTAGAAATATGTGAAATGAGAATGAATGTGGGGTATAAATATGAATTATTGATGTTTTTTTCATCAATTTACCCTTGGAACTAATTAGTAAGTAAATAACAAGATTTTTCGGGGAATTTAATAAAAAATTGGTTCAAAAATGCCATTTAGACAAAAATATAGAAGAGATAAGGAATAATGGGTGCGAAATATTGAAATAAAAAAGAAAGTATATTCAAAAACCTCATGTGTATATTGAAACAAAGTATAAAAGCTTATTCAAATCATATTTTTAATCATGAAAACCATTTTTTCTACTAGCGTGCGGAAAAGTCTACTTTTCCGCACTCATTTTAGTGTTGAAAGAGTAACTAGTGCGGAAAAAACTATTTTCCGCACTAGTAAATTTGTTAAGTTTTTGGGGAGTATACTGACATTTGAATATTTAAAATAATATTTGTATGATTGTAGTTTACAAAATGACTGAAAAATTAAGAAACTTATTAGAATTCTGCTATAATTTTTAATAAAAAGAAACGTACGTTTCAATAATTTTTTAATGGCCCTGGTATAAGCCTCATCAAATGAATGTCAAATAATAATAAACATCTGACATTTTTTATTTGTCACTTTGAATCACCGTAGCAACAAAGAAAAAATAAACCTATCAGTCAAAACACTTCCTTGTCAAAACCAATTTTATTTTTGGTTTATTTTGGTTTGGCGGGCGTATGTAGGCGAGAAGAATTAACAAAGATGTCTTTAGATCATATTGATGACAAAGGAAATCTTTATTGATAAATATCCCAGACACAAAAAACCACTCTTTCAGAAGCTTTGAGATTTCTGAGGAAGCTGAAAATGGAAAATTGCTAAATTTGTTTAGAAAGTATGTGAGTTTAAGAAAGCCTGAAACCCCACACAAGCGATTTTTCGTGAAATATAAGAAAGGAACTTGCACTGTACAATGTATCGGAATAAACACCTTCGGAAAAATGCCATCAGAGATTGCAAGTTATCTGAAGCTTCCAAATCCTGAATTATATACGGGCCACAGTTTCCGACGTTCCGCCGCCACAATGCTTGCAGATTCCGGAGAAGGAATAACAAATATTAAACGCCTCGGAGGTTGGAAATCTTCTAACGTCGCAGAAGGTTGTGTAGAAAGCTCACCAAGTTTTCAAAAGAGCCTATCGAATAAAATATTAAACTTCAGTGACGCTGTCGCTGGCCCTTCCACTAGTCAGCAGCTGTCGCCAGTAAAGCCTTCCAAAATGACCTCTTCCAGCCAAGTTCCCATCGCCACGGTTACAACAATTAGTGCTGACAAAGCAGTGGAAAACCGAAATCTGACTTCATTGGAAAACATTTTAGCCTCTGCAATTAATTTGCAGAATGCTACAAATTGCACGTTCAATATTAATATTAAGAATAATTAATTTGTTGATATGTATTTAATAATAAATGTTTCTTTATGTTAACTTTTGGGTTTTTTCCGCACGCTAGTAGAAAAATAGTGTACCTAACACGTGCGTAAAGTGAATTTTCCGCACTTGTTAGGCAAACTACTATTATTTGCTACAATTACAAAATGATTCAAATAAAAAAGCTTTTTATAAACTCATGTTATATTAAAAAATATGACATTATTAGTTTTTTAACTACCCCGTATATTTCCCTTATAAAAGCTGTCATAAAGGACTTTATCAAATGCACAGATAACAGTCGAAATATCCATCGTGTATATCATCCGACATGAACATCAACATGAAACTATAAAACACCGTGCTTGCTTAATTTTCCATTCCAACAATTTCAAACATCATCAAAAGCATTCTGAAAAGCCGAGAACTTTGTCTTCCTTTCCATCAGCCATAGACGGATAACGTACATAATGTACAAAATTCACCTTGGCCATTTTTGTTTTCTTTTATAAAGAAACTTCATTGCGGGAAAAACGCAATACGGGGTCGCTCTTATTCCGCCAGAACTTAAATAGAAGATGGAAAAACTTGATGACAAAACAGGTAAAGTTTCGTTTTATCGGGGGACTAAAAATGTATGTAATATGAATTTAATAAGATCCTCTCTTATCGAATATTTCAAAATCACCCAGATTATAAACATTACTGACTTTAATGAACTGCGCATTTCATGGATATCAGAATATCTTCCCGCCCGTTTTAACCACGCAATTTACTAGAATTAGAACATACCTTGTGTTCCGCTGGCTTACAAAACCTCGATTAGAAATATCGCTCCATTACGTAGCCTCATCTTGAGCCAATCAAAGTTACGTATTCTTTCATCATTGTTAGTTAACCCCTTCGTTTGCTGTTCAGTTAATGCTTAATCTTGAGGGATCAACGTTGCTCTTTATGATGTTCAAACAGCACTATAGTACCAGAAATTATTGGTAGATATTCATATTCATTTTCATTTTACATCTCAAAGGGAACAATTGATCTAATAAATATGTATCATTTAAATTATACGAAAACATCGTTTAGATTTTCTCAGCCAATCATAGAAAAAACTTCCTGCTTTTCGCTGCCCTACATGGATACAAATTGGTTCCTCTTCTTGTAGTAATAAGCCCAACTAATATCCTTTATTTTGACAAATTTAAAATACGACAGATTTCTCAAACAATTACATTTTTCACAAAAGCTGGAATAAAGTAAACCACCATTACGGTTATTGTTTCCTTTGACAGAGAAACTTCATTGTGGGAAAAAGAGTATAATCGGAGTTGTTTCGTCACAACGATTTCACATTAAAATGGTCTACTTTATATATATATATCGGGGAAAATACTCGCTGGGGATGTCACAGAGGAATTTTCCTCATTAATAATTCTTGTCGTGGACTCACCCAGCGGTATTTTGTGATTGTGAGAAAGTTCGTTCTTCCCTCTGAAAAAACCGTTATATTTCTATTAATGGAGACGTTTTTCTTTAACAATGGTTGATAGGAGATATATTAAGAGAAAATTAAAAAAATTAGCGACTTGCTCAGCCAGCGAAATATTAAGATTTGATTGCGTCATGCTTAAGAAATAATTTAATATTAATTTATGTTACTATACTCCGTTTGAAAATGCATGATAAAAATGCATGAGAAAAAAAGTAAATGTTGATACCTTCTTATCTGAATTTTCACTAGATTTTAGTACGACCACCCCGAAAAATCTCGAATACAATACATCATAAAATGTAAATAAGCAAACCATAAGGGATTAACCAATAATTCTATACCTCAGTGACGGAGAATACGAAATTACTTTAATATAAAGAATAGTAAACTGTCAATATTAAGTACCCACATTTATTTTTATAAAAATAGTATGCCTACTAGATATTATATACACAGAAATTTATATGATATAGACACAAAAAAAAAACTTTGCAAAAAAATATTTTCTCTTAAAACACTCATATTTCGTTTTTAGAATAGAAATAGATTCCATATAAATTTGTTTGTTTGTATTTCGGGTACTAGCGTCATATAAACTTATTATAATTAATATAAATATAGAGTTACATACCTAAATAAGTAAGTGAGGAGTCATCATCATCAGTTTCCTCACTTCCCACAGAAATAATAAAATTGGTTCTATTGTTTCCTCTATTAACATATCAAGTTTCCAGAATTTCTCTTCCTCTGCTATGACATGTCTTATAGCTTCTCTCTCTCTCTTTCCACTGGATTAAAACCACTTAGTTGTTAAAAAAGTTTTTTTATTGACGTTTCGGCTTTCTATATCGAAAGCCGTTATCAAAATGACATAAAATAAATAAATTTACTAGAAACAGAACACTTGATAATCTGGCAAAAATATGACATCAACATAGTATACATAGAATAAGATTTTGAGATTGAAGATGTCAAAATCTATTTCAATCATATTTTTGTGACGTTTCTGGGAACGAATTTTTTAAAGGATAGCGCATTTGCATATTATAAGAGAATTTATACTTCGTCATAAATGAAGTTTTCTTATTAATATTATCATAAGAAAAAACCAGATAAAAAACTTATGATACTATCCCCCAAATTTTTGAAATATCAACCGAACAATTAGAAACACATTCGTTATTATTTAAGCATATCAATGCTGCTTCTTTAACTTGATATTTCAAAAATTTGGATACCTATTTTACAAAAAGAGTTAATTGCAAAAAGGATACCCTCTATATCGGGATAGTATCATAAGTTTTTTATCTGGTTTTTTCTTATGATAATATTAATAAGAAAACTTCATTTATGACGAAGTATAAATTCTCTTATAATATGCAAATGCGCTATCCTTTAAAAAATTCGTTCCCAGAAACGTCACAAAAATATGATTGAAATAGATTTTGACATCTTCAATCTCAAAATCTTATTCTATGTATACTATGTTGATGTCATATTTTTGCAAGATTGTCAAGTGTTCTGTTTCTAGTAAATTTATTTATTTTATGTCATTTTGATAACGGCTTTCGATATAGAAAGCCGAAACGTCAATAAAAAAACTTTTTTAACAACTAAGTGGTTTTAATCCAGTGGAAAGAGAGAGAGAAATTAAAATACAAACCACTATGAGCTTCCGAAATGAATGTCTTATAGCGTTTTGCCAATTGTCCGGTGAAATTTTTGATATGGAGTCACATAATAGTTGACGAAAATCTTGAAGTTTAAATGTTGTATTGTTTCTCGCGACATATCCCTTCATTTGAGCCCAGATTAGTTCAATGGGATTAAGTTCACAGTGATAAGGTGGTAACCTCAACACTTTAACTTCATGTTCTTTTGCTATTTCATCTACACTATACTTTTTAAATGTCGGTGAATGTTGTTTACATAACTGCAATAGCTCTTTTTTGAGTAATCCCTCTACTGCCACTATTTCTTTGGTGATTAGCCAATCGGAGAGTTCTTGCTTTTTCATTTAGTGTTAGGTAATGGTTCCTTTAATCTTGAATGGTAACTGGCATTGTCCATAACTATTACAGAATTGGTCGGTAATAAATCTTATCATTTGACTGAAATATTCCTAAAAAACATCAGCAGTCATTTAGTCATGCTAGTCTTTCGTAGAATTTGAAACAAATTCTAACAAGCCTTTATCTCCTCCAATATGAGTGATAAATAAACGTGGACCATTACCATTTGGAAATTTTAAGCCAGTAGATAAACCTTCTATAAATGCCTGACGAGCATTTGTAACCTGTTTATCTTGCCAAACTTTTTTTACAAAACGTCCTTCATTTATTCATGTTTCATCTAAATAAAAAATATTTTTGTCTTCTCTTCTTAATTTTCTAATTTCCCTTAAACATTGCCTCCTCCAACAAATAATTTCATCTTTCTCTAGGAGCGCAGATTTTCTATCGTTCTTCTCCCAAACCAAGTCTAATTCATGTAAAGTTTTCCACAATTTGTCCTCTTTTAACGTTTGGCAAAGTTTCGTCTCCATTAATGGCAGCTTTCACACTTGGCAGCACGGTAACGACACGACATGGAGTAGGGATGAATTTACATTGAAAGCAATGTAGTGGCTTCGTCGATTTCAATGTAAATTCATCCCTACTCCATGTCGTGTCGTTACCGTGCTGCCTAGTGTGAAAGCTGCCAATGGAGTAAAAGTTTATCCAAACTAGTTATCTTTTTTTGTAAATAAAACGAATGCACTTTTCTTCGGATCAGTTGTTTCATAGTACCGTCTATTTGAGTGGGTTTTCTCCCAGTTGACGTTTTAGGCGCTACTGTAACACTTCCATCCTTTCATTGCTTTAAAAGTCTATAAATGATTGCTGCAGTACTATTGAAATGTTCATGTACAAGAGCGTCATGTACATTTAACACTAAAGTTTTCATATGCACGGTTAAATTGCACTTTAATTTCACAGGAGTATAATTAGACGTTTGTGCCATTTTTATTGCACAAATTCACTTGATCAATATTGTTTTTTATCGCCTATTATTACAGAACTAACAATTCTGCGTGTTACAATCACAGGACTACACAAACAGAAATGTAAATTTTAACTAGAATAATTTACAATCTGCACAACACTTTCTGCCGATTAGAATTTTTAATCCTTTCTAAGAAAGTTGAGGGCTACTTAAATTGATCTTGAATTGTAAATATTTTCTACCTGTAGAGATTACATACTTACCAAGAATTGAAATAAATTGGTATTTTTAAAAATTTTAGGAAGAAAACCCAAGATTTCACTTTAGAACAAATAATACTAAACATTTTATTTTAGAAATTATCCGCCACTGATTTATGATGTTATATTGAGGTTTATCTTCTGGGTCATAAAAATTTTGCTATCAATCATTTACAAACAGAGTATAAGAGGGAATTAAAGTTCTTATAAATTTTTAATATCTGTTACAATTCCCACGGGGAAAAAACTTTCTTCTGAATTTTAGAATATTCCAAAATCAAAAGTTATAAGAATTTTTATTTTTTTTTAATTTTATTTGCATTTTATTGCAAATTTTATTGTGAAACTTTTATTTTATATGTTTTTAACGATAATTTTATCACTTTCCAAAAAAAAAATATAATGGATCTGAAAAACTCCCACGCAAACAAAATTAACTTCTAAGTCGTCAATTATCGCTTTCAGTAACTTACATTTTTTTCATAACTTCATTCTTTCTACAAATCTAAACAGATTTTTACCTTTCAACAAGTCGTTCTCGTCTTATAATTATTTGCTTTTAAATGATGACTCATGGTTTTTATCCAAGTATATTAGCGGTAACAAAACATAGGCGTACGAAAATTTTATAAGCATGGGGATCTAAGCGCGGTAGGAATCGGTAATTTTTATTGGTATATATTGCTAAAAATAAATAAATACTTGAAATTATTAAAGATCACAAACATAACAGAAAACTAGGAATTCGCTAGAATTAGATAAAAAAACAGTTATTGGTTAAGGTAGTATTTTCCAATTTTTTTTGCTACGATTTTAAAGCTAGCAAAATATACTTTTCGTAAAAAACTTTGTCAATGTATTTACTTGCTTAGAATGCTTAAAACATGGTTAATCCTGACCATTCCAAGCCTGCTTGTTTGTCTCCGTATAGTTTTTCAATTGTCAATTGCAGAAACAAAATTCCCAGATGTGCCGACAAGTTCCTTTGATCGGCTTTGTCGGCTTGTAGATGTGCCAACAAGTTGCTTTGTCGTCATTGGCGGCTTGTATAAAGCGGGATCATTTTGTTCTGCAATTGAAAATAGATAAATTATACACAACTTCATTACATTTAGCAGCTATTAAAACGGTGCAAATAATGATTGGTGAAAAATATTACATAAATCTTCTAACTAAGCAGAGTATTAAAAATAAAATAAGAATCTTGATTTCTTTGCAAGGTCCGCCACTGGTGGCAGTGAAGCTATTTATAATGAAACAGTAAATGTCATGTGTATATGTGTGCCTCTGAAATGAAACTAGTTTTGGTTTGCGAATTTGAAGGTGTTGTTTTGATTGTAGAAGCAACCGTAAGCTAACATTTGTATTACTAATTATGAATCCATATAAACTTATGACTCACGCTACCGGGTATAACAGACGAAGGAATATCTAATAAAGCGAAAGTGTTTGGATAATGATTCAATAGACCTGCGTTTAAAAACTGTTTCTTGCTTTTTCTTTTATGAATAAAAGAGGAAATTTATGCATAAATCAACTTGGGTTTTGGATGTAGAATTGTAGACCATTCAGTTGGGCAAAAATACCTGCTATAATCCGTTGCCGAAAAAGGGTCAACGTAATCCTATAGGTCAGTTGGTCAAATGTCGGAACAGTGAAAAAAATGATTTAAATAATAATTATATTTATAATTATATCATCAATAAAATCTTTCCTTTTTTCGTATATCCTTTGAGTTTGTTAATTTTAGATGTACCTACTGACTGTCTTAATTATTATATACATATGTCTGAATTTGCATATTGTTTAAAATGTTAATAAAATTAAAAATATCGGGATGTGTCGAATAAAAATTTGAATTAAATTGGGAGTGGAATGACTCACATGCATTCATTGTTCTATACATGATCTTTGTAATGCAAGCGCATATACGTGGAGGAAATTTTGATTGAATATCAATATAGTTATCCACAATACAGTGCGGATCATAAGTGTTACCCCCTATTTAACTCGTTACTGGACTCTTGTTAGGAAAATCGCCGATACTCGTTGACTTTTGATTTCTACAATGTACATTTTTGTATGAACAGTTTACCCCTAAGTTCATCCCTTACTGGAGGGGAGCAACCCTTTCGAAAAATTTTAATAGGATGAGGTGGTGAGTGATAGCTCATTTGAAAGGGGGTTTTATTCTCTATTCAACCGTGTTATTTTTTTAATTTTTTTTATTATTTTTACTTTATTTTTTTTACTTTTTACTATTTTTTTATTTTATTTTTATTTATTTTTTTTATGATTTTTTTTATTTTTTTAATTTTATTTTTTTATTTTATTTTTTTGATGTTTTTTTTTGCAAAACGTCAAAGCTGAAACTAAAAATAGACTTTATTTTTGCCAGGAGGTCAACGGGGAACATTTTTAACATTTATTGTAACTGTAATTGTAGTTTAGTTGCCTTCCTGTTTGTGGTGTTTTGTGATTTTTAAACATTAATAACTCATCACGTAATAAAGCAAATTTAAAATTTTTTGCACGGTTGAATGGAGAATAAAACTTCCTTTCAAATGAGCTATCACTCACCACCCCATGCTATTTAAATTTTTCGAAAGCGTTGCTCCCCTCCAGTAAGGGATGAAATTGGGGGTAAACTATTCATACAAAAATGTACATTGTAGAAATCAAAAGTCGACCTGTCTCGACGATTTTCCTAACAAGAGTCCAGTAACGAGTTAGATAGGGGGGGTAATAACACTTATGATCCGCACTGTATAATCTCAAAACGCAATCACGCGTTCATCACAATTGATTATTATTATTTATTGATTATAATTATTTCAAAAAATTCGTTGGGAAAAAAACAGGTTTCAAAAAGTGAATACCAAAAAATAATCTCAAAAATTGTTTTTTTCGTGAAGTTTTAGGCTGTAAGTTAAGTTAACACATCGAGCACTTTGCTTTGCAAAGAATGAAATAATGAATAGAAATAAATATTCTCAATTCATTAAAGCAGGTACATTAATGGTTATTTAACGAACAAGTGTGTTAATCGCCATTTTAATTCACGAGTTCGTTACAGAACTTTTCCGTCGACCGTACTTTTCAAAAATAAAGATATCTTACTTTAAATTTTTAAGAAATTAAATAATGACATACAATGACAGATAGTATTAACACACCTTCTTCTTTAGTTGGACCTGTGTTCTTTCTAATTTACTTTAGGAAGTAGAAATAATATCGAGAGCAAAAAGAGCACTATGTGTACAGTATAAGTTTCTGATACCTACATTTAAACAGGGTGTCCCGCAGGGTTCTTTAGTTGGACCTGCGTTCTTTCTAATTTACTTCAGGAAGTAGAAATAATATCGTGAAATCAATTTACTAGACATAGAGATAAAATTATCCAAGAAGAAATTTTTATTTTAAATTTTTTTGATCAATAATCTTATTTTTACTTTATTTTCACTTACATTTTATAACCAAATAAAGTCAATTCACCCTCAAATGATACCGTTATTTTTCGCCAACAAATACCTCAACTTTTAATTCCTAAATAAATTCAAACAATTACTTTTTTTTAGATTTTTAATTAACGTTTTTGATTATTTAAAGGGAGCCTAAAGTTGGAATACAGACTCTCTTTTCCGAGTTGTAGGCCGCCAAAGTTGGAATTCAAAAATCGTTTTGTTTCTAATTTCCGAACTATCCATTTAATTTTTACGAAATTGTAAGTAATCTTAGATCGTATGTAATGTTTGTTTTAGAAGTATAAACGTATTTAGAGATGCCAGAGAAATAATTTCCCAGACTTTTTCCTAATGGAAAAGTAGTCTTAATTGAAATCAATAAAATAAGCAGTTTGGTTAATAATTTCAGTTTTATTTACGTACTCTATGTCAATTGGCGCATTCGCCACTTTTATAAGAATAATCCCGTAAAGTGAAAGTAATTTAAACAATTTTGGCGAAACGTAAAGGCAGGATACTATAATAAGGACACTTTTAACATAATTTACAGACTTAAAAGCACGTTATTAAATTATTAATAAACAAAAAATTAGGTTTTTTTCATTACATATTTATTGTAAGTTCCTCCCACTTCCAAATACTTCCTGAACCCGAAACAGCATCCTAGATTACTTTTAATGGCGTTGCAGTGAAAAACAATGCTATCAATTCTTGCTGTTTGTACATAGGTGCACTTGAGATCAATACGCTCAAACATTCTTCTCTGGTAATACTCTATTTGGAAAATGTTCAGCACAGAGTCTTCTGGCATCTAAACTGTTTCGAGAACCCAAACCATACATTAGGTGAATGTCTGCGAATTGAATAAAAGTGAATTCTGAGATTGTAATAATTAAATTCAGGAAATACAACATACGAATCTGAGATGACAGCTATTTCTAAGTTCACTTGAATAAAATTTATAAAAATATTTTAATAAAGTTCTGGTTTTGTTTTAAGTTAAGTTTATTGTTTTAAAATTTTTATTTTTCGACGTTTTTTTATCTTTTAACAACTTTTTTTTTTGAAAAAGTGGTGAATGCGCTAATAGACATGCCTTGCGTAAATAAAATTGCACATACCATCTAAATGGCTTATTTTATCGAATTTAATTAAATTTTGAAAGGCTAACTAATAACTCGGTATTATAAAACTTGATATGAAGAACTAATAATTCATCTTCTTGTCCTTTAATAACAGGGATATTCTGTATATATAATCCATCACTCTTTTACTGTTATTTCTGTTCCTTGCTAAAGCCTCGGCCTTTTTCCATGATTATTTCATTTTCTTCATTAGTAGCCACTTTTATCCCATTTCATTCGAAATTTGTCTCTTCTTGTGCAATTTTTCTTTGCTCACCACACTTTTCTGACTTGTCTTTATTTATTTATCTTTGTTTTAATTACCCCCTCCCCCTAGACTAGTTGGCGGTTACCCCCTAGAAAAGGAAAAGCCCCTGAGCAACGCTCAAAAGCCAACAGGAGGCTTGTTCGAGTTAGAAATGACGGGGCCTTACCTTTTAACGTGCGTATTACCAGCAGTACAAAATATTTATTATAAAAATAAATTGTAATATATTTCAATTTTATAATTTAAAATAAAAAAAAGACCTCCTCACCTAGTATCGAAGTTGCGACCCTAAACGACTGAACACTGAACGACTATCAATTTAATTAATATTGCGATTGTGCCAAACTTTCTGATTTAAATACATTCTTTAGTTCATTAATTCATTGTTTAATTTTGGATTATTTATAGCTAAAATCTGAGCATAAAATAAAAATGTTCTGTTGAGTATACATTTAGTGCAGTAAATTAACGCCAGGAAAACCCCAAACCTGGGCATCAAGTCTGTCAAATTTTTTTTTTAATTTGCAGGTATTCATAGGTACATTTACCTCCGAAAATCTCAGCTACGTGGAATTTGTGGAAGGGTAGGAAAATGGCTCTAGAGTTCCCGTAAATCCGTTTTTCGACGTTATCTGCCGAAATATGACCCTTAGAGTATCTTTGTTTAGACAAAAAATGAAGAGCAGTTCATTACCTACAAAAGTTGTTCCTATGATTTTTTCGCTACACTAATATTTTTTGCAAAAACGGCGTTTCAAAAATTCATTTAATAATTCGCAAAATTATTGTGGTGAAAACGGAAAATTTGAATATCCTCCCAAAACTTGAATATATCATATTAATTCCCGATAGACCCGAGCATTTTCGAAAACTCCGGAAATCCAAAAAACGCCCTAAAAAACATGTTGTTTATGAAAATACACAAAAATAATTTATTGAATCTTGCAAAGCCCCATTATCCAAAAGGATTCGGTGAAATTAGTCTTGCTAAAAAAATATTAATAAATTTATAGGAGGGTCAAAATATCGAGCAAAAACAAACTTTGGCTCGGTTTTTCAATAAAAAGTAACATGATATTATAGCTACAGGTTCCTTCTTTCATCTGAACTTTGAATCATGTAAAAAGATTCATTTTTACGTGAATTGTTGAAAAAATGTGTAACCCGCTTGGTAGTATCATTCCTTTAGAGCGTGCTCTCTAAATGCAGGACAGGAACTAAAAGTGGGGGTGAGTTTTGGAGCCGGTTATGTCGAAAAGTATCATATTTTTGACAAAAATGATGAGGATCATTTTTATAGGTAATGAACTGATCTTCATTTTCGTCCGAACAAAAATTCTCTAAGTGTCATATTTTCGGAAATATCGGCAAGAATAGGCGCCAAAAACACATTCTTGAGACCAATGGGCCATTTTCCCGCCCTTCCACAAATCTCAGACAGCTCAGATTTTCTGGGGTGAATGTACCCATGAATATCTGCAATTAAAAAAAAAATGGTGCCGGACAGATCTGATGCCCGGGTTGGCACCTTCGTTTATTGGACTAATTGGCGAATCGTTTATAAAAATCGAGACAGTGCTTGTAAAGTATCACCTATAGATTTGCAAACCAAAGTTGGGAGGTAATTAGTCACTAACCCTTCGCACATCCGCCTCTGGCCATAGTTGGCCATCGAATCAATGCAAAGAATCCTCGAGACGGAGATAGCAAGATATTACATTCCCATAAATGTTTGAATAGGCGATGGTAAAAACAAAAGAGTTTTTCCGCCGGCCGGAATCCACCAATCGCACACTGTATTGTTTAGGGCTGTATTAATTATGGCTGCCGATTGAATTCCGTTGTGTGTTCTACCTGGCCATGCCGTCATTCCACGCATATCTCGTTTCCCCGCCTTCTATTTGCCGCCGCTGCTCTACTCTGCTGCCTCTCTCTGCAACTACTGCTTGCTGCTGATGCTGCCTAAATGCCTCGTTTCAGTGGCTTATCTAACTCAAGGATATGAGAACTTTTTTCTTCTTAGAGTCCACACTGGTAGGAAAAAAAATTTATAAAAAATTGTTTTCCAAATCAATTAAATTGTTAAAGTAAGGAAGCATCCTTTAGAATTTTATAAATTTAATTTATTCGGTTTGGGATAAAACGTTTCATTGTATCAAAACAATTATAGAAAGAATCAAAATATGACGATTTATAGTAGAACGTACGAAAAATTATCAGTTATTTTAAATAAAATTGCTATAAAAATTTATTATACAATCCTTGCGTTTTTGTTTAGGTAAGTATATCAAAAGTAGCAGAAAAGAAAATAGAACTGCAAAAAAAATATCATATAAGGAACGGCACAATCAACATCGTAAATTTCCTGCTGCTTTAGTTTCTGTTATCCCTTTTTCTTTCCTTTCATATAGCGGCTATATCCTATCGGCTCATTCTACAACGCAATTTCCTGCTGCTTCAGTTTTTTCAAAAATATGACACCTGATATTGATATATTTCAAAAAGCTTATGAACTGCATAGAGAATTTGTTGCTTTTCTCCAACAAAATTTGTTGTTGCTTCAGTTTTTTCAAAATTAATCGGTGATGTTGTTGAAGAAGTTTATCTATATTGTCTCAGTCAACATTAAGAATTTGTTGCATAGTCAACTTTTGTCAGCTATCTCTCCTTTTCCTTTAACATCTTGTTCCGCTGATTTGAACAATTTCAGCTGCTGCTTTTATTAATATTTCTGCACTTTCTCCAACAAAATTTGTTGTTGCTTCAGTTTTTTCTAAATTAATCGGTGATATTGTTGAAGAAGTTTATCTATATTGTCTCAGTCAACATTAAGAATTTGTTGCATAATCAACTTTTGTCGGCTATCTCTCCTTCTCCTTTAATATCTTATTTCTCTGATTTTAACAATTTCAGCTGCTGCTTCTATTAATATTTCTGCACTTTCTCCAACAAAATTTGTTGCTGCTTCAGTTTTTTCTAAATTAATCGGTGCTGTTGTTTAAGAAGTTTATCTATATTGTCTGAGTCAACTTTTGTCAGCTATCTCTCCTTTTCCTTTAACATCTTGTTCCGCTGATTTGAACCATTTCAGCTGCTGCTTCTATTAATATTTCTGCACTTTCTCCAACAACATTTGTTGTTGTTTCAGTTTTTTCTAAATTAATCGGTGATGTTGTTGAAGAAGTTTATCTATATTGTCTCAGTCAACATTAAGAATTTGTTGCATAATCAACTTTTGTCGGCTATCTCTCCTTCTCCTTTAATATTTCTGCACTTTCTATTTCTGCACTTTCTCCAACAAAATTTGTTGCTGCTTCAGTTTTTTCTAAATTAATCGGTGATGTTGTTTAAGAAGTTTATCTATATTGTCTGAGTCGACATAAGAATTTGTTGCATAGTCAACTTTTGTCAGCTATCTCTCATTTTCCTTTAATATCTTGTTCCGCTGATTTGAACTATTTCGACTGCTGCTTCTATTAATATTTCTGCACTTTCTCCAACAAAATTTGTTGTTGCTTCAGTTTTTTCTAAATTAATCGGTGATATTGTTCAATAAATGTATGTATATTGTCTCAGTCGACATTAAGAATTTGTTCCATAGCCAACTTTTGTCAACTATCTCTCGTTCTCCTTTAATATTTTGTTTTAACCAATTTCAGCTGTTGCTTCTATTAATATTTCTGCACTTTCTTCAATAAAATGTGTTGCTGCTTAATTTTTTTGAGACTTAACCGTGGGTATTGAAAAGTTTATGTATATTATCTCAGTATTCATTAAGAATTTCTTGCATTCAATTTTTGTTAGCGCCTATATCTTGTTTTCATGTTTTAAACAATTTTAGTTTGAAATCTGCTTTCTTAATTTTTATTAGCGATCTCACTGTTTTCCTTTTTCTCTACCAAAATTAATTGCTGCTTTCCACAAGGGTGCCATACATCAGCGTTTTTCCAAAACTGTTGATAGAATGAAGTCGTGACATTGGTTTATTTGCCACACGTCTAAAGTTTCAGCTAAAAGAATCGTCCAAAAGAAGGGGAAGCTCAGGCGCGAAATGTTTAAATGATACGACTATGGTCTTAATGTGTTTAGTTTTTTACAATGCCAACTTCTGAAAAAGATATGTGTTTCTGGTAATTTGTCGGCGACGACTTTGATATCAGGTTTGTCATGCTCCTATTATGTTAAAACACATCGTTAAAAGAACAGTAGGAACATTAAGGATAATAAAATATAGGTATATACCATTCGGAAGCAAAACAAATATCTTATTGTTTTAGTGGAACATTCATAGGATGCCTTCATTTAAACAGGGTCATTTGTGTATCTGGGCGAGATCCTTTTCTCAGGAGTTTAAATCGATTTAATGTTAATATTGTATAGTATGAAAAATATATAATTCTACAAGTGCAAATATTTTTTTGGGTCAGTACATTTTAAAGAGCCTCAGAATTTATGGTATATCCGGGACGAGGGTAAAAGACAATGTTATAAAATACAAAGTCAGTTTTAGAAAACAAGCTTCATTCCCATAAATGTCTTAAATCAAAATTTATTAATTTCTAGAGGGAAATTCAATCACGCAATAATCTGCCCGCTCCAACATTCTCCCTACTTTTTAATACTTACTTAAAATCTACGTGGAAAAATACATAACTTTCGTAGAATATTTGTAGATGGCGCTGCGATTCGGTGATTCTGTGAATTAAATTTTGTTATTACGTTTTCTTAGACCACTTCTTTCGTAGAATATTTGTAGATGGCGCTGCGATTCGGTGAGTCTGTGAATTAAATTTTGTTATTACGTTCTCTTAGACCACTTCTTTCAGTATCCCCATAAGTAAAAATCAGGCGGCATTATATCTGGTGATATCGGTGGCCCCTAAATCGGTGCCTCTGCCAATCCATTTAGGATATTTCTGGTTAAAAAAAATTAACATAATGACGTTGTCCGCCATCTTGTTAAAACCAGGGTTTTATTCTTGTATTAAGTCTTAGCAAATAAGGTTCAACTCAAAAATGAATAAAAGAAAGTAGAATTTACTATATTATTAAAAGAGAAGTAGTGAAAAAACTGTTGAAAAAAAGCGAAATTCTTTTCCCAAAACGAAAAAAGTTCGAGCCCGTTCGTAAAACCAATTAGTCAGAATAAAAGGGAAGAGTTAAAAAAAGAACAAGCGAAAAATAGATCAAGCTAAATTAAAACGACTGGAAAAAAGCGGCAATGCAACAAATGAATCAATAAAGCAGAATTAATCGCGATTTAATTATTTATCTAGAGCCACAAAAGCGTACGAGCCATTCCTGTAAGACCACCTTCTATAATAATTAACTTACCTTAGGATATGTAAATTTTCAAAAATATATAAACCCATTCGTCATTAGTAACGTTTAACCTCATATCAGAAACACCTAAGGCTCATGTGATAACTGTAAAATCCTATAACTATCAATCGTTCACTATTGGTTTATTTAAATCAAAGGTGTAGTTAAATTGTTCTCGTTAAGGGGTATCGTTGAAAAATCGTTAATATAAACATTTAAATACTCTTCTGGATATTAAAACCAATTTTTATATTAAAATGTTTTTAATTTTTGACGTATCTTATATATTGGATTTTGTAATAAATGTATTTATTCATTAGTTTTTCCAGAAATTCGATACTTATTCAAAATAGTTTCGTTCACAGACGTAATTTTCTTCTTTCTAAAATTCGTTAAGTCTGATCTTTGGCGCAAGCAAATAACGTGAAATTCCTGCTAGAAGATCTTTAACTAACAGGAATCTCCTCGAGTGATTCAGTCTGTTAAATTTCTGAAAATACATTGTCCCTTTGAGATCATTCTTCAATCATCTAAATTTGAGACCAAAAAAGGTCTAAAATAATTCCAATATTAATTAGAAGAGGATTAAAATGTCATATAAACAAGAATGGTTCGTGACGATACAAAATGTTACTAAAAAGAAACGATTTTTAAAACACATTAGGGATTTTCCCCATTTGTTCCTGCTTTAGAAGACGCTCTTTCACCAAGGAGAGAAACAATGATTCCGTATAAAGCTAATGAAGATACCATCGCTGATACAGAAACAGATGCAAGAAGATGATGATGATGAGGAAATACACTTTCCGAGTGTGGCGCGTACAATATTTTTTGTGCAGCCACCAATAATTTGACAATAATATAGGAACAGAATAATAATAATACACAAAGTGCATCAAAACGTCAAAAACATCTACTGACAGATGGCTACGGTATTGTCATGGCAACTGTGATATTTAACAAATTTTGACATAAGAGCTCGAGAAAGTAGGTACTTTGCCGGGCAGTTATGTCACTTTACCGAGCAGTTATGTCAATAGACCGACAACGAGGCACTTTCCCAGCTAAAAAATGATAGGAAAAACGCATTTTCTAAAGTGGCGCTACAAAAATGCTATTTTTGAGACGATTTTTTCACTTTCGGAACTATTTCTTTACTTTCGGTATGATTCTTGTTACTTTCGGGACGATTTTGGATATCTAGTAGGCGGTTTTGACAATAATATGAACTTGTAATTTATTCTGACAGCGCCTGTCATGTAACATTGGTGTATAGTTTTTCACTTTTCAAAGAAAAAAAATGGAAATAAGTAGTGAAATGACTCCACATGAGATTAGTGAATCTGCTAAAGCGGCTACTTATGAATTATTGCATAATTAATGTATTCATAAGAGTGATTGTTATATGTAATTGTCTAGATATACAAAGTTCATACGTTATTATCTATCGATATCCTTTTTAACATACAAAACTGCTGCAGAAAAAATATTGTACGTAACACGATCCAAAAGGGATTTTAGGGGACACGCAGGATTCCAGGACTCGCCTATGGCTCGTCCTGGAAATTTCCTACTCATCCCGCAAAATATCACTTTCGGAACTTGTTACGTAAATTACTATTGTTTCCTTAGTCATAATTTACTTTCTAATCGTTATCTTGAGGGCGATCTAACGGTGCTATTTCCTCCATCTCTACTACCTCGATGTATAAAACAATTTTCCCAAAATTTGCAATAATAATTGAATAATAAAACCTGCTCTGATATTTATCACTACACCCACTTCTCCCTATCTCCCTAATCTATAATTTGCAATGCACGCGTTACGAATAAGATAAATTCTAGTTGTGGAAATGCGGAAGTAGACTTACTAGTAGAGTTATCTTGTCGCCAACTTCCTGTCGATTTGTTCGAAGACAAAACTAAGAGAGTAGAAGTTATAGCGGTGTTCCAGACATGGTGGTGTCGCCGCCTGCCATCGTCACGCGATAATTGAAATTACGGTTCTCAATTATCTATATCTATTTAAAAATTTAATCCATCATTCACGTAATGAGTTTGTTTGAGTTTTTTAACCTCGATATTTTCCTATTAAACCTTAATGTTGTTTTAAATTTTTTACATGAAAAACAGTAAAACAAGCTGAAACATATTTAGTAAATGTCCTTCATTTCAGCTAGTTGTATATTGTTATGGTTTAAAAAAAAATGAGACAAAATTATGGAAAGTGTTTAAATGAATTAAAGAAAAATATGTGAAAAGGACTTAAAAAAAATGTGATGGTTGTTAGGGGATGTTTGTTTATGTTGATTAGATAGTTTTGAGTATTGAAATGTCAGATATGAAAATTATAAAAATATAGAATATTAATTAAAACAAACCCTCATATTTTTAATATCATTACAAATGGCGCCCAACGTGGGACTAAAATTGAGTTAACCCAAAAAAGAGAAGAAGAGAATGATGGAATAATGATGGTCTTAATGGAATTAAGAAGACTAAGGGAGAGAAGACAAGACAAAGAAGATTTAGGGAAAATGATGCATGGAAAAAAATAAAGAAGATTTGGGAAAAATGATGAAAAGTATGGAAGAAAATATTCAAGAAAATTTGGCTAAGAAAATAGAAAACAAATTTGAAGAAATAAATAAAAGACAGGAGATAATAGAACAGAAGATAACAATACAAGAAACAAAGTCAGAAACCACAGAAAAGTAGACAAGAAGAGAATTAAAGAAAAATATAAAAGAAGTTGAAGAAGATATTAATAAAAGAAATCAAAATGAAAAAGTAACATGATATTATAGCTACAGGTTCTATCTTTCATCTGAACTTTAAATCATGAAAAAATATTAATTTTTACATGATTTATTGAAAAATTTGTAATCCGCTTGGGAGTGTTATTCCTTTAGAGCGTGCTCTCTAAATGCAGGGAAGGAGCTAAAAATTGGGGTGCGTTTTGGAGCCGGTTATGTCAAAAAGTATCATATTTTTGACAAAACAAAAATTCTCTAAGTGTCATATTTTCGGAAATTTCAGACAGCTGAGATTTTCGAGGGTGAATGTACCCATGAATATCTGCAAATTAAAAAAAAAATGGTGCCGGACAGACCTGATGCCCGGGTTGGTACCTTTGTTTATTGGAGTAATTGACATTTTTCAGAAAAGATAAAGGTAGAAACTTGACACCGTACATTTAAAAATAATTAAAGACATTTATTCTAGGATCGTCTCTTTTTTAAGCAATTTACCCATTTAAAAAGCGCCACTTTTAAACTATGTGTCGTTAAATTCCCGATAAAATAATTTTGAAAATGGAAAATAAAACTAAAATTTTAAAAATGTACGAGTTAATTTTTTTTGGATCTAACAGAAGAGTTTTTTTATAAATTTATGCTGCATTTCAAATTTTTTTTTTTTACATTTTCTCAATCTTTGATTATTCCATGAACATGTACGTAAAATTTTAAGAGATTTTAAGAAATATTGGGAGTTTCAAGATTTCAATTTTCTATATGAAAAATATTAGACTTCAATTGAGATTCTTATCAAACATTTTTTTGAGCTGTCGAATGCTCAACTACAAATGATGATCCGAGATAATAGTGCAAAATTTTTTGTAATTTCTACTGCATTTTTGATATTTGAAGATATTTTGGGAGGAAGGAAGAGAAAGTTTTGATATATCGCTTTTTGTATTCAACAAGTCGTTATTTTGTCTACGCTTAACAATATTTATGCTGAAGAGAAAGAAAAATATATTAAAAAAAATTATCATGTGCTAGTTATGATTTTTTTTTCATAAAACGCCCATTATTGTGTATGCCTCTTTGGTGGTTCTACTTAAAACACCCAGTTGTGTTTGCCTATTGAATCTGGTCTATTATATACTTTTTACATTTTCAATTACAGAAATATTTATTTTTTATTTATTTATTTATTCAATAAATACAATGAATGATAAGCGATAAGTGCTACTGCATTTGTTTCGCATGAAAGGCATCATAAAACATCATCATCAACATTATAAATAGAATTATACCCAAAGACCAGACATCTGTATGAACCTTGATCGATTTTCTTTCCAATTAAGTATTCCCTTTTTTCCAGAGCATTTACTTCAGAATTTCGAGGACTCAAAAGGGTCGCCATGCAGCAGGTTTTTTTCTTTACTTTTGATTTTCAAAAAATATCCATTCACCTACTTGAATTTTCGTTCCAGTCTTTTGGTATTGCTCAACATAGATTTAAATTACTAAAATTTGGGGAAAATTTGAAATTATATAAAAACAAAATTCACAGCTGTGCCGAAAAGTTGCTTTAATCGGCTTGTAGATGTGCCGATAAGCTGCTTTGGCGGCTTGTAGATATGCCGACAAGTTGCTTTAATCGGCTTGTAAATGTGCCGATAAGTTGCTTTGGCGGCTTGTATAAAGCGGGATCATTTTGTTCTGCAATTGAAAATAGATAAACTATACAAACTATTCATTTTGCCTAATAAATCTTAGAACCATGTTTCCAGTTTTCATGAACTTTGATGGCGGACATCAATACAAGAACCTAACCACTTTCGTAACAATAATTTATAATTTTTCTTTTTTTTTACAGGCAGCGTCCTGACAGCAACCACCATTTCGTCGCCGTGGACTCCGGTCACAGGCCCGCAGGCCGATTCCAACGGCCCGGGCCCGGATACAAAGAATCTCGATGTAGGGGACATGAGTGACGTAAGTATTATTTTTTCGTTCTTTTAAAAGTGACGTACTCAATTCGTAGAATAAGTGTGACACAAATTATACCCTTATATATCACTTTTTAGATTTAATATAAATTTTCGAGTCATTCATAAAGCTCGTAATATTTTATAAAGTTTCTCATAAAAAGAAACCCGCTCTTCTCCTGAAAATGACAGATGTCATTTCACTCGCATAATAAACAATCGGTAAGCAACACTCCTCACAAAAAAAAACCGTAAAAATGTCCTTCTTTTCTACGGCTACTTCACTCCCCATCAACCCTCTATCCTTCTCGAACCTCTATCCGGATTATTTTATTTAAAACCCATTCGCTTTGTGCGTCCAGGAGAAATTTCAATGAAAAACATTTTGCAGGATGAAAAAGACATGGCAGCCGCAGATGCGGAAGGAGTTTGGAGTCCGGATATCGAACAAAGTTTTCAGGAAGCCCTAGCGATATACCCGCCCTGCGGACGACGGAAAATCATATTATCAGACGAAGGAAAAATGTACGGTAAGTAACTATGATGATCTTGACTTCTTTGAGAATAAATTATGTAAAATACACAGGAAAATAATTTTAAGAATGACGTGTGGAGTTTTTTCTGAAACCAAGACCGGAAAGCAGGTGATACTTAATATCAAATAGGTTTTTACTTCTTCTGGATAAGTAATTATTTAAAAAATATATTTTATTTTGTAACCTTTATAAAAAAAATGAGGTGTCAGGAATTTTCCAAATTTGGGATATCAGTGCGTAGTGGAATCGGCATTCCTGTTGTGTTATTTGCGCCGTTGTCAGATTAACGGTTTTTTCGATAAATTTGATCACTTTGGTTTTTTGTTAATTAATTTCGATGAAACAAAATTGCGAAGAATAAGTTTGCCGAATGGAACAATTTTCTCGAAACAAAATAATTTTTTCCGAAGAAAACTTATTCAAATCAAAAATTATGTTGAAAAGATAATTGGTCAATAAAAATTGTGTAAAAAAATTATTTTTGTCGAAAAAAAAAATATTGGAAAAAATAGTCGACAGTAAAGTTTGAATTTTGTCGAAAAAAAAAATTGTCCAAAAATATAATTTATACCGTGTGACCCAGGGTTAAAGAGTCAAACGTTCAGGATCGGTTTTTTTATTTCCAATAAGCATGTATCTTAACGTGCTTTGTTTTCAAGAAACCGGGTGGTTGATTTTGATATAACTTATTGCGGCCTCCTTTTCAAGAGTGAAATTATTAATTTCTGAAACTTACACGTTTTCTAATAAAGTAAATAAATTTTTCTTAATATCAATTAAGTAGATAGTTTTTTAACAACGAAGTTAGACGCTACGGCACCTATGGCAACGTCTCTGCGCATGATTTTTCTTTACATACCTAATCTTTACCCCCATCTATAATACAATGTGGTTTGTCACATTCAAATCGGACCAATAACAACGAAGTTAGACTGTACGGCCCTTCTGGCAACGTCTCTGCGCATGATTTTTCTTTACCTATCTAATCTTCAACCCCCTATATTCTACAATGCCGTTTGTCCCAACGAAGATACCACTTGATGAAAAACTACCACTTTGATTTAGAATCCGCATATCTCTACTACTAAAGAGTTTTTAATTTATTTCTCAAAACGAAGCGAGACACGAATAAAATTGAAGAGGCAAAAAACAGTTGCGTACAATGATTTGTCCTAATATCAATTACATTACCTTGTGGGACACCACTGGAATTAATAATTTAATTCAAATGCATGCCAAGTTTGATCAATATCAGCCAAATTGTTTTTAAGCAATTCTTAAAAAACTCTTTTGTTCTAAAAACATTGACATCCTGTAACTCAAAAACGAAGCAAGTTATGGCAATAAAGAATCTTTTTTTCTGAAAAACCGATCCTGAACGATTGACGGTTTAACAGTGGGTCACCATGTACCTATATATAAAAATTAATAAAATAATAAAACGTAATACCACGAGACCTCCAAATTTAATCTATAAAATTTGAGAGGACGAGTGGTATTTGGAAAGCTTATTTTTAAATCATTTTTTATTAAAAACAGAGAATATAGTCATTTACCTATGCAAAAGACACTTTACACACAAATGTTCAATATTTTCTTTATCAATTTAAATGGAAACATCAAATATTGAGCTGTTATAGATTTAAATACAGGGCCACCAAGGCATGCGCGATTAGGTATGGCTTAACTCGGACTTTAGCTTACAAATAAATTTTGAAATTTGTATATTAACATAGATTTGCAATAATAATAATTGATAATGCTAAATAAAAGTTGTTAAATGACATTTCAAAAAAGGTAAACACAGTTTAATCAAAAAACAATTACGAAGAAGGGGTTTATCAAAGGTAATACCACGAGTCCTCCAAATTTAATCTATAAAATTTGGGAGGACATGTGGTATTTGGAAGGTTTATTTTTTGAATCATTTTGTATTAAAATCAGAGAACATAGTTATTTATGCAAAAGACACTTTACACACAAATGTTGAAAATTTTCTTTATCAATTTAAATGGAAACATCATGATGAGCTGTTATAGTTTTAAATACAGGGCCACCAAGGCATACGGGATTGCGTTTGGCTTAATTCGGGTATAGAGTTTGACATTTGTCAGTTTTATGGATTTATGGATTTTTAAGTATTTGGGTATTCAAAAACTGATGTTGTATGTGTGAATAAACGAATGAACAGATTAGTTTACAAATCAATTTTGAAATTTGGGTATTAACATAGATTTGCAATAAATTTTAGTGGAATAATACTTGATAATGCTAAATAAAATTTGTTAAATGTTTATATTTGACAGTTCAAAAAAGGTAAACACAGTTTAATCATGAAACAAATACGAAGAAGCGGTTTTATCAGTATAAAACACAATGATTGGTTAGGATCCTGAGCTGTTATTGGCTGAAACCACAAAATCTGACTGTTTTGACAGATGAAAGAAATAATCAATAAAAAACTCAATGATTGGTTAGGAGCGTGAGCTCTTATTGGCTGAAACCACAAAATCTGACTGTTTTGACAGATGAAAAAATAATCAACGGTAAATTTTGAAGTTTGCCAAAAAGAAAAAGTTGTCTATAACAAGTTTTGCCCAAAAACCAATTTGTCCATAAAAATTGTGTCAAAAATAATTTTTGTGGGAAAACTATTTGCAAAAAATAGTCTAGAGTAAATTTAAAAGTTTGCCGAAAAGAGAAAAATTGTACATATTTCTTTTTGTTGGAAAAACATTTCATAGAAACAAAAATTTTGTCGAAAAAACAATTTGTCAATAAAAAATTGTATCTAAAATTATTTTCATTGACAAAAAAATAGAAAGAAAGCTTGAAAAAAATAATTATAATAAAATTATTAAGAAAATTTAAATATTGACCGTGTTTAAGTCAATCCTGTCTCATTTAAATGCCTTGATTATTAGTTTTATCCCATGAATTTTCAACAGTGTAGTTAAAAAATTAATGCGAGAGTCCTTATATTAGATAGGTACCATTCCATCACTAAATTAATTAATCATGCTATTATAGGATATTCAAAATTAATAATTATTCATACGAAAACACCTTTCGTATTAATTATTTTGTAAATACCAAAGTCTAAAACTTTACGGTCAAAACGACATGTAAAAGTTTCAAGTGATGTGATAGAACAATAGAAGTAAATGGAAATTACAAGCATTTCTAGAATTGGAAATGCAAGGCGCAGGCTGTGGAGATATTGACCGTAGGTCCAGTAACTGTCCTGTCTCTGTCCACTCTTGGCAGTGCCCTACGAACAAGGAGGAGGGCGAAGAATATGTCAAAGAAGTAGGGATGTTGCGAATAGATTCACAAATCCCTTGGTATTTTTTTTAATCATCGTGATATTATCTTCAAAAAAATGTTGTGTTGCCATGGTTATGTTTACTTTTATTTTTGACATTTATTTTTTCTTAAAATCGTTAAATATACCCTTTGATCTGATGTTTCCAAACTGTTAACTTGGAACAGTTATTTCACAATTAACGTATTCAATTGCCACTGACAACGCCGCTGTAGCTTCAGATAAAAACTAGCATTTGATTGTCAAAGTTTAGATGATTATACTAGAGCTCTGGAAGGGAAACGAGTGTTTGTTTGCTTAGTGTTCTAACACACGAAAAAGTTGGGAGGAATCTTCTTCAAACCATTGGGAGATAATTCTAAAATATGAAGGCCTTGTTTGCTTTTCACAAAAATTCTACTAACATAATGGTATACAATGACTATATATATTTATAAAAAAAGAATCCATTGTCGTCATTAGTGCAAATTGGGTACAATCATATCTGACAGAGACGCCAATCTTTCAAATTATTATTATTGTGCTGTCGGGATTTCCTCGAAACTTTGGACCAATTTTATTTTTATGCTGTAAAAATAATCAAACATTCTAAGTGTAAGTGTAAGATTTAAATTTTTTCTCAGTGGTAAAAGTAGACAACAGAGGGAACCGATTCAATCTGGACTAAACAGTTTGTAAAGTTGGTGCAAAAATAACGCAAAGTTATGACTCTTTGTGTATAAAAGTAAGGAGGATCTTTTCCTGGGTATACTTGTCTATAAAACTTAAAGGGTCATGTTTTGGATCTAAGGAGCGGCGTTTTAAAGCTGATAAATTGGGATACTACATCTTCTGTTTCTACTGTTAATAGCGTATGTGAGTCGGAAGAACGGGGAAACGGGGGAAAGTCGTTTTTTTACAGGGAAATGATGTGCTGCCCGTTTAACCCCTTTGAGGGGTAGTTTGCCGTTTTAGGGGGAAAAGAGAAATTATGATACCGCCACCGTGTTCAGAATCCTCGAAAACGGCAGGTACTCTCGATCCGGGTAAATTTGGTCCATTTTTCATGGCCTTTTCCGACTCACACACGCTACTAGATACAATCTTGCTTAGTAAAAACCGCTTCTCGATATCTTATTTACTTTAGAAATTACGACTGATTAAAATTTATCAGATTTCTGTGAATCGCCATTATTGAAAGCGAAGAATCCTTCCTACTGGTCTACTTCTTTGTATTCCTTAGTGACAAGTGGACACGTTGGGCACAACGGATTTCGCACGTCGTCTCTGTCCCGACCGGCGACCGAGTGCCGTTTCGGCGTGTCGTGCCGCCCCCAAGAACCACCCCCTTGTCCTCACTCCCTTACGAATGACGTGAGCCAAATCGACAAACACACTGTAATAATACGCTGAATTCACATATTACATGGCAATAAAGACCCGCACGGGGTCGCGGGAGGGTCACCCGTTTTCATTAATAAAAAGAAAAACGTATTTCAAAGAGGATGTGGTAGTAATTCGTTAATAATAAAACAATGGCTTTATATCTTCAGAATAATGAATTTTTGGCTTCTGGAATATTATCATCGACTTCTGATGATGATAATTTACAGTTATTTGTTAGTAAATGTTAGTAAAAAGTGTCGAAAAGTCGGGAAATAGTGGAAATGTGTTTTGTTGACGAAACTATCTAGAAAATTGTGAAGTTCCAATACCCTCTCTTCTTTGAAAAATATTTGTCGCTCACCTTGAAAAAATTACTGAAAAAATACTATGGTTGCCAATATAATAATAATAATAATATATTATATTTGTCTAAACCTGAAGCAGTGTTAGTTAAGAGGGAAGTAAAATTCATGCATGCAGATCATCTCAAGCATTCTTATTTGATCACTTCAACTGAACCTTTGATGTTACCAAATGAAATCCCAAATAGCATTGAGGATTCAGCTTCCTTGAACATGCCTAATATAACGCCAGTTATTAGACGATTTAAGCGAACTGTAGTTCCACCAAATAGGTTAAATTTATAAGAGATTATTTAAAACTTAAATGTATAGTTCAGTTTTATTCAATTAGGGGCGAATGTTATGTTCCGGATCAAGGAACAGTAGCCACTACCAAAGGTTGGCAACAACATTCGGCGGTAGTCAAGTCTCATGTATTGTAACGTTGTTGTATTCAGGAATTAATAAATATAAAATTATTCTAATTGTTTGTCTGTTGTGTCCAAGTCAGAAGTCAGTCTAATATATCTAGAATTTATAACTGGTGTAAATAGAATTCTAAAGATGGCAGATATATAAAGTAAAATAGCCCCTTAACAACTTTTTTTTACTCCACATGATTATGCTTTAAAGAAAATTAAAAACTATTAACTCACCCAACAGAATTTCAATAAAAAACATTTTTTTCATCTCCCTCTGGAACTTTTTCTCGGAGTGCCTATGGACACATATACATGGCATTTCTCTTTTCTCGATTCCTCCACGTCGGAACAACCGGTCAGCTGGAAACCAATAACTACTGTGTCCTGTCTTTCTTCGACATTCAAATTTTAAAATTTTTTCTCACTTTTTTCTGCAAATCGAATAACTTGGAATTCGAGACTAAAAGGATGTGTTGTAAGGATTTATAACATTCTTCAAGATAACATTTAAAAAAATTTCACTCATGGTCATTATACTAGATAATAGAAAGGCTAATGAAAAATCACCTACTGCCCTTTCTTTCCAAACAAAACATTCTAACACCTCATCAGTATGGTTTCCTTCCTAAAAAATGCACTAGTGACGCAATGTTTACAGTTCTTAATGAAATATATACATCACTTAATGATAAACTTTTCACAGTTTCAGTATTTTGTGACTTCGCAAAGGCCTTTGATTTTGTTAATCATGAAATCTTAATTAAGAAACTACAATGGTTTAAAACTTACTTAGAAAATAGAAACCAGCAGGTACGTGCTAATGGTGAGGATTCTTCAAATTTGCCAATTAGCAGTGGAGTACCTCAAGGTTCAGTGTTAGGTCCAATTTTATTTTTATTATTCATCAACGATATCACAGACTTAAAAATAAGTGGAAGAATTACTTTATTTGCCGATGACACGAGTGTAACCTGGAGTAGTTCTGATATACAGACATTACAATCTAGCATAAACAAAGATCTAGTAACTATCAAGTCCTGGTCTGACTCGAATGGGCTTTGTTTCAACACCAGTAAAACCGTTGCAATATCTTACAGAGGTACTTTACAGCCTATAACTCTAAGCAATAATCCGATTCTAACGGTGAACTCAATTAAGTTTTTAGGTCTTTATATAGACAAATTCCTGAAATGGTCCACTCATATTGATACCTTGGCAAAAAAATTATCTTCTGCATGTTTTGCCATTAAAACTGTTTCTAAAGAGCTAACCCCTACTACTGCATTAATGACTTACTTTTCCTTATTCGAATCTCACCTTCGCTATGGTTTACCGTTCTAGGGTTCGTGTAGCTTATACCACTTCGAATCTATTTTCAAATTACAAAAAAGAGCAATTCGTTATGTATTTGGTTTAAGTAGTAGGACACACTGTGAAAATTACTTTAAGAATTTCAAAATTCTAACCCTTCCAGCTCTATTTAGCTTTGAATCCGTCTGCTTAGTTCGCAAGCACATTCAAAAGTTATCGGAAAGACCAACTCGTAGATATCCTACAAGAAATTTAGATACTGATGTTTACTTAACTATTCCCACCTCTGACCTAATAAAAAATTCTATTACCTACAATGCAAAAAAATTGTATAATAACCTCCCGATACAGCTACAATCTATAAATTCATATGATAAGTTCAGAAGATCTACTAGGGCTTTTCTTCAAGAAAGACCATTTTACACAGTGGCAGAATTCTATAGCGTGCCTTAGACTTTGGGTTGCAGTATATAGGAGCAATAATTAAATTAAGTTAATTTGAACAATAATTTATAGTGACGGATATTGCATATCCAATGCAATTGTTATTGAAGTTTTGTTTTGTGTTTTGTTTTGTCTAGTAATTTATTTTTATTATGATTAGTTTCGCTTTGTCTATAAAATTTTTGTAATTTTTCTATGACAATAAAGCTTACTCTCTCTCTAGATAACAATAAAACAATTATCCACTCTACATAAAAAAAGGATGTCTTGGAAGTTTTGGTTTGGCTACGATCTCCGAGAAAAAAAAATAATATCGTTATAAAGGTATGCAAAAAAGTATAAATAAACGTCTTTTATATGATATATTTCTACAAAAATCGGTCAAAAAAATCATTGTGATTTTCTCTAACCGCATTTTTTGAGGATATTGAGCATAGTCTTCTTCCCGCCGTGGATTTTTGTCTGTACAATTACTCTAGTTTTTATTGATGGAGCCTGTACCCTGCGATACAGTTAATCTTTATTGGATTCATGACGAAGTTGAATTTTGTAAGGATGAATTTTGAGTTTTTTTTATAGCACTATGAAGTGCCGATTGGTGATTATTTGAATAAAAATAAACTATTGAAAATGCTGGTCATAATTAATACCTCATATACAGTAAATAAGATACACATACAGTAAAAGTTATAAAAAGAGGAAAATTAAAAATAATTTCAATTTTAAAATAGTGTTTGTTAATTAAGTATAGCCTGTATAAAAACACGTTCAGTGTGAATAATTCCGGCGGGAGCAGCGTGATTTCTGAAAATGTTAGACATATTAGCAATTAATGTGTTAAATCAATAAAATCTTTTTTAATACCTTCAACTGTTTTCATCATTTATTCTAAAACGCTACCGGATAAAGAACTGGAGTTTGTACCAAATATATACCTTTAAAATGAGGTATCACTCGATTTAAAATTTTATATCCAAATCTCCTTAAAATGCATTGTAAAATGAACAATACGCATGAGTACCTAATATGATGTGAATGTGATGTGATGTGAATGATGTATTTTTTTCCACATCTATTCTCTCGTAATAAATGTTTCAAAATATTTTTAAATTATGGTACATAGTATAAAATGCAATAAAAATTACAATAACTAATAATGCATTGCATATAAATATATCTACACTAGTTATTGTGCTTACTTGTAATAATTGCCAGTCTATACCTTCTACCAATAAGTAATAACTATGATTAATAGGGGGCATAGGCGTCCAGATTTTAAATATTTAGGGTAATGTTGGTTTTTTAAAGAAAGATGATTTCTCTAGCGGCAAAAAATTTCACTCACGACCACTATTCCCAAAAATAAATTAAAATTAAATAACAAACTACTTTTTTAGATGTGCTACCATCTATGGTAAGAAGAGAGTATTGACATTAAATTTTGACTGAATCTAGTCAAGATGTCACTCTCTTCTTTTTTATCCCTTTCAGAGATTAATACAAAGTGAGTAAACCAGTAAGGAATTTTAATTTATTAGATTCGACATCCTAAGACCGGTTTCTGTCTTTCGACTTCATCAGTTAGGCTTTTCGAATCCAATAAATAAAATTCCAAACTCGTACAAGTCAATAGCTATATCCGCTATAAGATAACATTTTTAGATGTGCTACCATCTATGGTAAGAAGAGAGTATTGACATTAAATTTTGACTGAATCTAGTCAAGATGTCACTCTCTTCTTTTTTATCCCTTTCAGAGATTAATACAAAGTGAGTAAACCAGTAAGGAATTTTAATTTATTAGATTCGACATCCTAAGACCGGTTTCTGTCTTTCGACTTTCAAAAATGTTATCTTATAGCGGATATAGCTATTGACTTGTACGAGTTTGGAATTTTATTTATTGGATTCGAAAAGCCTAACTGATGAAGTCGAAAGACAGAAACCGGTCTTAGGATGTCGAATCTAATAAATTAAAATTCCTTACTGGTTTAACAAACTACTTGACTGCCTCATAACAATTTTCTATAAAATCGAATATTGGCTGTTAAAATTACTAACATCTACACATCTCCTAAGTTTTAGGATTTCCATAAGTACCACAATAATCTTCTGTCATCTCTTCTGTTTTGATTTTCCTGTCGGAAATATTCGGTTTAATAAGGCTTCAACAAATAGAAATATTTATTGTTTCCATTCATTAATTGTTTAGGTAATAATGATGGATTCGTATTTCGTTTATGGTTAAAATCTGTTTTAAAAAGTTTGGAGATTATTCTTCAAGACAGCTAGAAATGTTTTTAAAACTTGTCACTCTTAATTTGAAAATTCGATTAGAGGATTTTTTTCATATCAAATTCATGAGGTATAAGGTAAAAAATACGTTCATAGGAAGTGTCCAAAACTCTACTTTCTGGAGTTGGCACAGAAATAGGTTTTCTTACACCGACTTCCTCCTTTAAATTTCCCGACCTAAGTAACAAAAAAAAAATCGGAAAATTTCGGGTAAATTACAAGTAAATTAAGAAAAATCGGTTTGGTCCTCGACTATGCGGCGTAAGGATAATATAAATTTATGCAGATATGCTATATGCATAAATTTCCTTTGCTATATTAAAAACTGTAAAGAAAGCAAAAATTGGTAAGAATGTAAGTACCTCCTTGTTACGCTCTTTGAACGCCTATGTAAGAGTTCTTAGAGTTTAAATAATTAAGTAATAAAAAGTGGTATTTATTAACTTTTGCATGTATTAATTATCTATTTTCACATATACCCAAGGTAACCAAAGCCGCTACGGTATTTGCACAATAGATGAGGTAAAAAAGAGTAAAACAATCAAAAGAATTTTACTTTCAAATAAAATTTTCAATAATATCTATTGTGTAAATTTCCTACATTTTAACCAAATTTACTTACTGTAAAGTTTTACATATTCATTTTTTTCTTGGCGAGAAAATTATTTTTTTTATTTTTAATTATTTTTAACTGAGGTAACAGTGGGTGACAACTGGAATAAAATATTACCCAATACCCGAAGATTACCCCGAAAAAGTTATTCGGGAAAATCCGAAGTTACCCGGGGAAATCCGACGTTATCCAGGGAAATCCGAGGTTATTACTAATGATTTTTGCCTCAAAGACAATATTTAGAAAAAATATAAATTACTAATATTATTTTGACCCGTTCTATGCCTCTTAATTCAGGAACACCCTGTAAACCATTAGAAGTATGAAAAAAATATGTTGTGTTAGTTAAATTTATTTAAATCATATTAATTGGAATCGGAAATATGATATTAATTAATGGAAAACCTCAAATTAGCCAACAAAAATATTTATATGGAAAATAATGTGAAATGCAAAATAATTCATGTAACTATATTCAAATAGGCTATTCCATTATGCGACACATAAAATAGAGTGAAATTTACATTTGTGACATCACATAAAATAGTGGTTACATTAAAACATTATTGAGTGCATTTGAATAATTAGACCGATTTCCATGGAAAAACGGAATTTTTTGAATAGTTGCGTGTTTGTGCTTCGCTTAGTCATTTTGCAAGTATAATTTTCGTTGATAACGGCTCGAGTCCAAGTGCAAAATCGTAATTATCATACTTACTTTCAAATAAAAAAGTTAAAAACAATAATAGTTACGAATTGCCGGTGCGCTTTTGTGTTTTTATAAATTTTAAATAAACTAACAACGATTTGTTATTCTATAAAATTATTTTTAAAGAATTAACAAATGTAAACGGCCCTACCTGCCCTCCCATCGTTGGGGAGGATCAAGAATATTATTTCCTACATTTTTTAGTAGTAATATTAAAAAACATGAATAAATTTAAAGCAAACTCAAAAACCTGCAATTCAATTAATAAAACTTAAATTTGATATATAACTTGGAAACGGACGACTAAAGTTTTGGATTTACTCATTTGAAACGAATCAAAATCAACAAAAGCTGTTCGATTACGCAATGTTTCAAACAAAATTATTGAATGCTTTGTATCGAAAACTGGTCACGTTGCCACTGTTGCTTTACAAGATTGAATAGTAAATACTGAATGGCATCGAGCTATTTGTAAGGCCTCCATTTAGTCGTGAGTAATTTCACTTTTGTCAACTTTTCTCGTAACCCTTTTACAACTCAAAGACAAATGGGCCGTATTCATAAAAACGAAGCCAAGCATAAGGTAAAAGTATAAGGTTACGATTTAAAGTAAAATGTAGAAATACAAGCAATTCGTTCTTTCCGTATTCACAAACAGTACCTTAACTTGCGAGTAAAAGGTTCACTTTTCTGAAATCTATACTTATTTATCTTATTTATTTATTATTTATTTATTCAATAAATACAATGAATGATAAGCAATAAGTGCTACTGCAATTGTTTCGCGTGAAAGGCATCATAAAACATTATAAATAGAATTATACCCGAAGACCAGGCACCTGTATGAACCTTGACAGATCTTCTTTCCAATTAAGTATTCCCTCTTTACTAGAGCATTTACTTCAGAATTTCGAGGACTCAAAAGGGTCGCCATGTGTTAATTAAGCAGCTTTTTTCTTTGCCATAAATGTTTTACCTCCGCGATTTCACTGTTGGTAGTTGGAACCTTTATCCATTCATTTGAATGCACGATTATGTTGTCAACTGCATTCACAGTCCGAGATACCGAAGCTTGACTAACACCAAGTTCTTCACCGATACCTTTTTGGTAGCCAAGATCACTCAAATAACGAGATAACGCAAAGATACCTTCATTCTATGAACAGATGAAAACGCACCTACCCGATCTTCTTCATCTGTATCTAAAAATCTCTGTCCGCAAGTCACTGTACATTTTTTCTTCAAAACGGTATACCGCTTTAAAATCACGAGCAAGTGTAGGTAAGCGGGGCTTGTAATGTTTAACATCGCACACACCCACGACATCTGCCATCGCACTGTAAATTGGGCAAAATACCGTGTCACTACAGAGCTGAGTCTGCTACTGACCAAACGCTTATTATTTAAGGATATGAGTTTAAGGTTCTACTTGCACTCTACAAGTATACTGCCCTGCTTAGCAGAAACGCTGTATGTGCAAAAAAAACAAAAAATGACATTTTTGTATCAGTCACCTGAAAATGCGTTTTTTCATCGATCCCACTGAGCAAAAAAGGCGTATATACCACCATACCTTGAAAATGAAGAATAGTGTCAAATTCTGTATTTTGGGTACTTAGGAAAAACGCAGTATCTGTCATAATTTTTACTATATGTACTTTGTTTTAGTTTGTTAATCAAAATATGATTTCTATGAGATAAAATAATCATTTCCCACAGACAAATTCATCTTAAATTTTTTGATTCACAACTGCTGTGACAAAACACAAAAAGCTCTTTTTCTCAGTTTTAGCTTTTCAACAGATACGGTGTTTCTGTTAATCAGGGCAGTATAAGGTTCTAGTTGAAATTATTATGAATACAAGCAGAATAATTTACTTCATATTTTGTATAAACAGTATAAACACATTCTTTTCTTTATGAATATGGCTAAATATCTTGAAAATCTAAATGACAATATGAATATGGCTAAATGTCTTGAAAATCTAAATGACAAACGTTAAATTTCGGTCTTCACCCTATTTTTGAAAAATATTTTGCTTTAATATTGTCTAAAAAAATATTGAAATAAATAACATAAATAAAAAATAGCTGTAGTGCAAGATTAAAATCTGCTCTAGATAGTAATAACTTAAAATTTATGATTCCTGCATTCCTTTTTGCAATGGTTATGACAAAGCTTAACAATACCAAAAACAATATTATTTGAGTCCACACTCCATTTGCATGCAAATAGAAACAAAAATCTGTTAACGTATAACCATAAATAATGATTTTAGTAATAAATGCATTCCTGAATTTAACTTGATATTTTTATTTAGTGGCGTGTTTCATATTTCGTTAATGAATGTTTTTTTGTCATATTTGACAATATAAAAAATAGCAGTAGCAATAGATTTTTTATTTTCCTGCTACATTCTATATAGCACACTAGGAAGGGGGTTTCCTTTGCAATGGTTTAAAACTTACTTAGAAAATAGAAATCAGCAGGTGCGTGCTAATGGTGAGGATTCTTCAAATCTGCCAAATAGCAGTGGAGTACCTCAAGGTTCAGTATTAGGTCCAATTTTATTTTTATTATTTATCAACGATATCACAGACTTAAAAATAAGTGGAAGAATTACTTTATTTGCCGATGACATGAGTGAAACCTGGAGTAATTCTGATATACAGACATTACAATCTAGCATAAACAAAGATCTACTAACTATTAAGTCCTGGTCTGACTCGAATGGGCTTTGTTTCAACACCAGTAAAACCGTAGCAATGTCTTACAGAGATACTTTATAGCCTATAACTCTAAGCAATAATCCGATTCTAGCGGTGAACTCAATTAAGTTTTTAGGTCTTTATATAGACAAATTCCTAAAATGGTCCACTCATATTGATACCTTGGCAAAAAAATTATCTTCTGCATGTTTTGCCATTAAAACTGTTTTTAAAGAGATAACCCCTACTACTGCATTAATGACCTAGTTTTCCTTATTCGAATCTCACCTTCGCTATGGTTTGCCGTTCTGGTGTTCTTGTAGCTTATACCACTTCGAATCTATTTTCAAATTACAAATTGTTTAAGTAGTAGGACACACTGTGAAAATTACTTTAAAAATTTCAAAATTCTAACCCTTCCTGCTCTATTTAGCTTTGAATCCGTCTGCTTAGTTCGCAAGCACATTCAAAACATTAAGTTATAGTGACGAATATTGCATATCCAATGCAATTGTTATTCATATTTTGTTTGTGTTTTGTTTTGTCTAGTAATTTATTTTTATTATGCTTAGTTTTAAATTCGCTTTGTCTATAAAAATGTTGTAATTTTTCTTTGACAATAAAGCATATTCTCTCTCTCTCTAGCCGCAATGATAACTGGATTTGAACAACTTAGTAACATTTTCCACTTCCTAGAATGTTGTAAAAATATCTACTTTTACCGCCTAAATTCCGTCCATAACTCTGAAATACGCTAAATAACTTTTAACCAATGTTTACTTTAAAAAATATTAATACTTATAGCAATATTTATTTCTAGAAAAAATCAAAACCAAACTGGCCAAAAAAAGAAAACGAAAAAAATATAAATTTGGCCTGATTTGATATACACCCTTCTCGTTTTTTACCCACAAGCTTTTCCCAAAATTGAATCAACCATCGAAATTGTAATTCTTTGACGTTTCCCAGTCGAATCGCGCTTCCTAAAAGTTGGAGAAGTGAATATTGAATTCGGGTAAAAGGATCTACAGGTGGCAATCGTAAGCACTTTCTTTCCCGACTTGAGCTGGCAATATTCCTTTCATTCTCCAACATAAAAGATAACGGTAAAAGTCGTTTTGTTCTAGCGCTTTTACGCTCCTCGCAATTTGTTTTATTGTTACAAGTGCAAATTTGCACTCTTCTTTATTTTGATTTTATGAAGCGGAATGGAAAGGCATGCGGTAAGAACTATTAATAAAGAATAATTGTTTCGAATTACTTTGGTTTATTCTCAGATAAATTCTTGTAAATGTATTGCGAATAGAAAATATCACAATGGTATTTCCTCACCTGTCGTTTTACGATCCACGCACTCAAAAAAGTATGTCACAACATACGGTTTTTCTTACTTATATTAATTTACATTTACCTGGTTATTTGGATGCATTTCTCAATTGTATGTAGCATTTGGCACCTATTTAGAAGCATCTGCACCCATCAGTAGGGCTTTTAATTGGAAACGTTAAAGAATGTATATGTTTGATTCCCTGAAGGTTTATGCCGTACCTCTAGGCTCACTCCTTTCTTTCTAAAAACCAGTTTTAGATTCAGTCAGATGTTTGCGTTTATCCAAGTAAGGCTTTGGTCCAAGTGTTTAACGTTTACATATGAAATTAAACTAAATCATTCTTGGATCAAGCAAACAACTGGATATACTTAGGCTTGTCAGTCCGTAGCGTTTAAATTTAACACATTTTTACGCTTTTAAGCCGTTTAAAAATTTTGTGTTTGATATCGAAATGCTCCCAGGCAACCACTTTCTTCGTCTTCTTGAAGAACGAACTGTTGGCATGAAGAAAAAATCCCTTTGCAATTCTAACCCTATTTTCGTTTACTAGTGCTTGACTAAATCCAAGGATGATGAACTAGAGAGAAGGATGGTCCACTTCCATAAGAAGCAATGTAAGTGTATTTTATGACGTCACGAAATACTTATTAGTTATGCCGGGTGCTAATTGTGTTATTTCTGGCTGTAATGCAGAGTACCCTGTTTATAAGAAGGCAGGAATTGGCGTGTCCATCCTTCTCTCTAGTCTATCATCATTGGACTAAATCAGCATATTTGTTCAGATTTTGGTTCGGATTTATAACCGATCCCTTTGCTGATTCTTAGTTTAATTGAAAATGAACTGTATTTTTTCTAACAATTTATTAAAAGGACGAATACGAGTAATACAACAAGGAACAGTCTAAGACAGCTTACAATATGGATTTAGAAGCAGTTTCTTTTTTACATATCACATTATTTAAGAAAATAATTTATTTTTTAACTTTTCTATTTCAAATATGAGGAAATTACGTCTGAGTAATCTGATTTTATTCACCACTTTCTACAATATTGAATAACTCATTGCAAAATTCCGTAATCTCGAAAAATTCCCTTTTCTCTCCAGGTTGTTCACCCTCCAGCTTTCAACGTTGTTTTTCGGTTATTTTCACTTCAAAACTTTATTTATTGACCTCTAATTACTCATGGTAAAAAGAAAAATATCGTTTTGTTAATTTTAACAGATGTTCAAATTGATGTCCATCCTTATCAATGCAATCAAACCATATTAAATGATTTGGGGAAGATGTCATTCTGACTATTGAACAGTTTATCACGCTACTCTGATTGATTTGCAATTCGTTCAAATCCCTATTAAATTAAATCGAGCGTTTTAAATATCCTAAAGGAAATAAATCTAATGGTGTAAGATCTGGTGAACGTGCTGGCCAATGTATCAACAATTTCGTCAGTACGATGTGTCCTTTAAAGGGAAAAGTTTATTTATTCGTGTCAGAAGTTAATTAAGAAAAGAAAAAAACAAAAAAAAGGAATACTACATGTCTATCGTCACTTCAGACGTGAACCATTTTTTGCCCAGAAACGGACGACGTCAATTGCGTTCTGCTTCGCTGCCATAAGGTCCTCTATGGTACATCTAGCAGGGCACAGCGGGCAAGTATACATATGTTGCGTGGTTTGCAGTTCTCCACAATCGCAGAGATTGGGAGTCCTCAGGGTAGCCCCACTTATTTAGGGCATCTCTCGATCTCGCTGTGTCCGACCGCAGCCTGTTTAGCGCCTTTTCCCAGTTTTCGCCGCATCCTGGTGCCACTTCTTCATTCGGCTTCATCCAATGTTGGTTTAAGGTCTTCCCCCAAAGGTCCACTCTGGTTTTAGGTTCCTCGTAACCTTCTGTCGATCTCAGGAAGCTTCGCCTTGATTTTAATCGCTGCTGCTTTGGATCGTTCTTTGAGTGCAGCTGCTTCCCTACTGATTGATGGCAGGAGGAGCGATGCCGGCTAGTTGGTTTGTTCAGGGGTGTTGGCTTCAAGCATCCGGTGATGATTCTGCATGTCTCGTTGAGGGCGGAATCAACTTGGTTTGCATGCGCTGAGCTATACCAAACCGTGCATGCATACTCGCCGGCGGAGTGACAGAGGCCGAGTGCTGAGGCTTTGAGAACCCTGGGTTCGGCTCCCCAATTAGAGCTTGTCAGCTTGCGGACTATATTATTTCTTTCGCTGACTTTTAATGGTGTTAAGGCAGTGACGCTTGAATGTCAAGGCCCTGTCCAGTGTTACACCCAGGTATTTATGATTAGGGCAGTGCTCCAATGGTACTCCCTTTAATTCGATCTGTAGTTTTCTGCCGGTCTACTTGTTCTTAAGTTGGAAGGCACATACCTGCGTTTTTGTTGGATTTGGCTTCAGCTGGTTATTTTTATAGTACGAATCCAACTCTACTAGAGCCGCGCTCAGACGTTGTTCCACCTCTTCGAATGTTTTCTCTTGTGATATTATAGCCCTATCGTCTGCATATATATAGCTCTTTGTACCTTCAGTGAGGGGTTGGTCATTGGTATATATATTGAAGAGTAGTGGTGCTAGCACACTTCCCTGTGGCAGACTGTTTTTCTGGTGCCTCCACCTACTTCGCTTTCCCTGGAACTCCACCAGGAACCTCCGGTTCTGGAGCAGATTCCTGATGATGTTTGTAAGATTGATATCTTTGGTTGTATGATATATCTTCTGCATCAGGAGTCGGAGGTTGATGGTGTCACATGCAGCTGTGAGGTCGATGAAAACGGGGGATATATAACGGGTCTTATACATAAAGATGCCTTTGTAAAAAATGCAACTTTAAAGTGATCGGGCAATACGTCTGAATCCACTAAAACGCTTTACTTATTTTTTTCTTATTTAACAAAGTTTTAGTACAGAAGACCAAAGTATTATAAACGACATAAAACTAAATCACTTTTTTTCAATACTACTTTTAGATATCAAAAAAAAAACTAATAGCCTTTCAATACTGAATCATAAATAATCAAAAACAAATATTTCCATGTCTTGTCATTTTTCTTTGAAAAATTAGTTCAAGAAACAATTTATTTGTGTGTAGCTATCCAATAATTGTTGCTTTTCATCTGGCGTATTGTTTGAAAGTTGAGTTTCGCCGTCTTTATTTTCCCGACTCCATATATTAACCCTTTGATATTCTTACATAATTCTCGAGTTATGTAGAGCGCGCCACTGCGAAAGTTGAAAACTTTAGCACAGGACCGGCGAAACTGAAGACACGAGTGGAAACTGTGTGGGAGGCGGGGTCGCTCCCCCAAAAAGGGCTACGAAGGGGTGAGGGTGCGGCCCGAAACTATGTCAAGAATGTGCAATTAGTGAGCGAGCGCGAGTTTAGTGGCAGAGCCAAACGGGCTCTCCTTCGAAGAAAATATAAAGAAGAAGGGTAGTAGTACACTCAATCTGGGAAAAATTTCACAAAATTAATTTTAGGTATTGTCGCTAATTGATATCGTGTCGTCATGATGTTTTTTTTTTGTTAATTTCTTGATTGATTTTAATTAATCGGTCTAAAAATGTAGGAAAACTAGCTGAAATTATTTTGTGTTTTAAAATACCTTTTCTCTATTTACGCAGTATTTCTTAACCTGTAGTTCGCGGACCCTTGGGGGTCAGCGAATATATGTATGGGGGTCCGCAATCTCATCTGTGGACAATAACAATAATAAATAAATGCCACCAAAACATATTAGACCCTTTCAACACAGATGTTGAGAATCCTCTTTTTCAAGTTTATGGGATAATGTAAACAAAGATTATAAGGAAATATCAGAAGAAACACTGAGACATTTACTAATTTTCTCAACCACATATTCCTGTGAAAAGGCATTCTGTTCTCTTGTAAGCAACAGCAACCTTGACATTAACGTAATTTCTATAAAAAAAAGTTTTTTTTGTATTTGTAGTAGGTACTTACTAAGATAAATGGTCCGAAATTTAATGACGTTTATTTTTATTAAGGGCGGTCCTTAAAAATTGCGCTTGATTTTCTAGGAGTCCTTGGCTGAAAAAGGTTAATAGAGTAGATTTTTTTAACTAATTTGATACGCTCGTTGTCCTGGCGAGAACACCCTACGATTGAGTTCTTCATTAATGTACCAAGCAAACTACTACGTACTAATCATACATGAGCGTAATTTTTGAAGGAGTTGATCCGTGATGGATCGAATCCCTAACAAACGTTCACGTTAAATTTCGCTCTAACAAGTTATACATCAAATATATTTTCGAAATAAGTTGCATCTATACCACCTTTATTTGCTTCATGACTTGTTCTGCAGTTGCATTTTGCGAATGCGCTTAACAAATCCGCGATCTGGTAGATTTTGTTACTTTTATCCTTTTTTGGAGACCAAGCTAAGTTTCATAACAATTGTTCGCAAATACTGTTCTCGAACATTTTGTTAGCTAACAACATTGTGGATCCGGCATGAAAATAAAGACCGAGTTTATTCCCTCGGGTGGAAGAGAGGGTATTTTTAAACTTCCATAACCTTTTTCTGTTTACCCTTCTCACAACTTTTACCGGATACACTACAACAAATATCGCTCTAATACCTGCTTGTTTAAAAATTAGAATATATACCAAGAAAATGTGCAAAAACAATTTGAAGACATGTCTGTATGGCTTTTTTAAACATTACGAAAAGTTGCTTTAATCAAGAAATTGTATTACATTAAATTTTTCTTTCCATCTTCATTCTCTTCTTAGTTACATCTATGTGGGACAGATGTTACGGGGCTTAAATTGTCTTGTTTCTGAGCAATTTTAATTTTTCTTGTAATCTGCAATTTACTTCACATTTTCATATAAATATATTTCACATTCTTACGAACCTCCCTTTACCCATAGTTTTTTTTTCGTAAATTTCGATAATACCAATCGACGTTTCATCAAAACCATTTTATTTGCGATTTTTTATTGTGAAATTTTCATTTTTCTTGTAAACAATTGGCCATTAAACATCTATTTTTAAAATAACAAATTCCCATGTATTTTTTTCTAACAAAAAAGATTTTGGCGTCGATTTTAAGATTTGACTTAAGTTTTTACCTCTTACCTTTACCTTTTTACCCTGGTTACCACAAAATATTTATTACATTCCTCACGTACCTATTCTATGGTGAATATATTTTGGTAAGTCGCGTCCACTTTAGAGTTTTACTATCCCTAATTATCATCGCCCAATGCATCTTTTTGGCGATATCAGTTACTAAAGTTCCTTTTCTTGAAATCTGCTACCTTTATGTTTAATTTGTATTTTCTGATTGTCTTTAAAACCAAAAGCGTAAGTAAACGTAACCTAAAATTTAAATACTTCAATTTTATTTTATTTTTATTCTACGCTTTTCGATACGACAGCTACCAAGCTTTTTTAAGCACTTTTCATTAAATTCCCTCTTCTAGACGTCAGACATTGATCTTTTTACTATTTGTGTTATTTTGACGTAAGTTACCAAATTTGTTTATATTGTTATATACTAAATTGTGAGTTCAAGGATTTAGTTCTGAAGATGACCTGTTAGGTCGAAACGCTTAGCTAAATTAATTTAATAAAAATTTTATACACTTTGCTCCCTCCCCATAAATACCAAATTTTCTTTCCCTCACAAATTATAAAGTTGAGTTTTTAATCGAATTACATTTAATTAAAAACATCATTGCCACTCGTACGAAAAATATAAACAAAAAATATTAAACCACTGAAGAGACCTAAAGAAAATTCTCTACTCATTGATTTATAGTGAATTTATTAAGTTGCGAGTTGCGGTCTCTTTAAAGTAAACAAACTTCCATTCCTTTCCGCTATTTCATATTATGTATTCGTTGCGTGTGTATCGCGAATAAAAGGAAAGCACACGCGCTTGACGGGTAAACGAATTAAAATTAACGTCCGACACAATAATATACGTATCCAAAAATAATGGGACATATTACAGTCATATTTATCTACTAATATTTTTTTTGCTTATTAGTGATTCTGTAATAATGATTCTTTTGGAAATTAATTCGCCCCTTCGTGAAGTTATCGTCCATCGTAATCACATTCAAATTTCAAAAAATATTATTTATAAAGTTGAAAAAAATAACAGATTAGAATAAGAAGAATCATTGATGGTTTCGCAAAAGAAGGAGCTAGTACTCATTTTATCGAACAAGAACCATTTTGTGGTATCCCAAAAAGCCGCATTGTGGAAGAAGTCCGAAAATGACCCGCTCGTTGCGCTAAATTGCTGTTGGAGCTTCAGAAATCTGATCTCAGAGTAATCACAGGAATTCTCACTGGACGCTGCTCACTCAGATACCATCTCTGTAAGATGGGCAATTCTGCGATAATGCAGATGAGAATACCTGGAACAGGTCTACCTAGAGCCTGATCAGGTTACTGATCTAGCTCCAAAACGGATAATGGGCTTTCTCAGAAGAAGACTATGGTCGGTCGATGATGGATTATAATTTACAACTAGAAATAAGTTATATCCTAAACAGTGCTCAAAAGTCCACTGAAAGTTTATTACCAGAAAAATCTGCACATATTCTCGAGTAGAAATACAATATATTTATAGATCGATGATGGATTAAAATTTACAACGAGAAATAAGTTACTCAGGTTTGCTATTCTACTTCCGCAAGAGTTTTTCCGAAAAATATATAATTTTTATAGATGAACGCATGAAGATTTTGCATGCTCGACAACCTGGGTCATTTACACATACCTACCAATATGCGTAGTTTGTGGAGAATCATTTTTTTCTCAGAGGAATATACTCTCAGCTTTTTATCTTTTTCTTGAATTGGTCATCTTTTTTTTTGTTTTTTCACCATTTTTTTTATTTTTTGACCATTATCTTGACTTTTTCACTGTTGTCTCGAATATTTATCCATTTGCCCGATGGCTTCAACATTCCTAGGCTTTTTTTTACCATTTTTTTGACATATCCTCAACTTTTTTTATCATTTCCATGAATTGTTCACTATTTTTCACCATTTTCTCGTCTTTTTCACCGATTTCTCGGCTTTTTTTTTCATTTCTCGACTTTTCACCATTTTCGCGAATTTTTATCCATTATTATCCATGAAGATATCGGGCACTTCAACATTTTTGGCTTTTTTACCATTTTAAAATTTTTTTTTAACATATTCTCAGCTTTTTTATCTTTTTCTTAAATTGTTCACTTTTTTTTTTGTTTTTTCACCATTTTTTACTTTACCATAGGTAAAGTATTGTAATCGCAAAAAAAAAGTTCAGCTTTCAGTAGATTAACATGTTTTGAGACCCCCTAAGTCATTTAAGACCATTTCCAGAAAATGTATGTATGGAGTATGGAGTATGTAGTCCGGAAAAATTTGTGTGCGCTCTAACTCCAACTGCGATCGAAATTTCCTAACCAAATTTTATATTTAGCATTTTTACAACATGCTAATGAGCTGATTAGATTTTGGGCAAAATCGGACAACCGGAAGTGGGGGTTTACTCTGGAGAATTTTCAGATTTTCGCAATTATTATCGTTTCTATTAAGTTTATGTAAAAATATTAAGAGAAAAATTTATTTTAAATTAAATTTACTATAAATTTTGTTTAAAAACTTTTTTCAAATTTTGTATTATAAGCGAGTTAAAAATAAAATATGGAATAACATAGTTGCATAATAGCGCAAGCGCAGTAGAAGTGTTTTGTTTCATGGAGACAATTGTACGCTCTTGCCAGGCATGGCCTGCCTTAAATATGTACGAGTACGTCCGATTTTTTTTTAATTTTTTCACCATTATCTCGACTTTTTCACAATTTTCTCGACTGTTTCAATATTTGTTCGATTTGTTCTCCATTTGACTTATGTCTTTTACATTTCTAGGCTTATTTACCATTTTCTAAAATTTGTACCATTTTTTTTTTACTTTTTCTCAACTTTTTTTAACATATTCTCAGCTTTCTTTATCATTCTCTTGAATTGTCCACCATTTTAAAAAAAAATTTTCACCTTTATCTCGACTTTCTCAAAATTTTCTCAACTTTTTCAACAATTTCTCGATCTTTTTACCATTTTTTCAACTTTTTCAGCAATTTCTTGACTTTTTTGCAATTCTCTCGACTTTTTTAAGGAACCTTTCGAAAATGGTGTATCGTCTGCAAATATACCTACCGATGCGTGTTTACCCGATTGTAGGTATTACATTATATGTATATAATACATTTAAGAGTGGACCCAGAATACTTCCCTGTAGTACCATTAAATGCTTAATACGCAGATTAATGTTTCTCCATTAACTTTCGCTTCAAAATTGTGTTTAATTATAGTTTGTCAGGATCCAAACTGATTTTATCTAGTTTAAGATCTTTGTTTACTTTGTTGATATGATACATGTTCTATGCTGATTTTTTTTAGATATTTAAAAGTAGTAGTATGAACTTGTCGTTATCAAGCCCCACCCTTTGTAAGTTCATATGCCGAAACACACTTAAGCCCCCTTTACATGCAGCCGCTGCCGCTGCTGGTGTCCTGCCCTGAATAGTTCCACGACAGCCTTTGAAGAAAATAACTGTTTACCTACAGCATACAGCTATCTGCAATATTCTCCAGCAATATGGAAGTGTTTTGTGTTTGAAAAATTATATTAATGTTATAAAAAGAAATGCGAATGAAAAAAAAGCCGACTGAAAGGATAGGACAGTAGGCAGCATATATAAACAGCTGCCGCTCGTGCTGCTAGTCCTTTGACTCCCGTTCAAAACACCGCCATTGAAGGCAGCACGAGCGACGTGTTTACATACTCGCGCTGCCAACTTTCCTGCACAAATCCCTGCTCACTGCCGCGGCATGTAAAGAGGGTTTTAGATGGGTCAAGTAGTAGGTGAGAAGCGAGCAAGTAAAGACGAGGTGTTTTAACTTAATCGTAACGTTTCTTCAATAGCCATAGTCTTTAATTGATTAATTAATCATAATCATTGAAAATCATTGTATTTAATTTGTGTTAATATACATTTTATAGTATTTTGCATATCTTAAAATGGGCTGTAATCAATTACCATATATTTTAATATTGCACTCCATTTCTACCTCGACTTTAATTACATTGAAGAATAAAATTGTGTTTCATAAAAAATTAACTCGCCCTCACAGATTCCAATTTTCGCATTTTCCATCGAATAAAATTATTTATTCACCTTGGTAACCGTGGATGGATATATATCGGCGCTTTTCATTTTCCCTCTTGCCTTTTCCACGATTTTCCGGCACGCCGCGTCGGCTACGTGCGTGTTTATAAATCAATCAAACGAAGCATCCAAATTAAAATATTACCCTTAGTCGAGAGCCAGTTTAGAAATAATCCACTCCAATTATATGACTGTTGATGAAATATTCCGAGGGGTTTGAGCGGTTAAACAGAGTTATGCGAAGTGAAAGCTTTTCCATTTATTAACGGAATGGAAATTGCTACTCGAAATACAGTTTCGGTTATATACTAGTTTTAAGTTTCGATCTGATTTGATCGATATATACGGAATGTGAGTACGTTATGGGTTTTAATTTTTGGGTTTACAGATTATTAATTCCTAATTACAAATCGAGTCTGAAAATTGCAAAGGACTCCGCACCATTCTTATGCAAACGGGAGCACCGTCAAATTGTCTGAATTATTGATATGTGGTAGCACTTGATGTCCTGATCAATAGTGTCCATGGGTCAATCCTATCCTATGGCTAGATTTCGATATACAGTGCGTTAAAGTTCAAGATTCCGAAATTTTAAAATGTATCATTCAAATAGGATAGGATTGGACCCATGGACACTATTGATCAGGACATCAAGTACTACCACATATCAACAATTCAGACAATTTGACGGTGCTGCCGTTTCCATAAGAATGGTGCGGGGTCCTTTGTAATTTTCAGGCGCGATTTGTAATTAGGAATTAATAATCTGCAAACCCAAAAATTGTTTTTGTTACTTTTTATGTTTTTTAGAACTCTCTAAAATGTAGAAATGTATGGAAAATTACGTCAACGTTTTTTTGTTTGTTATATGTACATTGGAAATTGCAAATATGAACTATATAGATGTCGCTGGAGCTAAATGTCGGATTTTTTTCATTATTTTTCAAGAAAAAAAGTCTGGGAAGGGTTAAACATGTGTTAAAAATTACGTCAAATCTTAAAATTGATGCCAAAGTCTATTATTAAATGAGTATCACATACGAAACAGCCTAATAGTAGATTTAAAACAAGATTGGGTAAAAACGCAGAAGGGTAAATTGTTCGTTCTTTATAAAAATGTCAAATTTTATTTTACGAATTAAGTTTTTATTATAAAAAAAATGTCTTCTGAGTACGGAATCCAACAAATTCACTTTTTAGACCAGTATCATAAAAATTCATGTAAATAGCGAAATACTAAAAAACAATTTTCCTTCATATAAACACTTAATATTGTACAACACCTGCTGCATGTAAGTTACACATACAAGAAAATTCTGATTTAAAAAATATTGTTTACCAATGTTCTAATATACACCATATCAAACATAGATGGGAGCATCTTCTGCGAAAGCAAATAAAAACATAATCGGTTCGAACAAGGTGTATCGCCGGCAGGTAGAATAACGCGGTAAAACAAATAATAAAAAACGACGAAAGAAGAAGAAGAGAAGTTTAATTCATCCTTCCTGAAAGCAAGTACCTAACTAACAGCTAACAGAACCAGTGATGTATCCAGCAGTTAGCGATCGTTAGTTGGGTACCTCAAAATTGTTACAATAAATTCGGTTGTCTCTATTATTATTATTACACACCGATAAAAAAATATGTAAACTCACATAATATTACGTTGGCCATTTGTAACAAACGTAAAATCATGTGAAAATACAGATATTTCTATACAAATGCTATTTTACCTTATGAATTCTATAAAAATACTAAGGAAACTCACTAGATTTATTGTGTAATCTTACGAAATGATTTCTGTGATTTCTTCATTAACCTGTGAATTTACTTGGTAATTCTTTGGTGTTAATCCACAGTGACATTCAAACACATAATATAAAGAAACATGTAATTTTATTCAGAATAAGGATATTTATCTATGAGTATAAAAAACTTTGTTTGATTGAAATGTATTATTTCCAAATCACAAAAGAAACAAAGTTTGATTTTCACAAGTACACAACATATTGAAATTAAATAAAGTTTAATCAAACAATTTTATTCACCATTTCTGTTCATGATTTACAATAAACTGAAGATTTCTGAAATGCGAAGAAACAGATATGACTGAAATATACAGAAGAAATATTGATTATCGAATTTCAAAAACAATGAAAATAGGGAATGTCCAAATATATCTGAAGCCCTCTGTAAAGATCCAATGCAAAGCTATTTGAAATCAAATTAGGCATAACAAAACTTTACAAAATCATTTGACTGAAAAAAATTATTCTTATTATATGAAAAATACCAATACACTAATGTTGATACATGATTCACATAGCCACTGACTTCTTAATGAAATTGAAAACCTTCTTTTTAACGGTTGAAACTTTTCTTGAATCTTAAGGAACATTCTCTGTATGAATTCCATAGTTGTGGGTTGTGGATACAACATTTGTTGTGGACACCAGAAGAACTACAATTTTATATTCACCTACTTCAACAATTGTTGGAGTAAGAGGTAATTCTCCTCTTTCTATGGCAACTATATCCTGGAAGAAAAAATAAACTGCATAATTTACATGTAAATATAATATTAAAAGAATAAGTAGGTACTTAACTTCGATTTCTGGTCGAGTCACACCATAAAACTGCTTGGAATACAAATAAATATTACTTAGGTTAAAGGGAAAAACAATATTACTGCGTTCCAATCTCGCATAACCCTCAACTAATTTGCCTAACATCAGCTTTCCTCTGAAACAGAAATCCGATAGTACGCAGTTCAGGTGGTGGGGTATTCCATAACTAAACCTGTACAATTTTGTTCTGTAAATCAGTAATTTTCACAATGTATTTTCACGTTGGCGATATTTTTTACATACATTATTCTGTGAATAATTTTACAATGTACTTTTGAGGCATATATAATGTAAAATCTAGGTCACATAGTATATTTTGTGAAAATTACCATACTTATCAAGTTTTTTCACAACCATTTTTATTTTTTTTCACCGTGCCATTTGTTTAAAATGTGAACTTATGTTCTATAAATTCTTTTTTGTGATTTCTTACGTTCGTTTTCACAAATATTCGTTGCTTTTAAGAAATTGAATATTTCCTAGTATAAGATTTCACAATGGGCCAAATCTGGACTATGAGGTGGATGCTGCACTAATGTCACTTTTTTGCTAAAATATGACAAAAGGATTTTTATGAATGTGCAGAAAAATTATCATTTAGCGCAAACAAATTTTCGTATCGTGTTCAAATTGCTTCAAGAAGTTTTTCAATTTTGTAAATACTTTTTAAATTTTGGACAATTGTTTTCAAAAAGAATAACTATATATCAATCCCACATTATTTATTTTAATGTTGACCGACAACTAGTTTCGGCACAAGAGCCATCTTCAGTGCTTTTACACAATTACAATTATAATATTTAAGTTTCAAAGGTACTACAAAATGACCAAATCTTTATATATAAGATAGAAATTATAAACCGTAGTGGCGGTAATCCATGTTGGTTATAAATTCATTCATATGGTTAAATAACCGTCGAAAATTGACAAGGAAGAAATTGTTAACGATTAAAGAGAAATCTTAATCTACTAAAAAATAAAGCTATTGAGATTTCCTTCAAAACGAAATAAAAATAATTGTGATATGGGTAAGGAAACGTGTAACAAATTTTAGATAAAAAATAATGAAATGTGTATCATTTCGCGCTTGTTGTACAATATATTATTTCCAAAAAAAAATCACATTCCAAGAAGTGTTGATGGAGACACAACAGAAGATTATTGATATTAATACAGGCCTTAAAACAAAAAGACTGCGGGCCAGGGTCATTGGGATTTCTTGGGGAAATTACGCTTTACTAGACTTTTAGACTTTTGGGTTAATTCTCCTAAGTTTAGACCCCAATTAGCCACTTCACTTACGGTTCCCGAAAATAAGCCTAAATCCGGCCCTGGTCAAAACAGCAGCCATCAGCGGCAACCGGTTTGGATGGGCATACGGAGAAGATTTTAACCCAAAGATCAAGATCGGCGGCAGCCGATATAACCCAACGCCATTACATCGAGTTTACAGTTATTGATTTTATAATATTGTCGTGAAAGGTAAAACAACCTGTTTTATTTTCATTGCATAAACTTCAATGAATAATTAAAATATAGCGGCGAGGTAAAAATAACACATCTGTATCGGGACTTGATTTGAAGGTCTAATGCACCTCTAAATCTCATATCAACTGAAAATATCGCTTTTTAAATAAACCGGGTTATTTTGAATGATCCACGTGAAATCGTAAATGCACCTGATTTGTTAAATAATATAAAACCAAATTTACAACACTCGAATATCTCGAAACCGGGAAAGTGCCTTGTCTCTATTTTCGGTGGTCCTAGAAGATCATTCGACTGTGTTAATTTAACATGTTACTTTCGGTTTTCTGCTTACTGTAATAATCACGATTTGTTTTTAACCTAAAAACCGGATTTGGATGAATTTACTATTAATGTTGATGTTTTATTTTGAATTGCACGCATGAAAGTGTTGGTTTTATCGGATTGGATATTTATGGATAAGAAAGGTTCACTGCATCTCTTTTTAAAACTAATTCGCTAAAATTTCTTTTTATTAACCTTACATCAACTTGTCATTACGTACTTCGTCCACGTTGTTTCAAGGATCAGAGATGGTTTGTGCTTGTGGGGTAATTCTAGTAGTGTCTCGCAAGTTTCTATTGCGCGAAAAATAATTTAAGGATGTACGAGTCTCGGGCCTAACGTGGAAACAAGGATTTTTTAGTCTCCTTTTAAGTCAATACAGTGACCTCCTCGTTTGATGAAAATCCCTGTCCTCGAAGCGAAACTTTGAGCTTAGGAAATAGGAAAATGTCGCTGGGAGCCAGATTTGTCTTGGTGGAACAGAATTTTCTTTCGCAGTTTTTGCTTTTATCTTATCAAACAAACTAATTTTGGAACGAAAAAATTGCATTGCAAAGTTAAAAATGCTTGTAAATATTCACCATCGACAATAGAATGAAAGATAAAGAAATCTTAGGGGCCAATAGCGAACCCAATAATCTCTTTAAATCATACATGCTAAATAATGAGCTCACCCCCGAAATTGAGTACTATTTCAGAGCTTGCTTTACCGCTGCTATAATTGATAAATTCTTATCATTTGAAAAACGATTTAACTCGTATATCTTCCCCATTATAACCATTATATCAGGTGTTAAATGAACCATCTACTCTAAAGTAAATTGAGAAGAAATAATTCCGACATCTTGAGAAGTTCTATATTTGCCAGATGGCAGTATCTCACCTGTCGCTAGTGTGCCATACTTGTTTTATTTTGCACATATGCAACATTTATTAATAATACGGCTGCTTTTTATGATCCAATAGTAAATCCAACAATATTAAAATTCCCTTTGATTTTGTTTTTTTTATAAATATACTTCAAGGTAGCAAATCAGCCGCGGGTCTCAGATTTAATTCTAAATCTGAGGGTAAAACCAGATATCAATTAACAAATCTTTACTTATAATTAGCTAAAAAAACGAACATGATGTAGCCAATTTTTTTGGAAAATTCCGTCATTTCGGGAAATCTCCATTTTCTTTGGATCTATTCCTCGCCTGCCCTCAAAGAACATTTTTATTTCCTTTGTCCATGTTTTTGCTTAATATTTCTTCTTTCCGTTTGTTCCTTGGTCATCCTCTTTTCCCTATTCTCTGAATTCTGGCTCTATATTCATTGCCCATGCTTCACATCCCTTTGATAATACTAATAATAAAAATCGAATTATTGTATAATATTTTCCGTGCTTTTTATTTTTTCCCAAGTCTGTATCTAGTATCTAGTATGACTAGTTTTTTAAATCCTTGTCTGTTTTGATTTAACTCCAAGGCTAATATCAGTAAAAATTTTAATAATAATTTTTGCATATATTTTGGCTTGAAAAAGACGAATCTGCTCTGTAAAATAATGTATTTTGAAATTGTAAATTAAAAAGTGTATCGTTATATTAATTTTTTCTTTGTTTCAGGACGAAATGAACTAATAGCAAGGTATATAAAATTAAGGACGGGGAAAACAAGGACGAGAAAACAAGTCAGCTCACATATACAAGTATTAGCCAGGCGAAAATTGAGAGAAATACAAGCGAAACTTAAAGTTGTAAGTGTTTGTTTACTTTTAATTTTTTCTAACACTATATTATAAGTAGTATACTTAAAAGGGTTTTTCAAAATGTCCATTCCTCCTACATTTAAGAGTTTTTGATTTCACAATTCGTTCACATGAATAATATCGTTAACAGATTTGCTCTGAAAAAAAATGTAAGTACTAGTAAAACGTTTTATTTCCTAAATAGCTATTGGGTAAACTGCAGACCAACACAACCATGGACAATGGTAAATAAAACTTCATTAGAGAGAAACGTCGTAATGTCAGTTACCTCATTAAACCATTTATAGATGCAATTCCAAAAACGACATTCCTCTAATGAGAAAAGGTAATTACAGAAGTTTGATGAGTCAGTATATTTACTTTTTTTATTGGTCTAAAGGTAAATATGTGTTATGAAATTTATGTGTAATTTTCAACTTACCCTAAAGTTACTGTTAATTTTATATTAATCAAAAAAGTTTCGGTAACTCAGGATCTCCCACATACAGAATAACTCTCACTCCAGGAAAATTCGAGCTATATAACGTTCTCAGTAAACAACTTAACTCTTCTGTTACCCCTCCCTATCGTTTCTGAGTTCCGAGATATTTGCAGTTAAAATGGGCTCGAAACTACTGTATAATATCGTAGAATCAAAAACACTTTCTCTCTAAAGAATATGTTAAAAATTCATTTATATCGGATTTTTTAAAGAAACCATTTGACCCGCGCAGCAAAAGTAGGCGTGCCTAAATATAAATCTTTTCCAAACTTTGGCAACACAGCAAACTACATTTACCAAAAGATATTGCCACCGAATAAATAAATTTATGCATTCTTAGTAGCCAGTGGCCAGTGGCGTGCAGAACATAAAAATTAGGTGACCAAAACCATTCAATGTTTTAAATAGGTAATGAATTGAGGTATGTTTTCTTTGATTCAACCTACAAAAATGCAAGATTTTGAATCTGTTACTCACAGAAAAACCTAGGTCTAACAATTAAAGAAATTATTTTTTCTTCAATACATTTTATAAAATCTTTTTTTTTGTCAAAATATTTTTAATTTTTTTATTTTTATTGCACTTGTATAAAAACTTGTTTTTAATTTTTTTAAGCAATTTTATTCATTGATTTAAAATAATAATCAAAAATAATTTAATAGAACATGGCAGAATAAAATAAACGTGGTAGAAAAAAATTGAATTTTATTGGAATTTCACTCAATAATCATCAGGTCTTGTAGGGAATTGTTCCTTATTTCCAACCACTTGCTGTTCTTGGATCCACTAACTCCGATAGAAAATAATAAAAGAAAAAAAATTTCAACTTTATAAATCTAAAAAAAAACGTGAGAAATAAGTACATTTTGAATTTGAAAATTATATATGCCACCTCTTCAATTAGACAACCTTTCGGGCTCCATATAACGAAAAAGCATTTCTTATGTATTATGAGTTAACAATTTGTTATTAACTAATTCTGACCAACATTTTTTTCTGTAAGTAATTTACAGATACAGCAATATATGTAACAAACAAAAAAATTGTTTTTAATAATTCCATTTCATCCTTATATTATATCGAATAATTTTTGGATTGAAAAAAATATAATTCAAATTAATTATTATGAAAAAAATAAAAATATAGTTATTGTATAAAAATTTTGAAGATAGAGCCGAGGAAATTTGATCAGAACGTCTATTTATTTTTAAATAAACAATAGCAACACTTTCAGTTAGAAATCTATTATAATGAATCCAGGAAACTATTTTTTTTCTGTAAAAACTGCATTATTATATTTTAAAAATTATCAAATTCTTACCGTAACATTACTCGACGTCGGCGTCGGGACAATATTTTGGTACTCAAGCATTTCTCTCGTTTACTGTTCTCCCCCTTTCTGTTTTTCGGACCATAATTTTGTTCAACTGTATGATTCACAACACCAATCAACAATTGCCCTAATAGCCCCTTCACCACACTAACTCACTTTACACCTAGACGTATTTTTATTCCCATACGAACTTAAAGGACCCCGCACAAAAGCATAGGAAATTGGCCCACAGTGGGGTTTGTCTGAAATTTATATATGTTATTGATCAAATGTTCTCATGGGCCCAATCCTCTAAGACCAATGCTTTAGCTCTCAGGGCCGTATTTAATATAGGTGCCAAATAATGACACTTTTTTCTCAAGCCCATAATTTTTTTATTTCCTATTAGAATTTAATTAAATAAGAAATATTGTAAAATCTTAGCATTTATCTTTTAGCACAAGTCCTCCGTGAAACATGTTTTGTCCTACAGGATAGGGATGTGTAACTGGAACAGTACCTGTTCCTTTTGGAACAGGTTTTTACAAATATTTCTTGGAACAGGTATTATTAGAGACATGGAACAGGTACGTTGGAACAGTCTCTGACGTCACTGTGACAGCGAGTACCCTGTTCCAGTGTCACATGGCACATCCCTACTCGTAGAAGAGGCCTTTAACATTTCTTAAAAATAGCTACTTTGATAATATCGGCGAAAATAGAAGAAAATGTTAGGTTATTAAAAAGTCAGGAGTTAAGGGTATACAACTTGCAATACGTTGGAACTGGAACAGGTTTTTTGGAACAGGTATATTTTAGAACTGGAACAGGTTGTACCTGTTATCCAATTACGGCTGTTCCACCCATCCCTACTACAGGACCGTATTTAGTAAAACTGTATTTGCCAAGTGATACACAAAAAACCGAATCAAATTAATTTTGTTATAACTTTCTTATTTCTTGTCCTATTTCAGTGGTTAATATCTCGTTTAAAGCAGTGGCGGATCCAGAGGGGGGGCCCGGGGCTCTGCCCTCCCCCCACAAGAATCTTAAATTATTATTAGCCCAAACTTCGTATTTACTTAACTAAAACTAAAGGGAAAGTAAACGCGAGAGCGGGAACACAATATTAAAAATAGAGCAAGTAAATAAAAAAAATGGTGCATGTTAGACGATGCCCCCCCCCCCCTCCGGATCCGCCACTGTTTGAAAGATGAATGTAGCTTTCTTTGTGTCGCCGTCTTACTATCCAAGATGGTCGGTAGACTTTATGTAGGACTTATCTTGTAGCTTTTTAAGAAAGATAGTATCAGGAAAAAAGAAGAACTATAATATAATATATAAATATAACTCTACTATCTTACAAAAACTATTTTGATTATGGCGGGGAAATCCCAAATACCACAATATGCTACAAATATGAGAACATGCTCCTAGTGTCCTTGTCCCTGATTTGCAACTGCAGTAGTATTCTATTATCAATACATCTTCATTATCCATCGAGACTTTGTAACCAATCGGCTATCGTTTGCTGCTTCGGTTGACAGTTGTTTTTCTCCTGGTTGTATAAACGCTGGCATTTTGTAATTAATCCCCATTCGATTTAAAAGGGGTATTGTATCTCTGTACCCTCTGTCGACGAGGAGTATGTCTCCCTCCAAAAACCAGTTTCTCATACCCTGAACATCATTTTCGTATTCATTTTCCAATATCATGCTGTCAGTATTTCTCCCATAAGTGAAGTAAACACCTAGTACAAGAATGTAGCCATCCGGAGCAACCAATAGCGTCGGTTTTACTAAATGGCGACCTTTATGTTGTGCAAATGTCTGCCTAAGTGTCCGAAAATTGGAACTTCGGTTAATGTAGGTATAAGTAGCGTCTACTAAGCATATTGCTTTCGGATTTTCGGGGGTGGGATTATAAAGTTCATTTGAAAATGGCGTTACGTGTCGCTCTATATACTGATGATGAGTTATTGCTTCAAATCCGATATTATCTCTAACAAATCTGGTCCTCAGTGACCATCTCACTTTGCTAATTACCGACGGTCTTGTGGTATAGGCAAAAATAATCTTTAAAAATTCGTCAGATAAGCCTTGTTTCAACTTACACAGAAATGTTCTTTCTTAAGTACATATCTGAATCCACCTTCACCGGGAACAGCATCACAATACCCAAACAATTCTTGAAATTGATTTTTTGAAATGGAAGTCATTATTTTAAATTCGCCGTCCGAATAAGAATTTTCGTCACAAAAATCTTGGGATTTCTTATTTGCAATGTTACGAAAACCATGCAAAAAAGCTTGGAGAGTTTCTCCTTTTAAAATGTATGAGCAATTGACAGACTCTAATCCAAGCAAAAAAGCATTAAGCATGAGTCTTTGTAAGTAAATACGAAGTTTGGGCTAATAATAATTTAAGACTCGTGTGCGGGGAGGGCAGAGCCCCCCCCCCCCCCCCCGATCCGCCACTGCTTTCAGACGAGCCGTCAACCACTGAAATAGGGCAAGAAATAAGAAAGTTATATCAAAATCAATTTGATTCGGTTTTTTGTGGATCACTTGGCAAATACAGTTTTACTAAATACGGTCCTGTAGGACAAAACCTGTTTCAGAGGACTTGTGCTAAAAGATAAATGCTAAGATTTTACAATATTTCTTATTTAATTAAATTCTAATATTAAATAAAAAAATTATGGGCTTGAGAAAAAAGTGTCATTGTTTATTTGGCACCTATACTAAATACGGCCCTGAGAGCTAAAGCATTGGTCTTAGAGGATTGGGTCCATGAGAACATTTGATCAGAAACTCAATACCAATAATATATGTAAATTTCAGACAAATCCCACTGTGGGCCAATTTCCTATGCTTTTGTGCGGGGTCCTTTAAAAAATAATCAGGTGGTATATAAGAATACCGGAAAGTCATTATTTTTACGATTGTGTAGGTTCATTCCATTTTTTTAACGTAGAATGAAATTATTGACTTTCCGGAATTACAAAAAATGAGACTTTTTTTTTGTGATAAACGGTTTTCACTGAAAAAATTTCTGGGACATGAGAAAGCACAGCCAGTTTCACCAAGGTAGTGAATGCTCTTAATATCCCCTTTTATGATCTTTACGGCCGAATATTTCCAAAACTGTGCGATTTGGGACATCCTGTATGTGTAGTACTTTCCTATGACTACGTCGTATTTATTTTTTACATTAACACGATATCAAATTTGAGTACAATACCAATTTTATTTTTACGATTTAAATTACTACAAATATCTATTGTTTAATTCAAATTGTAACAACCAATATAGCATGTTATATAAATCAGAGTAATACAATTTTAATAGAATTTATAATCGTGTTTCCTGTTTAACGTTAATGATGATATATTTAATATAAAATAATAATTAAAACATGTTGAAATCAGTGCATACTTTATGTAATCATTGCAAGCTTAATTTAAATAATTAAAATATAAATACATTATTTATTTTAAAATGCTTTCACAACAATCTACAAATAAAAAAAAACGTTTTTATTATTTTAAACGTTTTAGATATGTTATTTTGCAGTACAACAGACCTTAGTGGAACTACAATTAAAAACAGGTTTAGAACATCTGTGATTATAATTAAGTAGAATAATTACGAATTAATTTAAATAATTTATATGTGACTCTTGTAACAGTTCATTTCTACGATATTTTTTATTCTAGTGTTAATTTATAATAATTTGTTATATATACCGGCATGTTACATATTACAAAGATGTGTATTAGAGCATAAAATTATTTTCTTTCTTTGTTTACACACTGCATATCTGATAAAGATTATATATAATAAGCACCCAGTTAAGTGCATTAATTTCATAATTCATTGGAATCTATTAGAAAAATAAATAAGTTTAAGTCAAAGGGTCGTTTTAGATCCCAAGGAATGGGCCCTTTATTATGGGATATTTGAAGGTCTGTAAGGGATAAACATTTGTAATGGTACGAGAGTGGATTATATTGTCAAAGTTGAAGTTATGTTCTTTAATGACTTAAAAATGCCTTTTCTGAAATTCGTTTCCGCGGTTTGATAAAAATTGGCGCCTTCTAGGAAGCGTTTTAAAGATGCTCTATACAACTCCATACATCCACCTAAAAAACATGAAATCCCATGTAAAATGACCTGCCGGATTCGAATTTTTTGTTCACCCTTTGATCTGGAATTGCGAAATGTGTCAAAACATGACATTTTTGAAAAAAGTGAAAATTTTCCTTAAAATAATATTTATTGCAAACCTAGTGCTTAACTTTGTTAATTGGTGTCCGATCGTTATGAATTTTGGATATGATATTTTTCAGTACTTCCCTGACATAGTGTCATAACAATAAAAAATGTAGAACGTCAAATAAAAGCTACGTCATTTTTTTTTCGCTAGATGACACAAAATGTCGTCTCATTTTGCAGAGTAAAATGGTGAGTCGAGAAAACTTTTTTATTTTTAGAGATAGTTAACTAGTATAAGCGAGAAAAATGTTGCCAATAGAGCAAAGAAACTTTTTTACTTTACCTTTTTTTCATACGACATTTAGTTTGGGTTGTGTACTTTTTTTAAAACCGAAGCAAATTGAATCGGCGCGTCGCATCTCTTGGCTTTATCACTGTGGATGCGAATAAAGCGATCAGTGTGTTAAAGAGAGTAAGCGCAACAAAGATGAAGCGCATTACAATATTATTATGTCACTATAGGAGGTATAGTGCGATTTATGAGATTGAGAAATGATAGGAATAATAATAATTTTTTTACAAGCATAAAACACAATATTATTATTATCTAAGTAATAAATGTTTATTTTACAATGTATTTTCCCTCACACTAGCAACTTATATTGCATCTTACATTTGCTTTCAGGCATTTTCACTTGTTACCACAGTTAAATAATTTACATTTGCAAAATGGAGTAATTTTTCAAAATATTATTTTGAGAAAAGGAAAAATCTGAATTCTATAAGGCTGTCTTAAGATACATTAAGGATGTACCTCCTATAGTGACATAATAATATTGTAATACGCGTCATCTTTGTTGCGCGTATGAAAAAGGCTGTGGTGTTTACTCTCTTTGACACACTTTGACACACACGAAAACAAGAGATGCGACGTGCCGATTCAATTTCCTTCAGTTTTAAAAAAGTACACAACCCAAACTAAACGTCGTATGAAAGAAAAGTTAAAGTAAAAAAGTTTCCTTGCTCTATTGGCAACATTTTTCTCGCTTATACTAGTTAACTATCTCTAAAGACTCACCATTTTACTCTGCAAAATGACGATATTTTGTGTCAAAAAAATGACGTAGCTTTTATTTGACGTTCTACATTTTTTATTGTTATGAAACTAGATCAAGAAAGTACTGAAAAATTTCATATCCAAAATTCATAACGATCGACACCAATTAACAAAGTTAAGCACTAGTTTGCAATAAATATTATTTTAAGGAAAATTTTCAGTTTTTTCAAAAATGGCATGTTTTGACACATTTCGAAATTCCGCATCAAAGGGCGAACAAAAAATTCTGGTTTTTTAGGTGGATGTTCGCGAGTTGTATAGAGGTGGTCGAATTCAGCACCTCAGATTCCCGACTAATGTAAAACTCATGTAGGTTTGGACATCAGTAGAAAAGGAAAGCGGATAGTAAATCATTTTAAACTAGGCGGATTCTAACTCAATGAAAACTGAGCGGGTTCTAACTCAATTAAAGGTAGGCAAACGCAAGTGGGCAAGGTGGCGCGAGGGTACAGTACAGAATCAAAAATCATGCGCAGTGACATTACCAAAAGGGCCTTAGCTAATATCTCTGGTATTATTGGCCCGATTTGAACGGGAAAAACGGCATAGTAATGTATGGGGTATACAGATTAAATACGTAAACAAAAATTATGCGCAGTAGCGTTACCGAAAGGACCTTAACTAAAATCTCTGCTATTATTGCTCCGATTTGAAAAGCAAAATGGGATAGTAACAAAAATCATGCACAGTGACGATACTTGCACTTACATTAGGAATGACAATTGGCAATTCTTGATAATTGCAACCGTTTTCGAGAAAATAAAACTGCTAAAAACACGTTGGGAATAATTTTGAAAAACTGACTCTGGTTGTCTGCAAACTAGACCAGTACTGTTAAGGTAGATTATTAATCGAACTTTTCTTGGAGAGCTGACAAAGTTTAAAAGTAATGCTTACAATAAACCAACAATTTTTTTGGAAAACTTTAAGAGTAAAAAGAGTTTCAGTTTCTACGATGAATAAAACGAGAAATACTAATTTGTAAGTAGTTTTTATTGAAAACGAGCATTAGACTAGACTCGATGTTCCCTATAAATATCAATCGTAATAATATTACATTGTCGTCCTAGTTTTTGAGCTAAAAAAAACGAATTCAATCGGTTAATGCAGTTTTTAAGGGTGATACACAACGTTTAGAGATTTTTCATATCAGTCACGAAATTTTATATCCCAAGAACTTCCCCTTTTTGGTTATTTTTGATGAGAATTTTACTGTACTAAAAGAACGAATCTCCGATGTGAAATATTTGAACCCATACTACTCGATTTTAAGTTTTGACCGTATACCTCTTAGACACCTTGTATATATCTTTATCTATTTATTCTGCCTTATTCACTATAAACTTACACATTTCTTAAGGGGGTAGTCCTCTAAATATGGATGAAAAATAGGTATTTTTCGGATTTTTTTTTATACTAAAACAAAAGGAAATGACAACTTTGAGTATATCCATTTATTAATAATACAAATAGCTTTCGGGCACCATTTTTTTTACGCCATCAGCCGCTTCCCGTGACCGCTGCACCAGGTGAAAGCCCCGCTTGTCCTGAAAACGCCCATTTTTCGGTGGCCGGCCTGGGGGTCCTCCGATTGGTCCTTCAACAAAATAAAAGTTATTGTCAATTGGTAAATCTAGTCCCCTACGTAGCCGTTTTTCGATCCGTTGAAAAATCTATGCTCGGTGCACGTTTTTATACCGATTTTTAGGGTGAAAAATCAATTTTTTTTAACACGTCGCCATTTTGTTTCATTTTGGTTTTTTTCAATTCTGCTACGTAGGGGACTAGATTTACCAATTGACAATAACTTAAAAACATTTATTTTGTTGAAGGACCAATCGGAGGACCCCCAGGCCGGCCACCGAAAATTGGCGTTTCGAAGACAAGGGGTACTTTCACCTGGTGCAGCGGTCACGGGAAGCGGCTGATGGCATAAAAAAAATGGTGCCCGAAAGCTATTTGTATTATTAATAAATGGATATACTCAAAGTTGTCATTTCCTTTTGTTTTAGTATAAAAAAAATCCGAAAAACACCTATTTTTCCGCTGTATTTAGAGGACTACCCCCTTAAACAAACTGAGATAGCGGTGACAGTTTTTCCTCTATGGTAACGGTAAAGGTCTAAGGTCTATATAGATAATGCTAACTTCTTTTGGTGATGGTAAAATTTAATTTATCAGGATCACGTGGCCAAAGAAAAAACTCTCCAGACGATGTCGAGCATGTCAAGTGCACAGATTGTATCTGCTACTACTGCAATGCACAGCAAGTCAGCAGGTCTCAATATTGGTCTAACTCATAACCCTGTTTCCTATCCTGGAGCGGTAAGTGGAAGTTGCCTCTTTATCGCGCTGGGAAAATTTCAACGATAGTTAACACCACAGGATGGATTATTTTGTTTATTTTTCTATCGCGTTGCTCGGCAGCAAATCGATGATCTTTCTCTTTGATTATAATGTAAAGATGTCAGTGCAAAAATAGTTTTCTTCTGTGTACACTAGTTTCCAGAAAAATGTTAAAAATACTTTGTGGAGAAAATAAAACTAATTGTCTCTTCACCTTCCCAATAAATAAAAAAAAAATTGGTGCCTAATTTTCATATAATTCGTTCGAATCGGTACACAAGTGTACAAACAAACATTATACGAGTCAAGATATTTGAGAAGACCTCGAATAGTTCTTATCATGGTTGCTAAGGAGTACAGGGTTGTACTAATAAGATTTTGAGCATTTATTTTATTTAGTTCAAAGTGTAATTTTCTTGTTACTTTTTCCAGACTTAGGACTGGCAAAACAATTTGTATACTACAACCCTGATGTGCTTGTTTACTATTACAACTGATAAGTTAATAGGATTAGATAAAATTCCTACGAAAAAGGCTAGCAGTCAGTCTCAAATATCTTTAATCATATAATATATTACTTCATCAAATAATAAATCAGATGTCGAGCTATGTCATAGATCAGGTAATATTTAAATACGTTTCAATCCTAATCATAGTTTACTATCGTTGAGAATAATTACTTTACCTGCGTTTACCTACCTACTTCCCACTGTTTTACAAAGATGTCGCTTCCTATTTGTCCTATTCTCTTTGTCCAAGCTGTAAACTTTTGTAGAATCATTTTTCATAACCTTTCATTGTTTGGTAATAACCTCATTATTTGTTAGTTATAAGTTCATTTGGGAAAATAAACTATTCCTAACATTAGACTCGCATTGGGGATAGCGTTGCTTTTAACTTTAGAAATTGTTTTTCGATTAGAGGCTCTTGCGGAAAATTACTTTGTAAAAAGCAGTTAACAGAAGGAAATAGTGACCAAAAACATGTTACAAGTTTCAAATTTGGTTATATGGTACCTTATCTGCAGATTATGCATAAATGAACCACTATGTGGCAAAGGTACTAGAATGGGTACCATCAAAAAACATGGGCAAAGCAACCAGGCTGCTGTGTTTCCAGAAACGTAAATCAGGCTGGTCCAGCAAAAATAGATCAAGGCAGCTGCTCAATGCATACAGAAAGACAATTTAAAGAATGATTTACAGAAAATAATGTAGTCTCTGATAGCCCAGATATGAATCCAATAGGAAAAACATCAGGATTTATTGTTGTAGTATAAAATGAAAGAAATTTGGAATTAATTAACTCCAAAGTATACGAATACTCTTGTTTCGCAATCAACTAAATTTATTATGATATATTATATATATTTTTTATATAACCCTAGTTAGTTGGAAAATTTTTATTCAAGTAGAATATTTTGCTAAAGAATCAAAAATCAACGAGAAGTAACCAAAATTTGGAAAAATTTTATATCCATTTTTATTTGACCATAACTGTACAAAGTTTCAAAATTTATGAGTATATTCTTAAATCGTCAAACAAGATTCCCTAAAGACAAAAAATCAATTTATTGTTCCCAAGAAATGGGAATCCCCTTAAAATCTGTGCCGTCCTATCAAATATCTTAATACCTGTACCTCATTTTCCAAAAAACGAACAGGGTTAAATGTAAAAGAAGAAAATTGTCAAGTAAACTTCTAAGAAGCCATTGATTTGATCTATCACTTACAACTTCCTGGTGCAAAAAGTTGACTAAAATGAATTGTTGCGTAAAGACGAAAAATAATATTATTATTTGGGAAAATGTCGAAACTGAAATCAAACTTTAAGCTAAATGAAAGTGATTCCTTTATAACTGAAACATTCCTTTTTGGAAATCGTCACTTTTTATAGGGCGTCTATGTTTATATTTTATTATTTTGTATTTAACCAAATTTCCTCCTTTTCCAATTCTTTGAAATTATATCCCAGCTTTTGCATAGCTGTAACAAACGAAATTTTTAACAAATTTCGATATTTGTTCTGTCTTTAACCCATTTTAGGCTTACTTGCTGTGTGGTGCAGCTGTAATGTAGTCTAGATTTGTGCTATAATGCTACTTGGGCTTATTTTAACATTTCAGCGAAAATGTGATTTAATGTGTACTGGTACCAAAAGTTGCTTTTTGTGTAAAATATTGTTTGATAATGAATGGTTTTTATTTGATTTTAGCAATTTTGGCAGCCTGGATTACAGCCTGGTACCTCTCAAGAGTAAGTGGTTTTTTATAATTTTTATGCACGAACGGTCTGAAAATATCCTATAACGCCCTCAGCGGCGTTTTATGGCCCTTAGAACATTTTTATAATCCGGAATTTTTATTTGTAAATGATCTATAACGCCCTCAGCGGCGTTTTATGGCCCTTAGAACATTTTTATAGTCCGGAATTTTTATTTGTAAATGATCTTTGGGTAAAATTGTTAAATATTTGTTATTTTGATGCATAAGCGGGCTACAAAAAGCATATAACGCCCCTAAGTGACGTTTTACGGCCCTTTGAACACTTTTATAAGCCGAGATTTTTATTTGTAAATGAACTTTGGGTAAAATTGTGAAATATTTTTTATTTTGGTGCATAAACGGGCTACAAAAAGCGTTTAACGCCCCTAAGTGACGTTTTACGGCCCTTTGAACACTTTTATAGGCCGGAATCTTTATTTATAAATGAAGCAAAATAGACAACAATACTTAACTTTGGATAAATTGTTAAATATTTGTTATTTTGATGCATAAACGGGCTACAAACAACATATAACATCCCTAAGTGACGTTTTATGGCCCTTTGAACATTTTTATAGTCCGGAATTTTTATTTATAAATGAAGCAAAATAGACAACAATAACGTTGGATAAAATAGTTAAATATTTTTTATTTTGGTGCCTAAACGGGCTACAAATAGCGTATAAGTGACGTTTTATGGCATTTGAACATTTTTATAGTCCGGAATTTTTATTTATAAATGGAGCAAAATAGACAACAATACTTAACTTTGGATAAAATTGTTAAATATTTGTCATTTTGATGCATAAACAGGCTACAAAAACGCCCCTACGTGACTTTTATGGCTCTTTGAACATTTTTATAGTCCGGAATTTTTATTTATAAATGAAGCAAAATAAAATACTTACCTTTGGATAAAATTGTTAAATATTTTTCATTTTGATGCATATAACGCCCTAAGTGACTTTTATGGCCCTTTTTTTTAGTACTTTAGTACTTAGTACATAAATTAAACAATAATACTTAACATTGGGTAAAGTTATTAAATATTTTTAATTTAATTCAAGAACAGGCTCCAAATCGCCTATACCGCTCTAAGTGACGTTTTATGGCCATTTGAACATTTTTATAGCCCGGAATTTTTGTTTATAAATGAAACAAAACGAACAATAATACTTAACTTTGGGTAAAATTGTTAAATATTTTAAATTTGATACAAGAACGAATAGCCTATAACGCAATAAGTGACGTTTTATGGCCTCATTTTTTTTGTTGCATGTTTTTTAAAAATATAAAACTATTATTTAAATGCAATTTTCAGTCAAATATTACGCTAATCATATTTCTTTTTTAATTTGGAGAAATTATTGGCATTGTAATAATTTATTTCGTTCAAATTAAATTTTTTTTTACTTTTATTTTGAGGTTTTCTTCAATTCTGAAAAATGGCACTTGTAAATATCCTGTATAAAATAACAAATTTGTGTTGATATTGTTTAATTTTAACATTTTTTGTAGGTTAGAAAATGGGAGCCGGGTTGACTCTCGAAACGTTTCTGCATTAGATTTTATGTAAGTTTCTTTTATAGTTAAATATTTCGTTTTTCAGCCTATGAAGAAAAACTCAAAAATATTGATAAATTTTCATACTCGATACATTATAGAGTCTTAAGATTTTTTTCTCAGCCTGACTTCCCCGGTGTGCATCAATTTTACGCCTGTAAAAAAATTATCGTTTCTCAGAAAAAAATTGCAAACTAGGCATAATTAATTTGGTCCAAAATTGGCGATTTTTCATGTAGTTTCTTCTAGGTTAAACTAGACCACCTGAATAAAGTTTCATAACAAAATTAAAAAATATATATAAATAAAATTAATGCTTTTCAATTAATTCTCCAAGATTTTTTTTTCAAATATGAATATATTGGCTATTAAACGTTTAATTTTAGAACCTCTTCAAAATTATGCCCGTAGAAAAACTTCTTCATAAAGTAAACTTTTTGGGAATTGGACACTGATAAGAAATCGTCACACCATTACCTTTACGTTTATTTTTATTTTTTAGCGTGAAACCATTCGCACAGGCGGCGTATTCGGCAGGGAAACCAGCAACAGCGGTGTCTGCAGGAGAAGTTGGTGCCCTGCAATCAGCGCCGCCACCTGTGTGGGAGGGAAGAGCCATCGCGACGCACAAATTGAGGCTAGTTGAATTTTCCGCTTTTATGGAATCACAAAATCGAGAAGAAGCAGTAAGTTATTTTTTTTATGAGATCTTTTCGATTCTTGAACAAAATATAGTTTCATTTAAAAAAATTGAAGTTTGTGATGCCACGAGTTTTTGGAACGCCTTGTATAATCGAAAGTATTTTCAAAATGTGCATCCAATAACTGTATTAGCTCACACAAAATTTGAAAGTTTTATCTCTTACCACAACGATGTAATCCTCTGATGTCAGAAGTTTGCCCCACCCTATATAAGGTATTTAAGGTAAAGAGGGCACTAATTTAACTTAATTTAAAACAAATGGAGGTCAAAAATAAAAAGTTAACATACGCATTAAAGAAAATAAGTTGGTTTTTTCTAACTCTAAATGACATAGAAAAACAAATATAACAAACCAACAAATATAAAAAAGTATGATAAAAATAACCAACATAATCTGAAAATGTATTAACACGTTCACTGCGCTTGTGGCGGATCCGACCGTTTTACACCTGTATGGAGCTGTTAACATTGGCGGCTCCAAGAGGGGGCGGTAGGGGCAAGTGGTCCCCCCCCCCCCCAAAAAAAGTCCGGCAGTGAGAGGATATTTCTCATATCTGCGTAAACCAAATTTTAATTTTTTTGTATTTATATCCAGTTATATCCTAAAAAACTCACTTTTTCCCTCAAAAATGGCCCAAACATAATTTTTTTGATTTTTTTTTTGTAGATTCTAGGTCCATTTATATCCTAAAAAACTCAATTTTTTCCTCAAAAATGGCCCAAACATTTTTTTCGATAATTTTGACATTGTCAATCATTTCTTATACAAAATTCATTCTGTCTAAACCAAATTTTAATTTTTTAGAATTTTTTTTGTAGATTCTAGGTCCATTTATATCCTAAAAAACTCAATTTTTTTCCTCAAAAATGGCCCAAACATTTTTTTTCGGTAATTTTGACATTGCCAATCGTTTCTTATACAAAATCCATTCTGCGTACACTAAATTTTAATTTTTTTACTTTTTTTGTAGATTTTAGTTCCATTTATATCCTAAAAAACTCACTTTTCCCTGAAATATGGCCTAAACATTTTGACATTACCAATCGTTTCTTGAATTTTTTTTGTAGATTCTAGGTCCATTTATATCCTAAAAAACTCAATTTTTTCCCTCAAAAATGGCCCAAACATTTTTTTTCGGTAATTTTGACATTGCCAATCGTTTCTTATACAAAATCCATTCTGCGTGCACCAAATTTTAATTTTTTTGACTTTTTTTGTAGATTCTAGGTCCATTTATATCCTAAAAAACTCACTTTTCCCTGAAATATGGCCTAAACATTTTGACATTACCAATCGTTTCTTGAATTTTTTTTGTAGATTCTAGGTCCATTTATATCCTAAAAAACTCAATTTTTTCCCTCAAAAATGGCCCAAACATTTTTTTTCGGTAATTTTGACATTGCCAATCGTTTCTTATACAAAATCCATTCTGCGTGCACCAAATTTTAATTTTTTTGACTTTTTTTGTAGATTCTAGGTCCATTTATATCCTAAAAAACTCACTTTTCCCTGAAATATGGCCTAAACATTTTGACATTACCAATCGTTTCTTGAATTTTTTTTGTAGATTCTAGGTCCATTTATATCCTAAAAAACTCAATTTTTTCCCTCAAAAATGGCCCAAACATTTTTTTTCGGTAATTTTGACATTGCCAATCGTTTCTTATACAAAATCCATTCTGCGTGCACCAAATTTTAATTTTTTTGACTTTTTTTGTAGATTCTAGGTCCATTTATATCCCAAAAAACTCACTTTTTCCCTAAAAAATGGCCCAAACATTTTCGGTAATTTTGATATTGCCAATCGTTTCTTAAAGCAATTTTTAATTTTTTTGTAGATTCTAGGTCCATTTATATCAACAAACCCAAAAGATTAAACTTTTATATATATAACCCTAACAGCCGACGTTGCTCTCCCCCCCCTCCCCAAAACTCTGGGCTGATGCCGCCCTTGCCTGTTAATATATAAAATGTGATATAGGAACATACATCCTTTAAGCGCTTAGTTTCTAAGATACAGAATCTTGAAATTAAAAAAAATAGATGTCTTAGAAAGTAAAATTTTGTAAAATTTCTGTGACATTAAAGACAAATATCATCTTATTTCTTTAGCCAAAAATCTGTTAAATTACACACCAAATAAAAATATGAAAATAATTACTTGCAGAATTTTGTTTAGTATCAAATGGTATTCGTTTTTCAATTAAAAATGAACAGATTTTTAAAAAATAATAAAAAAATATTTCCTCCATTGGCGGTAAAAGTTGACACTGGATAGATTTTCAAAAATTTAATATCAAAATACTTAAAACTGTTTTTGATTTAAGGCAAATTTTCATTTTTGATTTTACAATTTGAAGAGTCTCTGTCAGAAACTCAGTCCTTAAAAAGCAAGAGTTCTCAGGTCGAATATCGGAACACTCTGTTTATTACATCGCCATTAGTATTATAACGTATAATTATTTGAGGCGCACGTAAATAGAAAACAAAGTAATCACGTGTTATTTACAGTTTCTGTTTAATCGACGTATTATTATAGTATAGTCAACCAGGACCTTCTAGTGTTAAAAAACCCAGAAATTAAAATTAGAAATAATAAGACTTTCACAAATGATACAATTTTTATCTGCAATGTCTTATCATTTATTCTAAAACTCGTTTGGCAGTGAACGTGTTAAAATTTCAGTAACAATCAATAGAGATTTTAATTGAATTGTTATTTTCTAATAACAAAATTATTTAAAAATAAACCACCATTCAAACTAAGCCAACTAACAAAAATTATCATGATCAAACTCGCTTTTTAATCGTTTGCCTAAATGTACTAAAAATTAAACAATTCTAATTATGTAATGGAACTAGTCACGATTGATTATTTGAAATTTTAGACAGTTTTAATATGTGATTTATGAAGGCTTTTTGAAAATACAATGAACGATTTAACATCTGCAATACAAATAATATACAGGGTGTTCCTACTCTGTTATAGGTGACAGGTATCGAGATGCAGTCAAAGGAAAAACTTATTTGAAATTATTTACTTTAATTTACAAAAATGTTCGAGTGTCCATGGATGAAATAAGTTTATGTGGACTAATTCATACAAAAATATAGAAATTACTAAGCACATTTAACCTATGAAAGCAAAATTTTATATCTGATAAAAAAAATATTTTAAAATTACAAATATAAAAATATATTTTTTTCTGTTTTTAGTATCAGAAACATCTGTTCGTACACATAGGAGGACCAACTCTATCATACTCAGACCCCCTTTTAGAAGCAGTCGACGTTCGGCAGATATACGATAAATTCCCTGAGAAAAAAGGTGGACTGAAGGAGTTATACGATAAAGGACCACAAACGGCGTTCTTCCTTGTTAAATTTTGGGCAGATCTAAATTCTAATATACAAGACGAGACTGGAGCATTTTACGGTGTTACAAGCTCGTAAGTAATTATATTAAAATGTATTCTACTAATTTGTCTTTTATCTCTACCTCTGTCAACAATGTCACATACATTATGATCAAAATAGGCCCTAAAATGGAACCTTAAGGAACTCTTATCTTGTTTTTGACCTCATAGACAGGTAATGATTCAATTAAAATGATTCCGTACCTTTCGAAAGAGTCAAGGGCAAATTATGATAAGGTAATTTCTTAGCCAGTCGAATGCCTCTCCAAGCGATGAGCTTTGATCTGATTGGTTAATTATGCATATTGACACCCGTCAATCAAGTCCTCATGGACTGAATGAGGGCGTCGCAAAGAATAAATTTATACAGGTAGAGATCATTATATTTTGTACCATCCATAATTTCGCATTATTTATATATAATTATTTAAATGATCCTTGTATAAAGCGCGATAAATTTTGTTCTGCAATTGAAAATAGTTGAACTATAGCACATTTGCGAACTTTATCTTGTAGCGGATATAGCTAATGACTTACGCTTGTTTGGAATTTGATTTATTGGATTCGATGGCAGCAGGATCGAAAATTTTGGATGACAAGTGACATATAACAGCTGACCAGTGACGGTTGACAGCTGTCAACAGGGTTACCAATCTATCCTGACATCGCAGGGTTGCCAACGTAGTTAACCTGCTTTTAGACCACGTTCCCTTTACTTCGATTTGAACGTTACTAACCTAACATAACCCAACAATACAGGCTTGTCAATCTAACCTGACTGATGAAGCTGAAAGGCAGAAACCGGGATGTCGAATCGAATAAATTAAATTCCTAGCTCGTTTGCTTACCAAATATTATACTTATATCTATATTAAATTATTTTTTTTAGGTACGAAAGCAACGACAATATGACGATCACGTGCTCGACGAAGGTGTGCTCTTTCGGAAAACAAGTTGTGGAAAAAGTAGAAACTGAATATGCTCGATACGAAAATGGACGATTTGTATATAGAATCCATCGAAGTCCGATGTGCGAGTATATGATCAACTTTATTCACAAGTTGAAACACCTCCCCGAGAAATATATGATGAACAGTGTGTTAGAAAACTTTACAATATTACAAGTAAGAATTTTTTTGTATTTTCCAGTATTACTATAGTCTATTTCATAAATCATAGTTTTTCCAATCATAAAAATCTTTAAAAAAAAATTTAATCGATCAAAGTAAAATTTCGAACACACAAAAAAAGGTTTCCAAACTGTCTTTTGTTTACTTACAAGCAGTTAAAAGTGTCCAAAGACAACAAGAAGACTGATAGCAACACATTTAAGAGTTGATTCAATAATTATTTATCACCATTTTATTTTATTTTATTGCATTTTGGGTTACAAGGTTTTTGAGTGTCACTCTCTTCTTCGCATCCCTTCAAGAGAAAAATACAGAGTTATGAAACCGGTTAGGAATTCAATTCATTCAATTCGTTATCTTAAAATCCTGAATCCGATAAATCAAACTACGCAACCGTGCTGCCATCTTCTTCTTCTTCTTTGCCCTTTAATTCGTCCAGTTTTGAACATAGGCCTCCCCTAGTATTTTCCAATCATTTCTGTTTTGTGCTTTTCATTTCCAATGTGTTCTTTGTTCTTTTTGATGTCGTCTCCCCATCTCATCTGTGGTCTTCCTCTTGTTCTTTTTCCTATCCATGATCTCCATTGTTGTATAACGGTATTCCATCTGTTGTCTTTTTGTCTGGCGTTATGACCTGCGAAGCTCCATTTTAGCCAGACCAGGCAGGCTAAAATGGAACCAGGCTGCTATCTTACTGTGTATTTATTCCTTGGTCGAATACGAAGAAGAGAGTGACAATTTGACCAGAATCTGCCAAAAACTTTGAAGTCCCCAATTCAAATTAGGAATTTTGGCTTTGTAAAGGTATCAAAACTCTCTTCTGGGCTTCATTTATTAATTTTGTCGAGAGATGGTAGCGTAGTTTATCAAAAATACATTTTCAAAATTTGACGAGAAGGTAGTTCACCTAATAAAATCTGGGTTCAATACAACTGAGTTCAGTTTTTAGCTTTTTTACATCATTCTTAACCATCTAGATTACATGCCTCGGTGGTCTAGCGGTTAGGGCATCAGTACGGAATACTGGAGACGCGGGCAGAAATTTTTCGGTTTCTTTCTTCAGTAATTTTCACCCCTGGTGTACAGGAATTTATTTCTGTATGCTTTCTTGGAATTTAATTCCATTCTAGGAAGATTTTTCGTTCGCTTTTTACTTGTACTTTCACATTACGAGCACGTCGTATTAGAAAACACCACTCCCAGGTGCAGGGGATTTAATCTCAACAAAGTTTGGGGAAAACCTTGACATCCTGAAAAATGGCTAAAGAAAGAAATCGTTAAAGATCTGAATTAGGAAGGACATACCTAATATATCTCCTCTTAACCAGCTAGATCATTGCCGGATTATTATATGCCTTGGTCACAGATTAGAGACTATATATGAAGCTCCGCCCATTTCCTTTGATGTTTCGATTGCCGCTTTCTGTGACCTTGTCCCTTTAAATTGGAGTGCACCCATGTTGCCAGTTCTGAAAGAACGTCCAGGGTACAGTGTTGCCTTTTCATGTAACGTATAAATTTGAATCATCAATTGACATTAGAGTTAGAAATAAGAAATATATTTATAAAATATTGTGTTTTTGCTGTCATAATGTTCTGAAAGATAATATTTTTGGCATAAATGAACATTACAAACTTAAAATCAAAGTAAAGTGTTAATATAGTGAATGTATGAACTGGCAAATGAACTAGTATGCAAGTCTTAGTGTTTTTGCTGTCAAAATGTTCTGAATTATCTGAATAAATATTCAATCTGACACATAGACTGCTGGCAGCCTTCAAAGTGGGTGTTAAATTGGGGTGCGACTCTATCTTTGTCTAATTTCTTGTCTTGTCTTGTCTGACCTTCCTATCTGTAACTGTCTAATCTGTGCCTCTCGCGGTTAGGGCATCAGTACGGAATACTGGAGACGCGGGTTCGATTCTCGCCTGAGGCAGAAATTTTTCGGTTTCTTTCTTTAGTAGTTTTCACCCCTGGTGTACAGGAATTTATTTCTGTATGCTCCCTTGGAATTTAATTCCATTCTAGGAAGATTTTCCGTTAGCTTTTCACTTGTTCTATGTAGTATGTTTGAAATCGAAGGCGTAGACCCATCTGCATTCATGCAATATTAGAAGGACGAACTTTGTTTGCACTTTCAGAATTTTACTTTGATCTAGAAGTGTTAAGTTGATGCCTAAAAGTTATATGTTATACATAACGGTAAAAGCTAATTGGACACCTCATTAATTATTTCCAGGTTGTAAGTAACAGAGATACACAAGAAACCTTATTATGTACTGCGTACGTATTCGAAGTATCAACTTCAGAGCATGGAGCACAACACCACATCTACAGGCTTGTGAAAGACTAGCAGGTTATCGGTGTAACCATAACCTATCACTTCAGTGCCTACACTCTCACAATACTAGTATTATTATTATCAGTTACTTACTTTTTAAGAAGTACCTAGTTAAAGAAAGAAAATGTAAAAATGATGCCATTTCGAGGTATCCAAAAGCTACCTTAAATTTTCCGATATCATCCCAACTAAAATGAAGAATTTCCTTTTTACGCGTTTCAGATCTGCGAAGATTTTTATGTTATTTTGAAATCGGTTGAAGGTATGTTAGTGATCTTTTTTGTTAACGACGTCGTTCTTGTTGATTCTTTTTTTTAAATTATATACAGTTAAAGTAAAACCAGTTTACTGTTGTCCATATAGCAGTGATAAGTGCAATATTAAATTTTTATTTGTTCCGACTTTGCGGTCTATTCAAATTATCGATTTTTATTAGTTCAGACCTCGCGCTTCTTTACTTCAAATTTACCGGAAACTCTATTTCGAATAATAGCGGATCGGCCCGATCTTGATCTCACGGCCACTGCGACTTTTTACCTCGCAAATGACCATGATCGTGCTTAATGGTTTTATCTTTATTAAATATTTAATAGACCAGAGTCTATAATTTTTGAAACCAAAAAAAAATAATAGTAGGATGAAACACATTGGAAAAGGAAGAGAATATAACAAAAATAAAAGGGAAAATAATTTAAGGGCGATCTGAGGTCGGGAAGTGGAAGGGGGTGAGTTTTTAAGGGTAGAAAATTGTCCTATAGAAAAAAGTTCAATGGCAAAGTTGTAGGTAATAAAAAGATCTACAACTTTTGTATTTGCAATTTTTTCACATAACCTCAAAATTTATATGAAAAATTCAAATAACCAAGTTTTTGGTTTTTTATTTTTATTTTTTACAAAAAAAAATTTTTTTTTCACGAAATTTGGTGAAAACTTTTTAGGTCCCAAACACACTGTAATTTTTTTGATTTAAAATATTTATTTTTTCACCTTATTTTGACTTAATATCGAAAAAGCACCCTAATTTTCAATCGAAAATTCTCACGTCAAAATATCTGCTTTTTTAAAAAACTGGGTGGGCTTTTTCGTTGAAATCTCTACTTTTTGATGGTGTAAAAAAATATATTCGAATTTTTTTCGTTTCTTTGCATCTTTTGAGAACATTTACTATAGTAATGTATTTTTTTACACCATTAAAAAGTAGAGATTCCAACGAACAAAAAGCCCACCCAGTTTTTTAAAAAAGCAGATATTATGATTTCGATTGAAAATTATGGTGACTTAATATCGAAAAAATTAAGTCAAAATAAGGTGAAAAAATAAATATTTTATTCAAAAAAGTTAGTGTGTTTGGGACATAAAAAGGTAAGGTTTCACCAAATTTCGTGAAAAAAAAATTTTTTTGTAAAAGAAAAATAAAAAACCAAAAACTTGAATTTTTCTCATAAATTTTGAGGTTATGTGAAAAAAGTGTGAATGCAAAAGTTGTAGATCTTTTTATTACCTACAACTTTGCCATTTAACTTTTTTCCATAGGACTTGTAGTTTTGCCGGAAATCCAGATATTCCGTTTTCCACCCTTAAAAACTCACCCCCTTCCACTTCCCGACCTCAGATCGCCCGTAAATTATTTTTCCTTTCATTTTTGTTACATTCTCTTCCTTTTCCAATATTTTTTTTTTACTTTTTACCATTTTCAAAGGCTTCAGCCTGGTCTATAATGACTTTATTTTATTTTAATTTATTTTTTCAACAGCGTCTTTTGTTTTTTGTCTTTTTTCTTTAATTAAAACATTATTTATGTAATCACAATGATTGTGGTAAAAAATATTTACTTTTGGGCACCCTTTTTAGTAATTATACCCAGGCCGGGAGAAATGTAGACACAAGTCGAAATTATTAGTAAAAATTGGCCAGTTTAACTCTGTTCTGGTCTCCCAGGACTTTCAGTTCTTCGATGAAATCCCGCTTCCTGACTTGACAGTGCCTTTAGTGCCGCCTGACTGTCTGACATAATTAGGATCTGTTGGTTTTTAAAACCTCTCCTATTATTTTCTCTGGCACATTGCAGAATTATACCTCCGCTTAAAATTCCGTAGCATTTCTGTCTCTTAGACTTTTGGAGTATATTTACCATTACATATCATAATAATTATGAAAAAGATCGAAGAATATTGAAATTTTGCAACAAATCTTTATAAATGTAGCTAAAGCTCCAGAAAAATTCGAAGCTTTTGGTACGTAGGTAACATATCCATTGAGATATGGGCAATCGTAAACGGGTCTTTTCGCATTAATATAAATTGATCTGTATATACAAAATTTTAATTTTCATTATTGTGAAAATCTTATTTAATGTGATTCCAAAGTTGGGACTTTAAATATTAACAGGGTAGAAAATCTATCAAAAATATAATGCACTGAAATATAAACGAATGACAATAATGTTTAAAAAGTATTTTAAAACCATGAACCAATTTGAAGTACTTAATATTTTTTTTCTATCCTTTTTCGTCTCAATTTGTTTAAAATAACGCCTGTGACATTATTAAAATATTAAAACTACCTATATTTTGATGTTTTCTCATGAATGAGTCAAAACTAATCTAATGAAGTATTTATCAGATTATTTTTTACTGAATAACTAAAAACGGATGCTGGACTCATCAGTTTTTAAAATTATTGTTAAATATTTCTATAAAAGGATAAACTTTAAAAAATGGAGGGTCTTTAATGTTGTCATTAAATTTGGGTAAAAAAAAATTAATTTATTTTCCAATTTTTTGACTATTAAAATGTATTGAAAATTGACTAGAAAAATGTAACAGTTACTTTCAAAAGTTGCTTTTCTAACCCAACGAAAAGTAATTTAGGTTGGGTCTGTGTTCAGGACAAAACACTGCCAGTACAACGTTTCGACACATTTATCCCCTACTGCTACTTTATGGTCTTAGAACCCTCAAAGGATGAGTTGTTTTTAAAATGAGTGGTTACCACTAGTGCAATCTTTCATATTGCTTTGTTCCCACTATTTAATTCTGTCTTTATACTTCAAACTTTATAATACTATGTCCTTTTTGATATTATATAGCCTTTTTTTCCATTCACTTGTTTATGTGTAACTTGCCTTCCATTACTCGGTAAAGATTATTAGGTCAAAAAACTGATATAAAATTCCTTCTACAGCTTTGCTTCCTGTACCATTTGTTTCCACTCGTTTCCATTATTTGACTTTGTCTTCCACTTTATAATCCTCCTTTTGTACAGGCTCTTTTTGGTATTTCATGACCTCCTTTGGGTTAACACATACATTATCATTATAGAAAAACATTTATGAAGATCTCTTATGAAAATGGTATATCTTCTTCTTCTTCAGCCCCCGTTTGTCCACTCCTGAACATAGGCCTCTTTCATTCGTTTCCATGCCTTTCTGTCTTGTGCTGTTTGGAACCATCTTTTCCCCGCTATCCGTTTGATATCGTCCAGCCATCTTTTCTGGGGTCTGCCTGCGCTATGTTTGGTCTGGCTAGTCGCGCTGTCAAATTGTCACGGTTCTGTCTGGCCATATGCCCCACCCAGTGCCATTTGCTTTCCGAGATGCGCTTCGTCGGATTTCCTCATAACACATACATTATCATTAAAGAAAAACATTTATGAAGATCCCTGATGAAAATGATATACAAATTTCTGAAACTATTTCCTTTAAGCAGTGTTTTTCCTGAATTTTCACTACCAACGTGGTTTCGTCCCAAATGAATGAGAAAATTGAAAAATCTTTTAAAAATTTAAATATCAAAGTGTAGGTGGTTAAAAATTAATTCGACAAGAAGGACATAAGAAGCTGAAGTCATTTAAAATATACTGTTTATTTTAATCTTCATTTTGACATGCTCTCTGCAAAAAAGAAATTGTGTTGAAAATTACATATAAAAAAACTTTGTATCTGGTAATGGTAAACGAATTTAATATATTCGATTCGACATCCCTAGACCGGTTTCTGCCTTTCGGTTTCGTCGGTTAGGCTTTTGAATCCATTAATTAAATCCAATTCCAAACACCCGTAGGTCATTAGCTGTATCCGCTATAAGATAAAATTCGAAAATGCGCTACCATCTATAAATGAAGCTTAGAAGTGAGTTATGACAACTTTACAGCGAATTCCCAATTTGCATAGGGGGTTGCAAAGTTTTTTGACCGATTCTGGTCAAGATGTCACTCTCTTCTTCGCATCTCTTTATAAGGGAAAAGTACAAAGTAAGCAATCGAGTTAGGAATTCGTAGTACATTTACGAACTTTAGGATGATTAATTCAGAAAGCATTTTAAAATGTAGATGTGTTTTATATACCAGAAGAATCGTCTTTGAAGTAACCTTGACTTTTATGTCATTCTTGTCAAAATGTCTGTCCAAAGTTGGAAGCGTTGTGATTTTTCTGTTGATTTTTGAGACTCCAACTGTAGACTTGAATGAATTTAACAAAAAAGATCACTGTCCGTAGTGAAATATTGTATATTACTTGCAACGTACTTCTAGTTTTATAAGTTTTTCTTTTGCGAGTTTTGGTTTTTATTTTTTTTTTGTTTAGATAGATAAACATATACAAAATTTTCTTATTTATCGTTTTTTTGGGATAAACTTACTTTTAGTATCTCAATAAGTAGATCGTAGAACGGAAAGTTATTTATTGTAAAAAAATTATCGGTATGTAAGAAATTTATCTGGACTATGATCTACTTTCTCTTAGATATACATTTTTTTACTTAGGTTAATATTTAAGTAAAGTTTGCTCTTTGTGATGATAATTTTTAACAATTTTATATATACAAAATAGATATATACATATTTAGATTTCTATCTGATTTTTCATTTTTTTTTTAAATAAAATACCCAGTATTTTAGTTAGTTTAGTTTTTTGCCAATAACAATGTTATAGCTTTAGATAAGATGTCTCCACAAAATTCGCAGGCTGTGCCTTTAAGGTACCGCATGGAGATTAAAATTGAATTTTGTGGGGTATATTTTCACTTATTTGTGTTCATTTTGGCTCAGATTTTGCCAAATACATGGTACCCATTGAAATTTATTGTGAAATTAATTCAGACCATTTAGAATACTACGAAATAAAATTAAAATAAATTCATCATTTCTTTACCAGATTTTTAAGCTGAAAATTAAAAATCATTTCTTGTACTTAATTTCATTTTATTAGTTAACTAATTGACTGAAAAAAAACACAATTGATTTAAAATAAAGGCATTATTTCATTGGTTTCTACGGTTAGATGTAACAAATTTCATATACCTAAGTTGGCAACATTGTCATTTCCAAATGATAGAATATTTACTACCTTTAACAGTTAGGCAATACTCTTCTAGACCAACACCATCCATTGACGCGTTAATTTTACTAATTTTATTGTTTCTTAAAATTATTAAAAAGAAGAATTCGGAATGATTTCTAAGTTATTAAATATTTTCGATTCCAAAGTATTCGATTCTGTTCAATTTGATTCATAGTTGGAATGAAATATTTATCACAAATCTAGAAAAGTCAAAAACTTTTTAAATAAATTATTGTCATTATTGTCAAATCATTTGCTTAGGTTGGCAACATTTTCCTTTTCATTTAATAGAATATTGGCTATTTAATAAGACCATCTATGGACAGTTCATTTTGCCTTGTTTATCGTTCTTCCTAAATTGTTTTTTCAAATTCCTAAGAGGATCAGGAATTTATTAAATCCTAAGTTGTTACTTATTAAAAATATCGATTCTCAAATATTCGACCTCGTCTATTACTATTCAATCAACTTTCAGTTTCACACTTGTATGGGATTCACAGTGTTTAAATACAATATAAACAAAGTTATATTCATTGTACATGTTATAATTTCTTATTATTTGCTTTTTAAGCACGTAACAATGATAAATAAGATTAATTGAATAACAGCTCTGACTGACAGTTAATAAATGTCACGAGTCAACGTCAAATGTCAAGAGTTAACGTCAAATGTTAACGTCATAAGTCAAGAGTGTTTCCTAGTTCTACGAACGCTTAAGTATCGATGGATGTTGAAAAATGAAATGTACGGTGTATATGAGATTTGTTACACTTTCTTAGAGACATAAAATAATTTAAAAAAATGTATTATTTGGGTATTCTGAATGTTCTGATGTTGATGTTGTCACACTCGTCTGTGCATAGTGCAATCAAAAACTAAAAATAAGCGAAAATCGGTTGTGAAAACATCATAGTATTTTACAAAAATGTTTATTATTACAAGTGGCAATGTTTTTTGATCTCTGATTTAGTCTTTGGAAATTAATTTTAATAAGTGTATTATGTAATATTTGGTAGCTTTTAATTTTTTTTAAACGAATTTGGACAAAACAATAAATCTTAAGAGAATGACTATCTTGAATATAAATACATAACTGACACTTGGATGTCTTCTGTGAAGATAACTATTTTTTGAAATTTAGATGTAATCGATGTTTCTTCAAAATTCAAGAAACCTCACAAAATATGCTAATATTTGACATAATTAAAATGCAATAAATAGTGGAATAAAGAAAAAGACAACTTGTAAAGTGGTCCAAAACCCCGATTCTATTTTTATACTATGGAATTACCTCATGCACCAATCCTATAAATTCAATTATCGTTCGCCAGGAGATCCGGATTTAATTTAAAAAGCCGAGTCGCTATCTCGAAAGGCAATATAATATCACCAAAAATAATTTGCAAAGTAACCTTCTCTACTTTTCAGTTCGGATCCAGCGGTAAACTGTGGCTATGTACACTTAAAAATATGCAACATAGAAAAGTTATCAAGTAGGATAAAGCATTATAGATATTTTCAAATATCCCCCCATTTCTCTTTAAAAAACAATTATTGAAACTTTTACTTACATACTTTTTTTGCTCAATTTTGGATCTAATTACTTTGGATGCGTGCCAAATCAAGATTTTATTTACCGAAAATATTACATCAAAATTGTAATTTTACTTTTGTCCAAAAATGGATCACAATCGAACTGACTATGCAAATTACGAAGGTTGTTTTAAGTAAAGTTCTATTTTTTTAATAGATTTTGATTAAAAATGGTCAAATATTATTAGTCAAAATAATTTATTTTGATTTGAGAATAGGCCACTTTTGTTTTTGATAAATAAATAAAAATAATAAAGTCAATTTTAGTATAGTTTGTGGGTATATAAATACAAAATAATTTAATATTAAATTTAAAATTGGAAAAGTGTCAGTGTTTAAAAGTAATATTGTAAATATATTTCTATGAGCATATGGCGGCTAAATATTTTTATCTCTTGACAGGCAGTTATAAGGTTCTTTATAAAGTGTGCTATATATTAAATGAGATTTTTTATCCATATCTGGAATTGCCATATCAAAGTAAAAAAAACATTTATTGAATCTTATACTTTTGCTCTTTGTGTACAGAATTTTAAATCAGGTTTATAATTTGTATTGAAAATTAAAAAAATTCAAAGATAATTTATGTTTTTTTCCTACCCTTCGTCCAAGAAAATATAATAGGCGAATCTAATTGAACTAAACCGAAAGTGGCTACTATAACAACGATGAATTATAAAAATTTAACAAAACATTAAAAAACATGTGGGACAGAATAAGGTAAAACAAATGAAGGGTCGGGGGATGAAATTATGAATTTCCAAAAAAGGAACAGCTCAGCTGTGGTTTTTGGGTAATGCGTTCGTCATGTAACGGGCTAAAATGGTTTTTTAGCGTTTTCCTGGTTACCAGCATACGAGTAACACTCAAAACCCAACAGGAGTCATGGCCGAGTAAGTGAAGATGGGACCTTTCCTTTAAAGAAAGGACAACCCGTTCTATATGGCAGTGGTTTGGTTACCCATCCATAGGTGCAGCCGTTATTTAAGTTAAATTGTTACAAAATGAAAATTATGATCTTTAGGGTACATCCGGTAAAGTACGACAAAATTTGACATAATTTTCTAGACAATTTCAATTTTTTAAAAAAAATTTCGATACTTTTCCCTCCCTTTCTGAATTTCGTAACGCCAATGGTTTTTTCCTCAAAAATTACTCCTTTATTGAAATACTTGTTATGCCACTTTTTTCATTTATTTATTGCTCATTTACAATCATTTTAGGATTTGACGTAATTTTCCATACAATTTGATTTTTTTTTTAATTTTTCGATACTTTTCCCTCCCTTTCCGGATTTTTCGTCAAAAATTACTCCTTAGTAGAAATCCTTGTGATCCTCTGAAAAAATCTATTTTAGGATTTGACGTAATTTTCCAGACAATTTCAATTTTTTTTTATTTTTCAATTCTATTCCCTCTCTTCCCGAATTTTGTAACGCCATTGGATTTTTCGTCAAAATTTACTGCTTGGTTGAAATCCTTGTGATCCTCTGAAAAAATCTATTTTAGGATTTGACGTAATTTTCCAGGCAATTTCAATTTTTTTTTAAATTTTTCGATACTTTTCCCTCCCTTTCCGACTTTCCGAATTTTGTAACGCCAATGGATGTTACGTCAAAAATTACTACTTTATTGAAATCCTTGTGATGTCCCCCTGAAAAAAATCTATTTTAGGAGGTGACGTAATTTTCCATACAATTTCATTTTTTTTTCTTCTCTCTCCCTTCCCGAATTTTGTAACGCCAATGGATTTTTCGTCAAACATTACTCCTTGGTTGAAATCCTTGTGATCCTCTGAAAAAATCTATTTTAGGATTTGACGTAATTTTCCAGACAATTTCAATTTTTTTTTTATTTTTCAATACTATTCCTTCCCTTCCCGAATTTAGTACCGCCAATGGATTTTTCGTAAAAAATTACTCCTTGGTTGAAATCCTTGTGATCCTCTGAAACAATCTATTTTAGGATTTGACGTAATTTTTCAGACAATTTCAATTTTTTTTATTTTTCAATACTATTCCCTCCCTTCCCGAATTTTGTAACGCCAATGGATTTTTCGTCAAAAATTACTCCTTGGTTGAAATCCTTGCGATCCTCTGAAAAAATCTATTTTAGGATTTGACGTAATTTTCCATACAATTTCAATTTTTTTTTAATTTTCCGATAATTTTGCCTCCCCTTCCGACTTTCTGAATTTTGTAACGTCAATGGATTTTACGTCAAAAATTACTTTTTTATTGAAATCCTTGTGAAAAATATATTTTAGGATTTAATGTAATTTCCAGACCAATTCAATTTTTTTTTTAATTTTTCGATACTATTCCCTCCCTTTCCCAATATTGTAACGCCAATGAATTTTTCGTCAAAAATTACTCGTTGATTGAAATCCTTGTGATGCCTCTCTGAAAAAATCTATTTTAGGATTTGACGTAATTTTCCATACAATTTTTTATTATTACATTTTTTAATTTTTTGATACTTTTCCCTCCCTTTCCGAATTTTGTAACGCCAATGGATTTTAGGTCAAAAATTACTCCTTTATTGAAATCCTTGTGATGCCACTCTGAAAAAATCTATTTTAGGGTTTGGCGTAAAATCCCAAACAATTTGATTTTTTGTAATTTTTCGATACTTTTCCCTCCCTGTCCGGATTTTTGAATGTCAATGGATTTTTCGTCAAAAATTACTCCCTCGGATGAAATCCTTGCGATCCCCATCTGACAAAAATCTATTTTAGGATACGATGTAATTTCCAGACCAATTCAATTTTTTTTTTAATTTTTCGATACTATTCCCTCCCTTTCCGAATTTTGTAACGCCAATGAATTTTTCGTCAAAAATTACTCCTTGATTGAAATCATTGTGATGCCCCTCTGAAAAAAATCTATTTTTGGATTTAACATAATTTTCCATACAATTTCAATTTTTTTTTTAGTTTTTCGATACTTTTCCCTCCCTTTCCGACTTTCCGAATTTTGTAACGCCAATGGATTTAACGTCAAAAATTACTCCTTTATTGAAATCCTTGTGATGCCCCCCTGAAAAAATCTATTTTAGAATTTGACGTAATTTTCCATACAATTTAAATTTTTTTTTAATTTTTCGATACTTTTCCCCACTTTCCGACTTTTCGAATTTTGTAACGCCAATGGTTTGGTTCGAATCCTTGTGATCCCCCTCTGGCCACGGCCTTAGTAGATGGCAGCAATAATTAAAATTCAGATTTGTACCCTTTCGAAATTCCAACGTATATAGGACTCAACCATTAAAAATAAAAATTAAATTTTAGATATTTATTCAAAGCTGGCTGTTATAATCTAAAAATAAAATTACACGAAACACATTGATATGAGGGAACTAGTTATGTATAAAAATATTACCATTTCGAATATTAAAACTTGAAGTAGAAGAAAAATTAAATGTATGTACATTTTCCTCATGTAAACTAAATTGGCTAAAACTGTCTATTTATTTATTTCAACAGGTTTTAGAGTTAAATATAAACTCGATTGCGAATTTAAAATATTAAACGTATCTTAAAATAATACATGCACACGCATTATCTAATAGGTATATAAAATTAACTAGGTCCTATATATAAAATAACAAACCAATTCATGTTAGGTACAAAAAATTTGATCCGATCCATTGCAAATTCGACGCGATTCATTTATTTATTCTTTCGATGTGTAATATTCGAAGACGTCTTCGTAGTTGTCCGCCATTCCTTCTGCTTCCACCAGGTTCAGCCCCAAGACGTTCGGATTGATGTCGGTGATAAAAATGTCATTACCAAGACCACATTCGTTGACGATGTCTTGTTTCGACACTGGAGGTGCCAAAAAATCTATAAATATTGTAGTCATTACAATGTTTTTAAAATACTGTTTAGAAAATACGCGTAGGTACAACAGCAATAAAAAAGTGCATTTAATTACAAATACCAGACATCCATTAATAACAAGTTAAGCATCATAGATTATAATGTACCCAAGGGCGGCTCCAGCCCAGAGGTTTGGGAGGGCAACCTCGTCGGCTGTTAGAGTTATATATATATAAAAGTTAAATATTTTGGGTTTATTGATATAAATGGACCTTGAATGAATTTTGTATAAGAAACGATTGGCAATATCAAAATTACCGAAAAAAATGTTTGGGTCATTTTTGGGGGGAAAAGTGAGTTTTTTGGGATATAAATGGACCTAGAATCTACAAAAATATTCAAAAAAATTAAAATTTGGCTTTACGCAGAATGAATTTTGAATAAGAAACGATTGGCAATCAGAATTACCGAAAAAAAATGTTTGGGCCATTTTTGAGGTAAAAAGTGAGTTTTTAGGATATAAATGGACCAAGAATCTACAAAAAAAATTCAAAAAAATTAAAATTTGGCTTTACGCAGAATGAATTTTGAATAAGAAACGATTGGCAATCAGAATTGCCGAAAAAAAATGTTTGGGCCATTTTTGAGGAAAAAAATTGAGTTTTTTAGGATATAAATGGACCTAGAATCTACAAAAAAAATTCGAAAAAATTAAAATTTAGTGTACGCAGAATGGATTTTGTATAAGAAACGATTGGTAATGACAAAATTACCGAAAAAATATGTTTGGGCCATTTTTGAGGTAAAAAGTGAGTTTTTAGGATATAAATGGACCAAGAGTCCACAAAAAAAAATCAAAAAAATTAAAATTTGGTTTACGCCGATTGAATTTTGTATAAGAAATGATTGGCAATGTCAAAATGACCGAAAAGAAAATGTTTGGGCCATTTTTGAGGGAAAAAGTGAGTTTTTTAGGATATAAATGGGTCCTAGATCTACAAAAAAATTCAAACAATTATAATTTGGTTTACGCAGAATGATTAAGAAACGATTGGCAATGTCAAAATTACCGAAAAAAAAAATGTTTTGGCCATTTTTGGCGGAAAAAGTGAGTTTTTTGGGATATAAATGGAGGACCTAAAATACAAAAAAAATCAAAAAAATTAAAATTTGGATTACGCAGAATTAATTTTGTATAAGAAACGAGTGGCAATACCAAAATTACCGATAAAAATGGTTGGGCCATTTTTGGGGGAAATTGAGTTTTTTGGGATATAAATGGACCTAGAATCTACAAAAAAAATTCAGACGCAGATATGAGAAACATCCTCACATTGGCCCTATTGCCCCCCCTTGGAGCCGCCGTTGGTTGTACCTATTTTGATCATTGAACTTTTAAGGTGCGTTTCCACCAAACGCGCCAAATGTTTGCGAATGTTTGTGAATGTTCAGCAATGTTTGCAACCAAAATTTCTGTGGTGGAGACGAAATCTACAGAGTTGGCAAATATGTACGAATTCTTGTTCTGTTTTTGAAAAGACAAAAACCGAGACGAACAAATAATTGCAAACGTTTACAAATATTCACAACTGTTTGTAAATGTTCGCGTCTAAATGTTTTTTGGTGCAAACCTTTATACATACAAACACACACTCCTTCATTTTTTTACAGTGTGTCCAATTAAGTCGGCACCATATTGAAAACTTTTTATTATTTGTTTTAGGAAAAAAGTTATTCTTGATAAAAAGTCGTGCATGGTCTAAAACCTAAAATGCAACCATCAGATATCAATTGTTTTAGTCGTATAAGAGGCTTGTCAAAAAATATGAATTTTGCTCAAGAGAAAAGTACCTTTATTTTTGAAGTATGAAAAAAATGTTACTAAAAAACTTGTTTATAATCAGATTGTACGTCAACATACCAATTTTTAATAAGATATTCCGACTTTAAGAAAATGTTCATTTTTAATATTTTTTGATACACCCCCGTAACTGACAATTTTGAATTCATTAAAAAATTTAAGAATTTTCACAGGGAAAATTAACAAAAATTCTCGTCTTTTCGTTCCTTTTAAGCCTTTTCAATGAATTCAAAATTGTCAGTTACGGGGGTGTATCAAAAAATGTTAAAAATTAAAATTTTCTTAAAGTTGGAATATCTTCTTCAAAATCGGCATGTTGACGTAAAATGTCATTAGAATAGGTTTTTTTAATAACTTTTTTTCATATTTCAAAAATAAAGGTACTTTACTCTTGACAAAAATTCATATTTTTTGACAAACCTCGTATACGACTATAAAAATTTGATATCTGATAGTTGCATTTTATCAAGAATAACTTTTTTCCTAAAACAAATAATATAAAAAAGTTTTCCATATGGTGCCGACTTAATTGCACACACTGTATAAACGGATTTTAAAAATTCTGATATACAGGGTGTTGTTAACCTGATCAGCATTTGCTTTTTTGGTTAGATAATGGCCAGTTATGGTATTAATTGGAACTTCAAGAAATAATAGCAATCTAATATATGAAATGGTTGATAGTGAAAATGGTTTAAAAGTGCTTCAACATATATTATTGACTAGACGTACCTATATCGTGGACTGGTTATTGCGGAAAGAAATAGTTTAAAATATTACATAACAATTTTTAAATATAAAATTAGATTTACTCCCAAGAAACGTATTAATTTTTAATCGTGTTTTTTTCAGTTTTACTTCATTGGGTAAATCATTTTTATACTGGGTGATAACGAAACAGAATATTTTTTTTTTCCAAAACTTTCCGTGGTATTTTTATTGAATATATTTTTTAAATTCGCCAGTGGTGTGCAGCAGCAACATTATAACTCATTCATCCCCCTCCCCCCCCCCCCCCCAACTGTAACTCTAGAGGTTGTCATGTAGAAAATGTTCAATTTTTGAATTTATCTTTTAATTCTAAACTAATAATGCATTCATTTTACTGCGATAAAATGCACCGATTTTAAAGTAACCGGTATTTTTTGTTTCAGTATATTGAAGAAAAAAAATATAGAAGCAATCACATTCTCGAAGAATTTTGGCCGATGTAGGGTAGTTGTAGTTGCCTTCAAAATAAGTTGGACAAATTGTTTTGATCGTTTTAACTTATAATTTTTATTTCTAAAGAAATGCTATTCATATATATTTTTTTATACATTACTTTTCTATTTTTTGTACGATGGTTATATTTTGCTTTTATTTTTTTTCCAACCAAATATTTACGGTCTACAGAATGGTGGAAAATATTAAATTATTAAATAAATCAAATTTATTTAAATACATAAATATTAAATTGCTGAAACGTGTCCTGAAATTTGACAATCAAGTAAAAATATGCGCACTTGTAAATTAAGAATCTCAGATTTCTAGCAAAAGTCAATTTAATGAAGCACTGTGTATTCCAATAACAATAAAAATAAATTTACAAAACTAAATGGCGACTAAGATACATGTCCAACTTTTTCTGCAAGGAAAAGTAATATACAACAAAAAAATCAAACAAAACCCAGAAACCATTAGAATAAAAATTAATTGAACCTATCGAAATTTTCGAAAAAAAAAATACGTCAAATCGTAAAATGTACGAAATTACATAAAAATTTAAAAAATACTGAATCGGATTTTCGATGATTTTTCCAATCGGTTTATAAGAAAAATAAAAATCCCAATAAAAAATCGAACGAAATTAAAAATCATGATAAATGGAGATGTGTATAGAGGGTGTTAATGAATACGTGTTACAGATTTTTAGGGCATGTAGAACATGCAAAAATAGAGTGAAAAGTCCCTATAAACATGTGCTTTTGGAGCTTTGGTTTCGAAGTTAGAGCTCTTTGAATTTTTTCAAAAATATTTGAAATGGTCGAATTTGTTATTAAACGAAAACTAATTTGTTTACTGACAGAAACGATGTGGTAGAAGTTAGATACCATGTTTCGGTAACACCCAGTATGTTATTATTAAAAACTTCTAGTTAACTTACCTTCTAGGCCATTGTTTGGATCTCCAAGGTTGATGTATTCAACTTCTATGTTAGTATCCCTATCGGTATCAACTGTATAATTCTGTAAGACACAAAAAAATATCAAAATATCTTTTAACTTTAACCCCCTAATGAGCGAACTCAGACCCAAGTGTATTATTATTTTTCACTCCTGAATTTGCAAATAAAATTTGAACTATTAGAGTAGGTATTGCGTCGCTTTAGGCCATTATTAGGCCCCGCCCTGCCAACAGGGTTGCCAACCCAGGCCCCCTTTTTGACACCTGTCAACAGGGTTGCCAACTTATGAAACACCCTATTACTTCAGTAATCCGAAAACGTAAAAACTTACTTGACCGCTGATTTCGCCTAAAATACTTTCTGTCGCTGCTAGCAGTTCTTTTTCGATGTTATCTTGCGGTTTAACTTCGGTATACGAATTTTGGAAGAACTGACTTATTCTTTGTTTCTGTAAAAAATTTTAAAAAATCTTTATAATAATATTTTTAACAATGGCAATTGAAAATATTCAATTTTAGTGAAAATTACTTACAATTTGAGAACATTTTTTATCGTTTTTTTGAGCGATGGTCCACAAATGTCCAGCGCCTTGAATTGCTTTTCCTCCTTTCCTAAAATGTGGATTTATTGATAGATTGTGCCTGACGGAGTTTTTCCATCTGTCGTCATGTTGTTTGTAAAATGGAAAATGATCCCTTAAACAAAAATTAGAATCGAATCAAAGGACGCAAAAAAAGATACTTTAGAATTAGGCAAGGAGAAGCCTATTCCGATCTTAAAGAAATTAAGGCTGGAGCACCACAAGGACGTATCCTAGGACCTGTCCTAAACTTACTGAACACATGTGACATTCCAGAGTTAGAAAACAATACCATAGTCACCTTCGCCGACGACACTGCCATTCTTGCAGTAGGAAAGAGCAATGAAGAAGCAACCCACAAGCTGCAAACAGCTATCCACCTTATTTATGACTGGACGAAGAGATTGAAAATTAATGAAACTAAATCACTCCACATTAACTTTACAAACAAAAGGATAGATCATATTCCAGTCAGAATAAACAATAACCTGATTCCATATTCAAACACAGCAAAACTCCGATGGAAAGTGCATGTTAAAAAGAAAAAAGAAGAACTTGGACTGAAAAATAGAAAAATGTACTGACTAATTGAAAGAAACTCCACTCTGTCTCTACATAATAAGCTTAAGCTTTATAAGCAGATACTTAAGCCTGTATGGACCTATGGTATCCAACTATGGGGATGCACCAAAGCAAGCAATTTAGCAATCATCCAAAGATTTCAAAACTGAGGAACGTAGTAGGTGCCCCTTGGTACATTCGCAATAGTGATCTCCTTAGGGATCTGAAAATTGACACTGTTGACCAGACTATCGATAAAGTAGCCAAGATCGATGAAGAAAGACTTCATCATCAGGTCAATGTCGAAGCTATCTAGCTCCTTGACAATACTGGGTTAGAAAGAAGACTTAAGAGGATCAAGCCCTTTGAGTTAGTTTAGTTTTTTTTTTAGTGCAAAAGCAGAACTTGCGTGTGCACGTTAAAGTTTAGTGCAATCCATTCTACAGAACCTAAGGAACGCTGATGAGTATACCTTAGTTTTAAGTTTCAAACTCTATTAGATTAAATTAGAATCAAATTGCTCATTGGTCACTGTTGAGTAATATACTAAATGCCTAAAAAAAGGACGCAAAAAATAATCGTATTCTTATCGAAACAAAACTAATTTATAATAAATGGTTTCGGCACGATATCTATATTATTTGTACCTAATTAACTCTATTACGACTAGTCCTGGTGAAATGAATGAAATATCCTGTGGAATCAGTTGCAATCAGTGGTGCGAGACCAACGTTTAGACACGCTAATTGTTCGAAGCTTGATCACATCCGGAGGGCTGAAAGGAAATTGTCCTAACACCCCTTTTTCAATATTGTTAGACAGGTGAAGGTGATGGTCATAGTAATTGTTAAGAAATATTTTCATGTATAGTTAGGGAGCACATTTTTCATATATGAATTTTACAACGGTAACCAGCGCTCTTTTAGCTTCATCTGATTTATTTACTTAAATTTGCAGGCAGTCTAACGGTCCGATCATTTTCTTTTTCATTTGAAGAGTTGGTCCACAACCATGTTGAAAATAATTGATCTGATTCTATATTTAATTCAGAGAAAGATTCATTTATTTGAATGGGTATATTCGCTTTCATTTGTGACATATTTCTTCTAAAATTCATTACGTACCCCCTTATCTTTTCCGCAAGCAAATACTGTGGCTCAAATTCCTACTGAAAGGTATTTAAATCATTCCATTGAGTGACTCAGACTATTAAATTGCTGCAAATACCTTTTGTTGTTGTTTGTTAATTTTAACGTCTCTTTTCTGACCTAATGGCCTAAACTGGACGTGACCTACAGCTCAATCACCTTAAACCCATGACTATGCCTTTGTCATGCAGGTGATTTACCGACTAACAAGTGTGTAATTGTGTCATCAACCCCTATCAGTTCCACGAGATATCCGATCTCATTCGGCCTGTTTACCGGCGTGAATGAAACTGCGTATGACACAAATACCTGTTTGCACTTGCCCAAAGTCTTATCTGACTTTAATTCCACTTGAATACGGCAGGATTCGAACCTACTCCACGAACACTAATCAAGCTGAATAGGCAGACGCCTTACCAACTAGGCCACCGTGTCCGGTCAAATACCTTTTGGTCCATCAAATTTGATACAAACATGGACCGAATTTTAATTTTTTTATAACAGTTTAAAAAACAAACAAAAATGTTTTTCATTGGGTCTCAATAACTAGAATAAACGTGCCACGTTTAAACTTTTTAAGTACAATAGAATAGCCAGCAAATTTTAATCGGCTTGTAACTTAATTCAACATATACGAAATTTTTTGCACCAAATCCGGTGGACCAAAATTCATACTATTGGTACAGAAATGCTTGTATTTTAATTTTGCAGAACTCAGTATTTTCTCCTTCTCATTCCTACGTTCTAAACTATAGTTATTAAAGAGTGATCGAAACAGAGAAATTTAACCAAAAATGCATTTTTCATAGAGACGCCGACAGAATTTTAGGACAAAAAAAATTACCAATATATTCCATACGCCATGCGCCATTCCGAACAAGATTCAATCATAAAAATTTCACTATCCAGATTTTTTCTTGAAATGAAAGAAATAAATGATTAATGCCCTCTGATTGTTTTTTCTAACCCTGTATACTTATTTAGCAGATCTGAGTGATCTTTTTGCATTTGTTCTAATTGTTGTATAGTATTTAATTTGTTTACTAAACAACTTTTTTCATATTCGGAATTTTTCCAAGCACTGCATAGTGCTTGTTCATTTTGCGATCTTGCACTATCTTCCTGAAACAGTACATTATTCTGTTGACCTACATCCACCAAAATCAGTGAGAATTTTAGAAATTATAACTTCCGGTCAAATTTTCTATTAGAAAATAAAAAGAAAATAAAAACTGAGAAAGCTTATAGTCTCCACTTTAAAATGCTTTCTTTTTTTCTTTGCGTATATTTTAGGCAAAGGTACATTAGTTTTTCCGAACGCCTCTCCTGAATATTTGTATTCAACGGCTCGGCGCGCGTAGAGTTTTCGAATTTGCTTTCTTATATTTAATAATTTTTTATAGTAATACAAATTATTTTTTAAAATAACTTATATTATTTTTTAGTAAAATTTTCCGCTCTTTCACGTGGTGCTATTAGTTTTTCGAAATTTTTATTTATTTTCGAGATATAATAGAAAAACCAAATTTTCGATTACACTTTAGAGCAGCAAAGATTTTTTTATCGTTTTCTACACCCTTTCAAGTACTTAAATGCCAAGTTTCATCGATATCACATTTTGTGCGAGGTCAAATTCTCTGACAACTGGGCTAAAAGTGATATAAAATAAGTGTCACACATAGATAACATTATATAGTTTTCTGCTGTTTGGCTGACAAGCTCGTGAACTAAACATAAAAATTCATTTTTCCGCTGTTTAGGTTGTTCGACAACTCCTGAATTTCAGCTCTTCCATACTAAGGGACTACATTCTTAGTGGCGCAATTCACCGTACCTGGTACGGAATATTGACGATCATCGCCTGTACAATATCAACCATTCCCACGACTTTGGTTTCGTTTTGCTCCCTCGGAATATTCGCTGGTGGTCTTAAAATCTATCGGTAATTCGAATCTTAGAAAATTGACGTTAGTTCAAAGTTCGTGGACGATTAAATGAAACTTTTAATAGTTGCGCAATATTTTAAAAATAATTCTGGTAAAAATTTTGCAGTCGTTTAAACTTTTAACGATTTTTTTTTGTATTTAGAGAATTTTTTCCGAACAAAATTGACTTTTTATTCATAAAGATTAAATTTTGATTCCAAAAATGTTTACTAAAGACTTAATAAATTACAAGAAAAATACTTTTCATTGAAAATAATACAAATCTAAATCCAAAATCAAGATATCGTACTAGTAATTTGAAATCTTCTTCTTGTCTTCCTATTTTGCTCATTGTGTTTCCCATTCTGCTTCTTTTGGTTGTCTCCCTTACTCTATCTCTAATACCTCTAAGCTGTGTAAATGTCTTTTCCTACGGCTGCTTAGAATATGCATAAAAACGCACTGTCAACTTCCCTTGAAAAACGTTAATTTCAAACAGCGTGTGTAAACGTTTACACACGCTGTGTGCAAAGTAAAATGACAACACAACTCATATTAACAACACATATCAATGAATCGAGATGAAATCTAGCATGCGGACACTGTCACTACTGACAGTTCTCATTTCTCATTAAAATAAAGTCAAATTTATTGCAAAATTTTAAAAAAGCACTGTTACACGATGATAGAAGATGAATTTAACTGTACTCCTCCAGAAATACTTGAAAGGGCCTCCCAAATCACGCAAAATCTTTTACCATTAATTTCCAAAGAGAGGTATGAAACATTCATAAAATGGAAATATGAACGAAACCTAAACTCGTTATCAGAGAATGTTCTGCTTGTTTATTTTGAAGAATTAGCGCAAAAATATAAATCTTCAACATTGTGGTCGCACTATTCTATGTTGAAAAGCACTATAAACATCAAACACAGTACTGATATCTCGAAATATCATAAGTTACTTGCTTATCTGAAGAGACAGGCAGAAAATTATGTGCCAAAGAAATCAAGAATTCTAACATCCGAAGATTTTCATAAATTTCTGAATACGGCCCCAAATAACATGTATTTATTAGAAGTATAAAAATATCTAATCAAGTTTTTTAATTGTTAGACCGTAGTTGCTGTTGGCTTATCCGGAGCTTGTAGGCGAGACGAACTGTGCCAGTTAAAAATCGATGATATGCAAGATCTAAAGTCTGCTTTCTTAGTTAAAATCAAACAAACTAAAAATAAGATACCTCGATCTTTTACTATAACAGAAAGATTTTATGATATTTGCAAAGAATATGCTGGTCTGCGGCCTCCTAATATTAAAGAAAAGAGATTTTTCTTAAACTACAAAAATGGAAAATGCACGAAGCAGGTAGTAGGAATTAATAAAATCGGAAATATGGCTAAATAAATAGCAACCTTTTTAAAACTACCAAACCCCCAGGATATACTGGCCATTGTTTTCGTCGATCATCGGCAACAATGTTAGTTAATGCAGGTGGTGATTTGCTAACCCTTAAACGCCATGGAGGATGGCGTTCTAGCACTGTCGCTGAGGGATACATAGACCATTCCATACAGAATAAAATTAAAATTTCCAAAAAAATTGTCGGATCAGTAAATCCTTCTGGACGGTCTGGACAGAATTTAGAAGAAAGCTTAATAGACAAATCAGATAACCAGCTACACGAAATGCTTCCTTTTAGTTCTCAATATTCTGAGCCATCTTGTTCAAACAAAACAAACATATCAATTACTGAAAATGTGTTGAAAGGGCAGGACCTTCCTGCAATTAATTTTGAAAACTGTTCTAACATAACAGTAAATTACAATTTCAAATAAAACAGCTGTGAACACTATTAATAAGCGAATAAAAATTGTTTGTTCATTGTTGTTGTTGTTCGTTGTTGTAAATATGTAACTATATGGTTAATAAATAAAAATATAAATCAGTTCTGGTCGTTTTAAATAAGATTTGCTTTACCTAACAATAAATAGGTACCAATAAAAATATATATATATGATAATAAAGTCGCAGCCGCAGGAAAAGTATAGTGTGTAACTCGTGTGAAAAGTGCTATTTTCAAAACTTGTTGCACAATATACTATTTTACGGATTGTGGTTTAGGGTTGTTTATTACTGAGACACATGGCGCAGTCAAAGTGTTGAATAATGGAGAAAGTCAACCATATTTAATAATAATTTAGAATAGACTTACAGCGGTCCCTCCTCCTGAGCAGGGGATATTCCATATCCCCCCTCCCCCCGGTGAAAGACAGCCGACCCTTGAAAATCGGCTGGATCCACCCCTGGTTCCAGCCTATGGCCATCATCAGATTCTTGTGTTTAGAACTCTCAAGTAACAGAAAAAGACATCGACTGACGACATTATTTTAGAAAACGTTTTATATATTTAAATATGCATATAATAGAAAATTTAAAAAAACGAGGTGTTAATGACTGATTCTTTAGATACTAAGTAACCCAAAAGAGAATATTTATGTCTCTATCCAAACAAAAAATTACTTCGAAATATTCACACGAACGCCTGCTGAAATCTATCTAAATTTATTGAAACAAATTAATAAAGGTATCAAACGTTTTGCTTCTTGTTTTGTCATTCCTGAGATCTGGCAAGCGATGTATTCAAAGTTGCCCCCGTGCATTTTCTTTGTGTTATCAGTAGGTTCGTGATTTTGGTGCCTGGTACTGCAGGATACGCTTTCACTAAGAAACAAACTACCTTGTTCTCCCTAAATCCTTACCCCATTTAATTTATATATGTCACTATAAATGTGCCCATTGATGCACGAAGGCATGTGCGTTTGATGTATTGACCACGAATGCATTCAATGATTTTACAATATTACAAAATAAATTCATATCCTTAAATATCCTATTGTAAACCTAAACATTAACGTAGGGTCCCTGAATTAGTCGGCGGAAATTTAGGGGTGCGGGTCAAAATAACATTTTTTGGAAATATTCAGCCAGAGTCAGACAATAAAGTGGAATTTTTGCAAATCAATTTCTTTAAAAACATCCGCTTGGACCTTCTGGAACGGTTAATTTTTTGTCGCCACTATTTCTGAATTGAATGAATGAATGAAAAATTTTTTTTTCAATTTTGTTAAGTAAAAGGACCCCGCAGTTTTTAAAGGGGAATTGGGTTTCACTCATCTCGCTCAAACCTCGCTCAAAAGTATCAGTGATAGTTCTCATTAAATGTCTCCATGGGCGCGATAAAAACTAATGAAAGGATTTTGAGATACTGGCAGCCGAAGGTGAAGATTTTTTAAACAGCGAAAATTTATTTTAGTGGCGTGTCTGAGTCGGACGAAACAGTAAATATTTTCAGCCGGTACAATATTACCTCTCCTCCCCGTTTTCGAGGATGCTGAACACGATGGCGTTGTTAGAATTTCTCTTTGGGGTTTCACAACCCCTCAAAAAGGCCAAAAACCACCCCCTAAATGGGTTAAACGCGCTGTACTAGGTTTCTTGCAGAAAAACACACTCCCCCCCCATTTTTGAGAAAATGGAAATGAACAATAACAAAAGTATCTTCTGATAATCATTGGTTAAAGTAAAGGAGAGGAATTAGAAAGGGTATCAACTTACGAATATCTGGAAAGCATAATCAGTAATGATGGAACAATAGTGACAGAAATAGTTGGTGGAAGAAACAAAGCAACAAGGTTCCATAAACAATACTTCCGGTATCCGAAATATTAAAATAGAGCATCCAGAAAAAAATTCAAAAAACCAAATTGGACGGAATAACTACATGTACTTACTAGAAATCAAATGGATTAAAATAAGCTAGTTAAAATTATCACTAGGCCAATCAGGAAGGAAAAAAGAAGGAACCAAGAAAAACGTGCAAAAAAAGAATAGAGTAAGGCAAATCAAGGAAATTGAGAGAATTGCCAGGAATTGAGGGAAATGACAGGAATTGAGAAAATTGTCAGGAATCAAAATGACCCTTAACATTCTGACGCCTGAAAAGACAAAGAGGAAATAAGATAAAAAGAAGACATCCGTATTTTAAAATTAGCAATTTTCTATTTTCGCTAAAAAAATGAAATTGGTGACCCCTATACACTATTTTTCAGACTTTTTTATCCATTTTCTCACTTTAGTAACTTCAAAACTAGTAAACCTGGTTCGTCCGACTCACACGCTACTAAACTAAGATTTTCGCCGTTTAAAAAAATCTCCACCTTCGGCGACCAGTATCTCAAAATCTTTTCATTATTTTTTATCGCGTCCATGGAGAACGATATGACTGATACTTTTCAACAGGTTTGAGCGAAATTGAGTGAAATCCCATTTCCCCTTTAAAAGCTGCGGGGTCCTTTTGCTCGATTTACTTTTTTAAATGTTCTTTTTGCTTTCGCATCCAGAGAAAAGAAATAATAATTCGCCGAGTCGGAAGGGTCCACTTCGAAAAAGAGGTGGTAGGTAAAAAAATGTAAGCAAACGTTTATTATTATTTTGGGGCATCACAATAATAATAAATGCCGGTCTCAAAGAAATGTATGCACCAATTAGAATGTGTGGAAAGCCAGTATAGATGCGTTTCTTAGTTTAGGTCATATATGATTACGTGTTGGTAATTATTTTTTGTAATTTTTTAAAAACTTCGATACAAGCCTGTAATGAAACATTAAAATTATAAAAACTGGTACTTACGATATCCATTGGTAGATACCAGAAACGGTCAGTTCCCCTTTTTCACTCAGAGCGTATTCTATCAACTCCGTGTAAGTAAAAGGTGGTTTTTTAAGATCGGAATATTTGTAAGATCGCGCTTGATTTTTAACTTCACACGTTGGCACCTATAAAAACCAAAAAAAAATGGCAAATTGTGTTTTCTCGATATGATTATTTCTCATGCATTTATTATTTTTATCTTAAAAAAAATTGTCTATTTTTTAAAATGAGGACCGTCATCAGGAATTAGTCAACGCTTGCATTACTAAATACGTATTTAAATAATATAGAATGCGAGAAAAAGAACTAGGAATAGGATGAGAAAACTCTAAATTTTATTTCAAATATATCGGCGATAGAAACTATTGAGTCAAAACGAACAAATATGAAAGAAATAATTAAGATTCTGTAAAAAAAAATATCCTGCGTAAATTCTTCCAGCCGTTGCCGTCAATGTTTTTTAACACATACAACCCCAAAAAAGTTTAAGACCAGTTTGGGTAAAATAGTTGAAGTTTCATGTAAAACTGTAGTTGAACTGGATCTAGGCATAGTAGATCTTCTAGCTGCATTTAATCAAATAAAAAAACAGAAATATATAAACTAGTAAAAACATCAAAATAGGTTATAGTCCAGTAAATTAACGCCAGAAAAACTCCAAACCTGGGCATCAAGTCTATCCGTCATTTTTTTTTAATTTGCAGGTATTCATAGGAACATTTACCTCCGAAAATCCGTTTTTCGACGATATCTGCCGAAATATGACCCTTGGAGCATTTTTGTTTAGACAAAAAATGAAGAGCAGTAGTTCAATACCTACAAAAGTATAGTACTATGTCGATGCTAAAAATGAAGTATTGCATTCCATTTGAAAAAATTTAAATAATTTGTCTAGTTTACTAATGTACCACCCAGTTTACATTAAAATAATTTTAAAATGTTTGCTTTTAACCACCATTAATAAATATCTTTCAAATATATCTGTAAGTTTTATACAATAAGAAAATAATAGAAATACGACAGATATTTACTAGTTGAAAGATGTTTTTAAATTTATGGGTACACATTTTAGGAAAACTGGTCATAGGATTACAACAAAATTTAAGTTAAATGCTAAACTTTTGTTAATGTAAAAATGTATTCATTTTTAAAGTTGACCGAGAAACTTTTAAAATACAGGGTAGTGCACAAAACACAGCTTTTCTAATTTTTAAAGTTTTTGCAATCAGTTAAACACCCTGTATGACAGAGTGGCAGATCGTACATTTGTTTAATATTATACAAAAATTTTATAACACATCGTTTATACGGGATGGCCCGTTAAAGCTAAACACACTATATGCCCCCTGTAACCACCTTTTCTGGGTCACCCTGTATAAAATATGATTCATCACCAAGAAGTAATTACTTAAACTATATATTCATAATGAATGACATTTGTTCGTATTTTTAAAGCCGTTATAAAAAAATGATTTCTTCAAAAAAACCGTATTGCTTATTTTCCAACCACCCTGTAATTAACCAAATTCTACGGTAATTGTTTATAAAATATTAATGCTAAATAATCTATAATTCATGTCTTCTACAACAAACGCCAATAAAGCAGGTCTGTTACGAGAAATCTGGTTACAAAAAAGTGGTTTTTCCGATGTTTAACACCATTGGATCGCTTTGGGCCAATAGACACTTTTTGTCAGTGCATCGAGTTCTACAACATACCAAAGTTTCAAAAAATTTGACTGGGACGTTTTTTTTCATTTAAATGGTGCGGGGTCCTTTATAGGAGGGTCAAAATATCGAGCAAAAACAAACTTTGGCCCGGTTTTTCAATAATTCAGAGAAATAGATAAAAGGAAAAAGTAACATGATATTATAGCTACACGTTCCTTCTTTCATCTGAACTTTGAATCATGACAAAATATTAATTTTTACGTGATTTATTGAAAAATTTGTAATCCGCTTGGGAGTGTCATTCCTTTAGCGCGTGCTCTCTAAATGGGCAGGAGATAAAAATGGGGGTGCGTTTTGGAGCCAGTTATGTCGAAAAGTATCATATTTTTGACAAAAATGATAACGATCATTTTTGTAGGTAATGAACTGATCTTCATTTTCGTCCAAACAAAAATTCATATTTTCGGAAATATCGGCGAAAATAGGCGAAAAAAAAAATTTTACAAAACTAGTAAAACCACTATAACAAATCTAAATATTTTATATTTAGATTTAAAGTTTTCCCGATAAAAATTTTATTTTCGTATTTAGACATCTCTATTTTAAAATTCAGAATTTAATAGATATTTACACTTTTCTTAAAACACTTCATCAACCCTAGTCCTTTCACGTTCTAAAAATACTAATTCACTGAATAAAATTGATATGAATATTTTGCATATTTGCGTTATGTGAATAAATTTTAAGATTTGAAAATCAACGTTCCTGAGATATTTAAAAAGATATTTATTTACACTACGTCTATGGAGTAACATAAAATCGAACGAAAACGTCCTGATGACAGCCCTGCCTCAAATATTATCATTCATTCACTTTCTAGATTTTTAAAATGTTAAAAAAGTATTGAATATCTAAATTTTTCATTCACTGGCCTATTTTTTTTTAATAATGCTCTTACCTGGACTATACGCGATCGAAAAGAAGAAGTATCGTTTGAATTTTTTTGTTGGATCCTTTGAACATTCCGATTTACGTTTTCAACCGCAGAAACATCTGAATTAAAAAAAAACTTTATAGAAGTGTAGGTATAGGTAATTCCGTTGCTCTATAAATAAAGGCTTCTTTCATTTTAATTTGTAAACAAAAAGTGAGAGTTGCCCTCCTTGGTAATGGATATTTGTAACAACAAAAACAGGTGAATTCAACAATTTATAAATAAATGAATTTGAAAACGGCTAAATGTATTTATAACGTATATTTTACCTGGAACAGGAGGCAATTCCTGAATTTTGTAATTCAAGAGCCAAGAAAGATTCCCTTCGGTGCAATCGGATTCGATACCACTATCAGAACCACGAGGACTTGGAACAGTGACGTCACGCGGAGAGTCTGTTAAGTCCCCATTTTTCATGGAAATATTGTGAATGCCGCAAATTTCGTTGGTATTTACATGCATTTCAGCTACGATATTTGGAATTTTATTAGTAGTATCCCAACATCCATTGACCAAAACAACCTGTAAGTAATTTTTAAGATTTAATTTAAAAGTTTACTTTCTAATCATGTAGTGTAGTGTATACTGACAATTTTTAGTATCGCGGCTCAATGGTCTAGGGGTATGATTCTCGCTTTGGGTGCGAGAGGTCCCGGGTTCAAATCCCGGTTGAGCCCATTTTTTTTCTTTTTAATTTGCAAAATGAACAATCATCGCAAACCTAAGTTTATTTCATTTTGTGAAAGTATTAAATGACATACCTCTTCTCCTACTTCCTTTTTAATACTTTCTTCTCCTTTTATCGCAATTTGAGGAAAACTGGTAGATACATTGTAATTAATTCTCGTCGAGGGGGGCTCTGTTGTAGGAGGACGATGATAGGGTTGTGAAACCACCCTTCTACCATCCAAAGGATTAAAATACTCTATTTTTATTGGAGTTAAATTTTCGTCAAAACAATTCCTTATTATAACATTATTATTCATTGTGATTAGTTAGACGGCAATATTTAAATGAAATCGGTTTGTAGTATTTGCAGGAAAGGTTCACTTTTTTGCACACGATGAATAGGAACAAAGTAAAGTTAAAAATGCTTGAAAAATATCAAGCAAATTATGAAAAGGATTTTATACTTAATTTGACATTTCATGGCAATGCAAGATTCAGTTTATGATTTGCTTACTGTCTACAGGGGTTGTCAAAGAATCATTTTTTACGTTTAGCACCGAACCACAGAACACCTAACATAGATAAGTTGTTTTGTGACCGAAATACTCCTGCAATCAGAGTGGGGTCAAATTTTTACTGGGGCTTTTAAGTTTCGAGAATTGGGATATTTTAGATTTAACAATATAAATAAAGTGTCAAAGTTTATATTAGTATGAGGAAAACAGATATCCATCTGTCGGAAAATTCTGTCTAGCTTTTTTGATTCATTTTCTTTTTTTCACTCAAATCCGCTTTATATTGTTTCACCAACAACTCCACTGGTAGATTTGTCGTTTTTTGGTTATTTTATTTGATTTAGAGGGGGCATCTTACCCTCCTTTTATGCTGTAGTTCATTTAAAATTTAAAATAAATAGTTCATTTTCATTTTTAAATACTATTAGTGTCTTCAAGATTTCATAAATAAATATCAGTTATTACTGTATATAATTATTTAAATAGAATTCCGCTCATAAATATGCCTTACGCACACAAACAAGCAATTTCTTTATAAAGAAAATCAAAACAACTTTAGGGTAAATCTCATAATTTTAATAAACAAAATGAAATTATATAAAAAATAAACTTTTAGACCAAATGAAAAATTTTATTTTATTCAAAAATTTATTTAAGTACAATAGTGATATTATATTTACTTTTTATTTATATCTTATTCATAATATTTTTTTCCATTTCCTAATATTTTCATATTGTCAAATTCAGAGTAATTTTTTTTTATATGTTAATGTTTATATTGTTAATTTTAATTACTGTCTATTTTTTTTTTAATATATAATAATGTTTCTGCCGAATATTACTGAAAGTGCCAATACACAGTGAGATTACTGCGCTTTTACTCTATCTATATTTAAGCTTTTTTAATTCTTTTAATTAGCGGTTATTTTTAAATTAAACTGTTTACCTTTTAAATTTGAAGACTATTCAAAAGATTTGCACAATTTCACTTAAAAAAAATTAAACTCGTAATAAATGGTTGTTTTGAATACTTGGTCACAGTTCATTTCACTACGGCAGTCGTTTTCAAATAGCACAAAACAGTGGCGCGAGGTACTGTTACCAACCCTAGGTCAAAAGGGCGCAGTCGTATACATCTTTAAAGGTATTGTTCCAAAAAATGTTTGTATCGTGCGATTAAAAAAAAATAAAATGATAATAAAAGCTAAAATTGCACCTTCAAATATCCACTGAAATAAATGATCCAGCTTTTTTTATTTTTTAAATTATTGTAAAATTTTCAACACTTTTCTGTTTGTAAGTTGTGACTTTTATAAAATTAAGCGAGTGTGCCTCCGTTTAATTTTGAAAAATGAAAAAAAAAAAAAGAACTAAATTTACTAATTGTGGTCTTCAATTTATAAAGATGTATAGTTTCCATATGTTGGTTAAATGTAAGTTCTTAAATAGAAACAGTCACAAAACTGGATTAATGACATTAATTTGAATTTTTGACAATTGTTTAGCTTAACTTTGCAATAAAAAGTAACCATTTAAGGGTTTAAAATGAGTTTATAATTCTTAATAATTGCAATTTTAACATCCAACACGAAGTGATAAGGTCACAAAATTCCCCGAAAGCTATATACTCGTGCTACTCCCTATAGAATTAAAATTCTACTAATCGTGTTACTGGTGCATAATGGGTTGCCTACATAGACAAATTTTCGAGCACTACAAAAAATGTGCGTTGAAAAAGGAACACAATATTGAATCTGACAATTGGAAACTGCACAAACGCAGTTTGTTATTGTTAACCTAATACTGACAGCTGACATTTCTTGTCTGGTTAAATATGAATAGTTAAAATTTAATAATATTTAGAAGCTACAATTAATTATTAAAGTAAAATATGGCTGCTGCTAGTAGTGAAGATTCGCCAACAACTCCTGTAACATCCCTTAACACTTCTCTCAACACAGAAAAAAACGAAAATGGATCTAGATCACCTTCATTGTCATCTGTAAATAACTTTCAATGGACGTCTCTTTTGGTTTCGAGACCTGGTCCCAAAAAGGGAAGGAAGCAAAAAGGTAACAAATAATCAGAGATGCTATATATTAAAAAATAAAATTCCTACCACTACACAGTACCACTAAATACAGTAATTTAAATATTCTTATTTTACCTAATATAACATCTGGTAGTGAACTTTTTAAAAACATTTTCTTAGAAACTAAGTATTTTTGTTTATTTATTGAAAGTAACTAAATAATGTTAAGAGTAAATATAGTAGAGTACCTAAAATATAGGTACTTTAAAAGCAGCACATTTTTTTTCTAAACAAATATACAAATTAATACTAAAACTATAGTTTCCGATGATTCCATTTTTCAAAAATAATAAACTAAAGTGCAAATCCTTTTTTGAAACTTTATTTAATAAAGAAATATTTGTCTATTAAAAAAATAATCCTAAATCCGACAAAATAAATAAATAATGTATGTAATAAATTATTATAAATATCCTCAATTACCATATATTTAACTGCATAAGAATTGTATTAAGTGACGTTTCACTTATTTTAAATTTATCGACATCATTAAAACTTTTGTTTTATTGTTTTATGTTTTAACAAAAGTTTAGAGCTCAAATTACACAATATTTTTCCTTTAAAACAGAGTTTAAATACCATTTAAAACATAAGCAAAATTTCATAGTCATTAAAATGTAAATATCAAATATATATATATATATATATATATATATATATATATATATATATATATATATATATATATATATATATATGAAAAGTAAAACATTATATTTATTATTTTTTAAATTTTTACCTTTTACTTACCTTAATTTTTTATTATGGTTTTGTTAAATTGTGAAAAAATTTAGAATAATATGAAAATATTACATTTATCGAACTTATTATTTTACACAAATTAAAACAAAATAATTGTTACCATCTGTGATTAGAAGAGAGTATTGACAATTTTTAAAGCAAAAAATTCCCGATATATTTTATTTTATCTTATAGCGGATATAGCTATTGACTTCTACGAGTTTGGAATTTTATTTATTGGATTCGAAAAGCCTAACTGACGAAGCCGAAAGGCAGAAACCGGTCTTAGGATGTCGAATCTGATAAATTAAATTCCTCACTCGTTTGCTAAAATAATTTTTTTTTCGTTTTTCTCTTTATGCATCTTTTTTTAAAAACTAACTTCCGAATCACCTACACATGTAGATTTATTTCTATTGTACCACAAAACTAAGAAAATTATAAATATCTTCAAGTAAATTCATAAATACTTGTAATAAAAAATTAGTAAAGAGTTTGTTTATTTTTTACACGTAACTTAAAAAAATCTTCATAAAATCCTATAAAGAGGGGTTAAGAATTATGATGGTTCTATCTCGCCATATACATTATTTTTTAAAATTCGCGTTTACTATTGCTTCTGTTAAATGGTGGTGGTTTAAAAGATATGTACTAAATATTAAAGAAAATTATTATTATTAATTATAAAAAAATTCTTTGGAAAGAAAATATTTGTCATAAATGTTTGCACGCTGTAGAATTTACTTTTTTGTCCTTTATATAATTTTGATTTATCTAACAAAACCGCTAGATGTCCTTCACCACAACATATTGATTTTCTCGATTTGTCACATGCTCAGAACTCTACCCCGAAAATCAATACACTGTAAGTTGGAAGTATGTGCGCTTTTAACTGAGATGTTAATAAAAAATATATTTCCGATTTTGTTGTTAAACGAAACTGCTATTTAAAAATATTCAATGAAAGTTCAAGAGTTACCAGCCGAGGCCGGCTCCAACGCCATGGAACAAGAAATGGCAGGAGCTCAAGATACGATATATTTGTGCAATTTTCGGGTATCGGTCGACGGCGAATGGCTATGCTTGAAAGAGTTGCAAGATGTTGAATTCAACATGCAGGAATCTATATCTAAGGCATTGTCTACTCCTTCGCCTGAAATTCCTGTGCATCCATTTGGTATGTTTTATACCGATCGTTATGTTTTCATTTCTTTTGTATAATCTGAAAGAAGTGTTTATCATTGTCTTCAGTGCATTATATTGTTAAAATTAAAACAAAAATGTATACCTTGGAACAATATTTTGAAAACTCACACCGTTTTCTATAATCTGTTATTAAATTCAGAGAATATAAAAATTTTAGGTCGATTTTTTTTAATATAAATATTAAATTGCCATAAAGTGTGAGTATTCAAATTAGTGTGTAAAGAAAAAGTTTAATTATTAAAAAGTTGATAAATTAAATCAGATATTTCAATTAATAGTACAGTTTAATTTTAAATAACAGATATTTATTGTAATGTTTACACAGGATGAAAACTTTTTAAAGTTTGACGAGAATTATAACAATAGTTTTGGATTTAGATGCATTCCGACTGAAATTGTTTGTGACTTTTATGATACATCTTAATACGATTTTAAAAACTAAGAACTGAGACTGAAAAAGAATAACTGAGAAAGTTTTTTATTTTATATTTTATTGATGCATTTTGAAATTACAATTAAATCAAATCTTAGAGTGGCTAGTATTTTTCTAGAAAAAAATTCCTGACTTATCCAGACTGTATTTTTCTATTTAATGTTTATCTGAGTAATGAAATAATATTTGAAGTTTTTCATTTCTTGTTATACAAAAAATAATTAAAACGTTTCTATTTGGAATAAATTAATTAAAATTATAAAAGTAGGAATAAATTTACCCTTTTATTGCTGTCACAATTTATATAAATACAGGTACTCTCCTTGAATACATACATTGTCGATGTTTATTATTGTCAAATTATATAGCTTTTAATATTTTTATCTTTTTAAATGTACTGTTAATAATTTAGTTTATGTAGTGTAAAAATCGACTCGTGTTTTATTGCATACAATCTTCTGGTAATTATTTTAATTATACTAGAATACTATGTAACACTTTTTTAATTGCACAAGCAACTTTTAGTGGTATTTGGTTTTGAAAAATAGTTTTCAGAGGTAAATCTTATACGTAACGAAAGTCTAAAATTGACATTCATATTTTGTTTTAGGCCGAGATCCCGTAGTTATTGAACGAAGTAATTTAGTAAACATTAGTAAATTAGTCGTTAAGGAATTAATTGAACAATCTTTGAGATACGGCAGAATGCTCGATTCGGATCATATGCCACTTCAGCATTTTTTCATTGTTTTGGAACATGTACTAAGACATGGCCTTCGGCCCAAAAAGGTAATTTTGATTTTTAATCAAAAATGTAATAGAATGACTTTGTTGATTTTATTTGCTTCAATGCATTTCCTGTTGTCTGAAAATAGTTATCCGTACCTTAGTTTCTACGTTCATTTATTATTTTAGGGGTTATTGGGTCCAAAGAAGGAGTTATGGGATATTTTGCAAATGGTAGAAAAATATTGTCCAGAAGCACAAGATATAACTGCTAGTGTAAGAGATTTACCAACAGTTAGGTTAGTTTAAAAAAATTTAATATATTTTTTCTAATTAGCTAATAATGTATTTGTTTCATGAATTTAAAATATAATGTTTACATACTGATACAAGAAACATGATACATTGAATGGTGAAATAATGTATTCTATTTATAGTGAACAGTTAAATAATAATTGGTATACTGATTCTAAACAATATTACACCTGAATTAAAACAATCTTAGGTTTAAAAATGTATGATTTAAACATATAACATTTATTATAATAATTGTTTATTGATTTTATCTATTTATTCTGTAAGGACACACATGGGTAGAGCAAGAGCTTGGCTACGAATAGCTTTAATGCAAAAGAAATTAGCTGATTATCTTAAAGTGTTAATTGATCACAAAGATGAAGCGTTAGTAGAATATTTTGAACCTGATGCCTTGATGCTAAGTGATGAAGCAATCATAATAATTGGTCTTCTTGTTGGTTTAAATGTTATCGATTGCAATCTTTGCGTTAAGGTAAATTTTAACAAGTAGTTATAGTAATTTAAACAGTATATTAATTAAAATTTTATTCAGAAATAAAAATATATTAAAAGGGTTAAATTTATTTATTTTTTTTTATTTTAGGAAGAAGATTTGGATTGCCCTCAGGGTGTAATCGATTTTTCTTTATACCTGAGATCCTCGAATCATGTGTCAACAGATTCTTCCAACGAAGAACAAGGGGATGCCATGATTACCGTTTTAGACCAAAAAAATTATATTGAGGAACTTAACAGGCATTTGAAGTAAGTGATAAATATTTCTTGATGTACTTACAACACTTTATATAATTTTTATATTTTTAGTGCAACTGTTGCAAATCTTCAGGCCAAAGTCGAATCACTAACCACCACAAATGCATTAATGAAAGAAGATTTGGCCATAGCGAAGAACAATCTGTTGGCATTATACGACGAAAATAGACAGTTAAGGTATGAATCAGGTAGAGACCCAAACAGTTATGCAGTGGGCGTTAGTGGAGTACAATCAACCAAAGTAGAAGAAAAAGATTCAAAAGACTCGACGAATAAAGTTGCTCCTGTTGAAGTCCAAGAACTGAAGCAAAGACTAGAAGAGGAACGAAAATTGAGAAAGGAGGCTGATAATGAACTCGAAATACAAGTAAGATTAATTTTTATTTTTATCAGAAATTCAAGAAAAGATTTACAAATGAAATATGTAGTTGTAAAAATGAAGTGTTGATGTGTCGGCGATTAGACGGGAATTGTACTATTCCAGCCCTAATCGCCTTAATAATTGGCTAAAGACTAGCCAAGACAAAAGTGGACTGTATAAATTTTTTTATAAAAAACGGTGGAAACGCATTTGTACACCTTATATTTAAATAAAAACAGTAATAATTCGGCTTTTATTGTAGATGTGCATGAAGGCTGAAATGGAAGTAGCGATGAAATTACTAGAAAAAGATATTCATGAGAAACAAGATACAATAATATCATTAAGACGGCAGTTAGACGATATTAAACTGATTAATTTGGAAATGTACAGGAAGCTTCAGGTAAGTACACAAATATATATTGAAAAAGCACATAATACTTTTCAGTTATTAGTCGTGTTATTTTATTTAAAAATATGAGATGTAAACAAAGTTTGGCTGGTTATAGGAGTGTGAAATGGAACTGACTCAGAAAGGTGAAATGGTGAGTCGACTTCAGGCAAAAGCAGGACAAATCGGAAAGATTCTCAACAATCTTGAAAAATACAACCATCTCCTGAAAGATGATAAAAAACCAACCGACAAAAAATCCTTGTCTGACAAAAAATCTTTGTCTGAGAGAAAGCATCCCATTCCTAAATTTAAACAAAAAGAGATTGTTCCCGTGGAACCTGAAAGAACGAGCGAACAAGAATTAAAAGAACCCACCCCTTCCGATTCTACAGAATCTTTTATTAAGCTCGACTTTGAGTTGGGTTCTCCCGAGCAGAAGGAGTAATTGATTCAAAGTTTTTAATCCCTAAAAGTTCTAAAAAATAATGACTGGTTTTAATTGTAAAACTTAAAAAACAGTAGAATTTAAATGGCATATTGTGTCTATTTATGAAAAAAATGAGGGAATTTTTATAATTCAGGGTGTTTCAGTCCTGACAAATTAATCTCTATTTTCTCCTGTAAGCTTAAGAAAAAAATCGTATTTCAAACAGGCCGCCGAATATTTTTTAACATTTTTATAAAATCATTAAATTTTAAATTTAATTTCATAAAAAAAAATTTTAAGTCATTAATTAATAGTTGTTTTAATTCTTGTTCAAAAATCATGATATTTTAAAAGTTAATTGAATTAATTCCGGTTTTATTTGTTAGAAAATTATTAGTTAGTGAAAAATAATGAAAAATTAATATTTTGCTGTTAATGTTAAAATAAAACAAATCTCGAATTTTGTGATATATAACTTTAGAATATAGAATCGCCGTTTTTTCGTTGCTCACTGTTGTGATCTACATGATATGTTAAAATTCCGTTTTAAGTAGAAGTTTTTTAGTTCGAAGAAACACCACTTTTTAAACTCTACATCAAAATAGTTCAAAACCACCCTGATTATATCTCTGTATATACAAAATAATTTTTTTTGGCGTCTTTAATGAACTACACGATTAACTTCACAAAAAACCAACACAAAACCACGTCTCGCCTTCTGAATAAATCACGCTTTAATTTGTCCCATATCACTTATTGATAAAAATCAGCCAATCACGCGGGTAATCAGAAAGGGTATAGTAAGAACAGGAATTATAAAACGCGGCTCCTTTGATAGTATCAAAAAAACAGCGTCAGCAGCATCCCTTTTCCGAGTTCACGTGGACCCGCCTCATCCTATTGGTTGGACATTCAAATGAAGCGCTGTGATAAGACAATGTGGCGTGTGCAGCCTGTGGGTAATAGCGAATAGTTCACGCACCATAGACGACCCATTATTCGTACACAACTTAGCGATTTAATTTATACCTTTCCACTCTGGCTCCCGAGCTATAAACCAAAGGAGAACTCTTGTATATGTTAATATTAAGATCATTCGAACTATTACTGATTCAACTGAATTTTTGTTAAAATTGCTTTTTTGGAATAACTTAATCAACTTTCTAGTATCTTGTACTATCTGCTAGATATCAGTGGTGAGCATCAAAACAACAGCGATCGTATTATTACCGTTTGGCTATTTAATAAACATGTTTTTTATTTTCAAATATACAAAATATTTTTTTGGTAAGTTGTAAAACAGTGATAAATGATAAAAATATATAGTTTTCTTCAAGAATATTTCAAAAAACTATGGACAAATTAAAATATTCTAATGGAGAACTATAAATTTGACTTATTTCAGGAAAGTGAGGCTTCTCTAAGGCATAAAACTGAGTTTATAACCAAGTTAGAGGCTAATGCACAATCTATGACCGAAACGTTAAAAACACTCGAAAATAAGTATGTATATTTTAATTTTTTTTATTTTTGTTTTTTGCAGCCATATGGTCTAAATGCTGATACAGGTCCGCGAAACAGTTTTAAATTTAACTACTTTAAAGTTTGACAAATTATTCTATACTTTTGGCCGGTTCGTCATTATCAGGCGACTGGTTACAAAAATTCTAAGAGAGTGAACAAAATTCATCATTTAGATGAGTTTTTCGAATTCAACTAAGAAATATTTGAATTTTAAAAATGTCATCGCTGCTGAAATATAAAATGCGCACCTAAACTCGTGTTGTTACATGAAACACTGTCATTAGAAAAAACGAGAACGTAACTCACCATATTACGAAGTGGTAGACAAGTATCTACAAAATAATAAAGATTAAAAACTACAACAACTACAAAAAAAGACACGTTTTAAAGAAGTTGTTAAATTTGCCGGTCGTTTTTGAAGTTTGATTGCCGGGTTTGACAGTTTGTCTGCTGTTTTTGAGATTTTGACAGCTGTTTTTGACATTTTGACGGCTATTTTTGATAGTTTGACACACGGCCATTATTAATGCAAGCAAATTATGGACAAGCGATAAAAGTAAAGTTTATTTATTAACCCAAGAGTAACTTGTCTCTTTCTAGTTTTAGTAAACAGAATCAGCAATTTTGTATTACAAAGGTTAACCAACATAATTAATTGGTGCAAAATTTCAGTGTTTAATCACGAGGGGTAATTTTTAGTGTATTTCATATATTCTTTTTTGTTTCAAATAACTTTATTTTATATTGGCGCGAAATAAAAATAAATTTGGATTTGTGCTACTACTATAGGACGAATTCACTTAAATTCATCGACGAACAACGGCTTTTATAACTGAAATAAAACATTAGGAGCTATCAACTAATATATAGGGTATTCAGTTCTAGCCCTAATAGGTAAGCTAGACGATGTCAGCCTCGTATCATTATAACGATATGAACCTTTAAATCGTTGAAATGTATGGAAAAATTATTTCCCTGTACCAGCATAGAGACAATCTCCCGACTGAATAAAAAAAAATAACTCATGAGAGAGAACGTTTTTAAGAGACTGATAAAATTGAGAAATAAAAAACAGACGAATGGTCCACAATTCATGTGAAAGTGGTAAATAACATTAAACCATAAATAGCGTATTTTCATTATCTTTTTTTTTTCATTCTAACTAATGCATTTTTGTAGCTTATTTCATACATTTTGTAATAACGGTGTATTCCTCGCTTTGCTATTAATAGAAATATGAATATTTGGAACATTTTCGTAAAATAAAACAGGGTTTTATAAGTATTTACCATCAAAGGTTTTCTAGGCTCATAATATTTTGGTAGCTATTATTTGTGAAGGGCCCTGTTGTAACTGATTCAGAATATTCTATAGCCTTTTAAATTCATTCACGTAACTTTATTAATTCTTACAATGTGATATTATTTAGGTCATTTAATATCAAATCGTACATTTTATTTAAATAAAAGTAATTATTCTATTAACTAAGATATAATAGAATTAAATGTAGATTCATTAATATGTGTAGCAACATAATATGTAAAGAAATGTTGGCAAACCTTCACTACAAGCAGCTACTAGTATTTTAAGATTCTGTTAATTATATTATAAAATTAGATACTAATATATTCTTGTAACATTCCTAGGATCTATGTTACACATTGTGATGTAAACCTTGTATAGCGCAAATTGTGATTTCTACTTTTTGCTTAAAACTGTTTAAATAAAAATAATTTCCTTAAATGTGAATTTTATTTCCTGTCCTCTTTAATTTATTATGTTTTATTTTGTAGTTTAGGTTTGCCAGTATTTTTTTTTCTTTTTTTTATTTACATATCAAGACATTTATTTTTATTTGCACAATACAACACTCTTTGGTATTATATTTATAAATTTCTCAATACTTTCACTAATAAATGTGATCGTTATATACGGGGATACAATATCACACTTAAGCACCATTTATTTTTATTTTGAAAACCTTTATTTCTATGACAAATTTTAAAACATTTTTGTGAATTTTTGTCCATTCTCAAAAATATTTAAAGTAAATACATTTCCAAACCCAGTCACCGGATCTTCGATTAAGGGTGGCAATTGGTTGTATCTGAAAAATCGTACATGGAACAGTTTTAGTAAAATAAAGTCTATAATTAATCTCTATTCCATTTTACTCAAAATTTTTACTGTAGATAATTCTAAAAATGCATCATTTATTCAAGACTTGCCTGACTCCCTTAAGTTCCTTTGAGCATACTTTTTTACAATTTTTAATTCAGTTACATTTCTGAGTCTGAAATTCTCATCTCGTAACAATTTCCAAAAAGGACTATAAATTCGACAAAAAACTACAGAAATATTTTCATAATTTCCACCGTTCCTAAATTATTTGAATCTTTAATGCGTGCCTAATAACTACCAGTTACAAAAACTAGATTTCACTAGATCAATATGGTTTTTATAAAGGATGGTCAACTGTTACCTACTCTCTTCATCAAGTTGATGCTATTTCTAGGGACTTATTAATTGCTTGTGAAAAAATTGTCTAAATTTGGTTTCTCGCGAAACTATCTACAATGGATCAGCAGTCTTACTTAAGTAATGTGTAACATTACAGAGTATGAAAATTTTCTCACGTTATACATACTAACTAAAAAAAATGCTATTAATAGTTTACGTGTTTTCGAATGGCATTATTTAAAACTGAAATTTCAAGGTACCGAGAGAGTGAATCACATCGTGTGACTGCCGAACAATTAAAACGTGAAGTGGACATTCAAGCAGCTCAGGTAGAAGAACAAGCTTCAAATATCGAAGGAGATTTAAAAGTTGAAAGAGAATGGAGAATTTCTTTACAAAATACAATGCAGCAAGACAGAGAACGGATATCTAAACTGCAAGTTGAAAATGGGCAACTCAAGTTAATTGCGCAGGTACGTTAAATTATATTTTCTATTGGTTTTGCAAACAGATCTCATTTTAGCTTAATACAATCTTTCAAAATTAATGTAAGTTAGGTTGTGTAAGATCTAGTTTAGTGTCTGGTTTTGATTATGAGGGTCAAAACACAACCACTCGTACCTCAAGATAACAATAGCTGTCAATCTTAGGTTAATTCTATGCAGTAACATAAGTTTGTCAATTGTCAAACCGTGGTTTTTAATATTAAAAAACCGGAAATCACTGTTTTGAAAAAGTGTGGCGGTTTTCTCAGAAACTCAATTTGCTTGCAGGAAAAATCAGAGAGCATACTTAAAGAATTTAAAAAATCAATTACATTTGAAAACTCAAATTTACTTTAAGATATCCTGTACCGTTCGATTTTAGAAATATGCACAACTACAAGAAGAATACTATACTTTAAAAGATCAGTGCCTTGAGCAAGAACACACCCTGGAAGAATTAGGGGGAGAATTGAGAGAATCCAAACTGCAAATATCCGATCTGAGGGAAGAAGTGAACAAATCTCGTCCTGAGGGATCTTGGGCCAAAGATAATAGTACAACCAATTGCAATGCCTGTAATAAGGAATTTAATCTGACAAGGCGAAAAGTAAGTTAATACATTAATCAACAACAATATCACCTAATAAGTTCTGTCATAACAGAGTAATATTTATTTTTTCAGCACCATTGTCGGAATTGTGGAGAAATATTTTGTAATGCTTGCTCTGACAATACAATGCCTCTTCCTTCCTCCGCTAAGCCTGTACGAGTATGTGATGACTGCCATCTTCTTTTATTGGGCAGAACTACTGTGATGAATTAGTTTTAAGCATAAAAACCTATATATTTACAAGAATACAATTATATTTATATACATATTTTATTATCTAAATTGATTAAAAATATTTCTGAAATTACAGTTTTGTTTTTTGTAAAAAAAGGCATATTTACACATGTACATTCTATTTTTACAAAGTATAAGGTATACATTAGATATTTTATGTACATTTCTTAACTTGCGTCATTTGAACATGCAATAATGTAGGAAAATGTGCTGCCATCTATCAGAATCATAGCAAACAAATAAGGATCTGAAAAGGGGTATAAACAAACAAAAGTGCGTAATATAATAACAAAAATACGGGACTAAAACGCGTTTCACATAAAATGTAAATACAGGATATATTTTTTTTAATTAATTTTTCATTTATATTTAAATGTGTAATCACAATTTGTTCGTTTCTGTTACATCGTCTAATTTTTGTATAAAATGTATAAAAAAACTTATATCGCTACCTTATTATTTAGACCAGGGATGGGCAACTGCTGACCTGCGGGCCTACAAGTGCATTCTGGCCCGTCTCTTTATAAGAAAACCGAAATTGGCCCGATGATGAAAAGATTTGCCCACCCCCTTATAAATATATATCAACAAATGGGTTAATTAATATTTTGGAGTCATATTGGAATGTTTGAACAATCAACAATAAATTAATGGAATATTCTTCCAAATTATTATTAAAAGCTGAAATTCTTTGTATAAAATATTAATATAAAAAAATAAAACAAATACTGTATAATTTTTACACAATAATATCTAAAATGTTTCCTCAATTAAACATACATAAAAAAGGAAAGGTATGCTAAACGGACGGATAATTACTCTTAAGTCATGATTCAACAAATTATTAGATTCTAATTCGAGATTCTTATGTTATAAACAGTCACATGTCGTCACAAAAGTAAATATTTTCTAATAACCAATCACCATACAAGTTTTTAAATTAAGTATACAGGGTGTTTGGTAGAGAGTTAGCCAAACGAAAATAGGGGGTGAATAAGACCGTTTGCCTATTTGCGACAGTAATTTTTTTTACCAATAGTGTTCCAAAATGATGGATGTCTGGCCCATTAACGACGAGATGTTCGTGAACATTTATACAACGCGTTTCCAAATGCTTGGATATGCCGACATGGTCTAATATTGTGGCCTCCAAGGTCTCCAAACTTGACTCCCCTCGATTTTTATGTTTGGGAGGCGAAAAAAAGGACTTGTGTGCGCCGAAGAAATCAGAGATCGAAAAATACCAAAATTTGAAGAAAATGAAAAAATAACCTAGACAAAAAATTTTACTGGCCCAAATAGGCTAGATGTGCTCTAAACGGCCCTATTCACCTACCACTTTCGTTTAACTAACCCTGTATAATTATATTAAAAATGGCTAGACTACTATTTGAAAAAAAATAGTTACTTTTGTTGTTACAAGTTAAAAAAAAATCCTACAAAAGTTGATATATCGCTAACAAGGTACTTAGCACTAAAATGCCTATTGAATATTTTATTGAAATTCCACTGTTGCATCGATGATCCAAAAAGCAGAAACACCAAGTAACATTGTCATAGTAATTTCTGAAAGTATAAATGAGTATATAAATGTTTTGAGTTCATAAAAATAAGTGTTTTATTAAGTCAAAATCGCGTTTATTTTTCTTTTAATTCAAACTGTTTAATTATATTTAAAAAATAACTTACCTATAAATATCAAGTTCTTTAACACTGTTGTTTACATAATTAGCTAATTTGACATCTACTACAGCAGGTCTGCAACCTTCATAATGATCAGCTGGAATATCTGTTCGAAGTCCTTGCAGAGAACTTAAACAATCTCTTGTGATTACTGTTTCCCCTATAATATTTCATAAACATTATCCAGCACTTATGGTATATTTGTAATTATTTATTTATAACCACTTAAGTGTATATTTACAATTTAAAGCAGCACTACTAGTGACTAACTAACCTAATATACTTTAAATTAGATTTGATCAATTCATGAGGGAAGTTATGTCCCTATTTAATTTCTTAATACCAAATAACAGCCTTCCCTTCACCGTATGTGCTTTGCTATAATTAATTTAGTCTTAGACCCTTAAAACAATATTACTAATTAACACAAAATATTTTACCATCTTTTTGTTCTAAAATTTTGACACACACGTCGTCGTCTTCTGGGCATACTTTTGTCCAATGGAATAACCAATTAAATGGGGTCCCACATCCCGGTTGAGTTGAAACACATTGGTAACACCAAAGTGCAGAAGCTAAAATATTATTAATCATATATTTTGCCACACCCACAATTAATCAAAATTGTAAAACTGTTAACTTACTTCGGACGACAAAACCTATTAAAACAATGGACAGTATATAAGGCACACATTTCACCATGTTGAAATTTTTAATTAATATTATTTGTAGGAAAAACTTAAATTATTTTTGTTGTTCTGATTCTCTGTGGTTGTTATTAAACAGTAGTTCAAATTTCTGCCACAAATCTGTTGTCATAAGTCATAATGTATTGTCAAATGACGTCAGATGGCTTTAAATAAATATATATTTTTGCTAAAATGACTTGAAATAAACAAATTTTAAAGCGATTATTGAAATTTTGGATATATACAAATTAGTACGAAATATATTAGTTTATTTTTACATATATTTGTTCATTTGTAAGCAGTGTTGCCGGATTGCAATTTTTATTTTATTTTTCTTTCCTATTGAAAAAGCCAGAAACCTTGTTTTTTCTCTGTCGACATCGAGTACTGAGAGCTGTGGTCATTATTCTAGTAATATATTTACAGCTTTCCAAAGCCATTTTAGAACAGCACATTGAATGGTCGAGGGGCAGCCACACCAAGTAGATGAAAATAAATTTCTAAATTATATAGTACCTAATTGATAAAAATCAGAAAGTATTTTTTGGCTTCGTTGAAATTGAACCACGGTCTTTGGATTATGAGTCCAGTACTGTATCACTGAAATTTGTGACAGAAAAGTGTATGACTGAAAACATTATCTACCAGACGAAGAATTATTACATATTTTACTACGTAATCCATTCACTAATACTAAACGCGCAATCTGACAATTTTCAATGAAATATTTTGAATGACTTTAACCCATTACCATTAAGAAGCATTTTATCTTTTGAAATATGTATGGAATTAATTCGCGGGCTATAAAATATTTAAATATGAATAATTAAAGTTTTGATAACTCATTGATTATTTGCTAAATTATCAAAATGAAATGACCCAGTCCTTTAAATAACCTTTTAGCTGAAGAAATAATTACTGGCAATATTTGAAAGTAACCATGAAAATCTACTTTATTTTTGAGCCATTTTACATGCAAAAAAACAAAATCGAGTTAAAAGTATTCCTCAACTTGTATAAGCCTGTAATTGCCTTTTGATAGGGTTGTTTGTAGCGAGACAACCAGGCTGACCTCAAAAGACAAATTTAAGATCAAGAAAATACTTTTTAGAAATTAATATTTAGACTACTAGTTCAGTTATAAAATATAATTTACTACAAATTTTTTAATTATGTATTATCTTCACTGGGAAATTATTTAAAAAAATTTGGCAACAACGCTTTTAAGTGAATGGAATTCCGGAGGAGAGACAGTTTACCATCATCAGCGTTGAATGACGCTGTCAGTTCGTTGTTTACGTTTGATAGTAACTAAAGTTTTGTACGTCGTTCGTTTTGTTTATAATTTTTAGGACTTTTAATTTAACGTGTGAATGTTCGTGTTCTGTTAAATTATTTTGGATTACACAAGCATTTAACAATGTCTTAGTGGGTAAGTGTGATTTTATCATTCATATTCCTAATTGGCTAATTAAATTATATCCTTTAGAAACTACTTACCTGAGAATGAACATTTTTACGCAAATAGGTAAGACTGGAAAGATTACTTTCTGTGTATCTCGGTCGAAGGTCTTAATAAACAACTAATTTAATTAATTATCTTTTAGTTAAAACAAAAGACTTATTTCAAAAATATAGAGCGAAAAATTTGAAAGGTGTTTAACACATTATTTGACCTTCTTATTGTATAGAAAATGTACATTAACGCTTGAAAGAATTTTGCTGCGACACTAATAATACCATAAACAATAACGTTTAATTTAAATGTTGATTGTTTGACTCAAAAAAGTTTAATGCTGTGTGGTAAATAGGAAAATTAAAAGGTTTTCCCGCAAAATTCATTGAATGTAAAAATCATTTGAAAAAGAAATAGGGCTAACTTTTTTATTTATACATAAAAATAGATTTTATTTTTCATGCTTACCGAAGTCGAGCTGAAGAAAAAGGGAAAACGAAAAGACAGTCTGCAAAAAATGTATAAAATATTTAAGACCGCCATTCCTCAATTATTTATATCAAAATCAAATCCCTATTTCGATAAAAAAATTGTTGAACAAAACCTTATTAAAACAAAGGAAACACATTTCAAGATTCTTCTGTGTAACAGATTAGTACGTGTTACTAATTAGCTGTATTTTTTTGCCTTAAATGTTATTTTATTGCTAACTAGATTATATTCCTTAAATTAGTTATCTATTAATTTAAACATTAAATGTTATATCTGATGCACCTTAGAAACACGATATATTTTGAAACATTGGCCTTTGTTTTAATTACTTTTATCTAATCCCAAAAGCCTTAATTTATCTTTTGAAATTCAGATTAATAACAGAACATGATTTTCTACCTGTAGCTTTCTTTCTTTAATTATAACCTTCATCGGTTATACAAGTGGATGGTTTGAAGGTATAATTTAAAAGATTTACGCTGGGTTTTAGGCATGTCAAAGAAGATAATTTCAAATTAGAACAGATAAATGTAATTAGTGGAGTTCCACGGGGTTCTGTTTTGGAACTACTAATTTTCCTACTATATCTTAATGATACATCTCGACTTATAAGTATAAATCTGTTCTGATGATACCACTCTTTCAGATTTAGAAATCCCCATTAAACTAGTGAAAAAACTTCATATAAGTACTGAGTACTGGCTTCACACTGGTAGAGAAATAAATCTTTAATTTTAAACTCGGATAAATTGACAGCGATGCAATTTTATTTAGAGAAGTAAAAGAATGAGCAATTTAAATATAAAAGCATGTTTAAACTATTAGATGGCTACGAAAAAAGCACCTGTACCAGCAATGATTTTATTTGGATTGATAATAAAAGTAAATAACTGGTAACAGCAAGTATAAAAGTCAACAAACATATTACCGGATGTTTCTAGATATTGTTGAAGAAACTCAGGTATTTTGAATTACTGTACCAATACTTTTTTTATGTTTTCAAAGATAACGGTTGATAAAAATAAATAAGTGATAGATAGGTAAAAATATACTTTTTTGTCCAATAATTTTTTTTATATTATTTATATATAATTAAATGATACATACAAAGTGTTCGTAACGTTCTTGACACTGTATTACCAAAATGTTCATTTAGACGAAGAAGTGATTTTTAATGGCCCCACTGGATTTAAAAAAGTAAAGTTCGTGAATAGGCCACAAAGTGTTCTAGAATTAGAAGGTAGAATTACATTATCCCCGGGATACTATTTAAAAAGTTGTGAATAAGTTTTCATTCAGAATAGATTAAATGTTCTAATATAATATATTAATAGATATTAAACAACTTTAATGCTTTTTCTTTCAGTGTTTGAATTCTGTGTGTGAATATCTAAGTACTACAATTATAATAAAAATTTTCTACTTAATTTCAGAATTCAACACAACACAAACCGATCATTAAATCGAGGATAAAAACTTTGACAACATTGCGAATATTGAATTTGGCAATAATAGAAAGACCCCCTCACTTAATTTTAGCTTAGAATGTGAACTATTTTTGTATGTAATCTACATATACAAATTTTTTCAATGTTGCCTAAGCGATTTCCATACTTTCCGCGCACACTGTATGTCAAAAACATGAAAGAAATGCTCAACAGTTTGATCAAATAATCATATTCCTGTAGGCTAAAATAAGCCTCTCACTTTTTTAACCGACAATTTTTTTTATCCAATCGGTATATTTTTTTGCCTTCATGCACATTTGAATGTTTTGTACCTAGGAATTGGCAAATATCCTGATTATGTCTAGTATAATATTCAACAAACATTATTACTCAATGTTCCTAGAAATTGTTGAAGAAACTCAGGAAGTGATGCATTTTAATAATTGCACCTAACTTTCTAGGTTGTAGGAAAAATCCAGTTAAACCCAATAAGAAACTAAAAAATAGAGTGAAGCTGATGAAAACTGTATATGGAAGAATCTATAGAATTTATAATAACTAAAAAAAGTATTATAATTTAAGTAATTATAATTATTTAAAATATTTAATAAAACTTAATTCAAAAATTATTTTTTATTTTATTTTTTAGGATATTGTCATTCAAAATGCAGGTTAAAATTGTGGCGTTTAGACATTTTTAAACAAAAAATTGTTTTATATAAATTTCGTCTTCTTTTTGAACCAAAAACGAAATTTCAATCAAAAGAATGTTTTCTTGTTCACTCGCCCTAATAAATTTCTAGTAGAAAGATCAGCAGTAAAGATTCTCCTATACTACATATATATCGTGTTGTATAGTATTTCTAAACTATATTTGACAAATAAAAAATTTATAGTGGAGATTCAATAATTGAAGATTGCTTGCACTGACCGAAACTTAAGAAATCTTCCAGTAAAAAAGTATTTAATCTAATTACGATTTCTATGAGTGTATTTAATGGATTTTACTTAACAAAGTAATAGAATATGAGTCAACCGTAAATAATTCGTCATCTGTATACTGTAGGTGTCAAAACAATCGATCACGTATACATACACCTACCTAAGTTGATTTACTTATGAACTTTTATCAGTCATTGTCGTAAATTCATTTATTGCAAAGGGCTTATAAAGGGGTAAATCAAACTTGTCGTAAAGATTAGCACAAATTAAAGCAATATATTATGTAACGATAAAGGAGGCAACGATTTGGAATCAAATTAAGTTTGCGAGACATATTAACAAAATTTTACAAACATTTTACTCTAATGGACTACTTTAAGAAGTGCAAGTGCAGTTTGTTGGCTTAGCAGTTAACATTTTCGACAGATGAACAGTTTTTGTTTACTTTATACACTTTTGAACAAATAAAATGCTTTTTGTCCGCGATATAATTGACATTTCAACAATGCAATCAAGATGACAACTTTAAAATTTCCCCCTGCTCTAGTAGGTTGTCTTAAATTGCTAAAAGTACAGATAATAACAAATAGATTATTGTTAAAAATGCACATGACTGCGCTTTTCTACGATTTTATTTTAATAGTCCAGTTGGTATTTAAAATTTTCGAAGATATCTTAAAAATTATTCACGCTTCAACTAGGTATCACTTCATTGGTTTGGTTATGTAAATTATGTTTCTAATACCTCACGCAATTCACGCTTGTAAAAATTTAGTACTTCGTTAAAACTGGCGAATATTGAAGTAATTGTTAGTACAAGTTGATTTATTATGAAAAAAAGCAAGACAGAAATATTTAATTTGTGTCAATCAATGTTACCATCAATATAACATTGCGTTTCATATTTAATTTTAAATTTCGTTTAATACAACTAGAAATTTCTCCTTACTTGTTCCATATTATCTATAAGCCTGAGCTCCTAACTCATGTGCTGATGGATGCTAAGAGAGTTATTAAACTTGTCTTCTTCACAATTTCTTATATTTTCTAAAAGTTTATGTGATGTTTCTGGAGTTGTAACAATAAACATTTCAACTATAGTAAACTCATGAAACATAATTAAGTCAAAAGATAAAATTTAAACAACAAACTTGGACACCACTTCACTATATTCCTTTAGTATTTCTAACATACCTAAATATTCATCTCTCCTCTGATGCACTAGATTTTTCTACACTATAACAACGACTCACTATTTCTAGAGATTTTTATATATGTTGAATAAACACTATAAAACGTCTTAAGACACTCGTTAGCTTTTATTAAGATATAAAAATACGAGAAATTTTAAATCTGACAATTACACCTGACATAACCTAAATTTTTGGCCTTTTACTTCGCCGGACTGTAGAAAGTTGATTTCTATTGGTTTTACAGAGTCGGCCATCATGTTGATTTTCAGCTGTTTCAAAATATTATGAATGAAATAGTATACTACAATGCCCGTAGTACTTGATTTTGAATGACATTGAGAGTTATTTCATTGATAATTACAGTGGTGATAGATATGAATGAAAAACACATTTATTTTTAAATAGTAATCGCTTTGATGATACAATTGTGAAAGATGATGCATTGCCTCCCCTAAAAAAATGAAATAAAATAAAAAAATAAGCAGTGGAGGTATATAATATTAAATTAAATAAAATTAAAGATTTTTGTTATATTTTAATATTTTTTGTTTTTTTTGGTAGACGAAAAACAGTTGTGTGTCACACGTGCAGAAAACGCTTTAGCAGCCCTTGTGGATAATTTGTTAAATCTCAAACAACCTTAATTTTAAAAGTGTATGTTCGTTCGTTCGTTCGCCTTTTTTATTGGGGTTATAAATCTATCCCATTTTTTAACTTACTGCCATGGGCGCCGTTATAAAAAATGTCAGGCGGGGCACATTTTTTCAAATCCATACATACATTTTGCAGATTTTTTTGACACCTGTCTGAGCTTACAAATTCTTATAAATCTCTACGGGGTGACAAAAACCATAATATAAAAAAATGTGAATGAGTCAAAAATGTATTTTTTTACGTAAGTATCTTGCTGGTCCACTAGCGCAAAATTTCTTCGTATTGTTTTTTATTTAAATGGTTATGTTGTTAACCATTTCGTTATCACAAAATATTATGTATCCTCCATAGTGTTACGTACTTAAAAATATAACAAACAGGATTTTTGTTACACTTTGAAGAAAATTTAGCCATTTGAATCTGTTAATAGAACTAAAATCAGCGGAACCAGTTGATAATAAAAATTAAGTGGTTGGTAGCAATATTGTCGGTCCTGGCAGTTCGTGCCAGTCCATCTCTGGGCTAAAATAAAAGTTATTTGAAAGCTAAAAATACGAAATCAAAGATAATTGTTTTCTAAGGACTGCTTCAAAAATTCATTTATAGGTATCCTATTTTTTAAAGATACTCTATAATAATATCTTTAATATTAGTATAACTTTCCTTCCTGAATTACTAATGTAATTTTGACCCGTTCTGCCTGCCTAATTCAGGCACGACTAGATGAGCTCAATATTAAGTCTTCGTATTTTCGGAATTAAACAAAAAAATCGAAAAGCAATATTTACATTTCGAGAAGTCCTTCGAAATTTCTAGTAAAATCAGTCCATTGACTGCAGACATATCTTCCGTTAATTCTCGACAGAATTTGATCCGGATAAACCGGTCGTCAGCCCTACGAGGTTTTAAACAACGAAGTTACAACCGTTGTCTACGCTGCAGTGAGTTGTTTTTACCTTGACATAGTGTGTAAATAACAGAAAGAAAAGAAGGATATGTGTATTTTAATAACGAATTCAAGATATATTCATCTATGTTGCATCACAACGTTGAAAGAGTATTAAGTAAAAATGTTTCTTTATTTTATAGTCTTTTTTATTAAAAAATGAAGTTTATTTATTCAAACGAGGTCCATAAAGATCTGTAAAAAAATTTAAATGCCCATTCTGGCTGTTGTAATAATAATATCCAAGCTGCAGGAGCTGAGCATGAAAATTCGTAAATATAGTCTATCCAGAGATTTTTAAAAATTTGACTCATTTGAGGGTAAAAAAGGAAAGATACATTTGTCAAAATATGACAGACTCGGTCTCTGAAGGAATAAAAAATATGGTGAAGCCACAGGTAAAAGCTAATAATGTAATATTCAGGCTTGTTTATTTGAGAGATAATGTTTAAGAAATACTAGATAATGCACACTGTATCTATCCCTGTCACAATGTTTATTTTTGAGATGAATTTGTATTGAAAACCACCTTTCGTTAGATTAGAATTTACGTAATTTGATAACCGATATCTTATTCTCAACCGCAAGTACGTACTCAGATTGCAAGAAAAAATATTATATCAAAGAAACTGTATATTCTTTTCCGAAAATTTTTAATCTGTTTTTCCACAAATCGTACAGATAAACATTTCTAAAAATCTAATATGCTCAAGTTTCAACCAAACAAATTCATAATTATGCGGTTTCGCGGTTTCGTAATATGGGTCAATGAAATTAATTAATTTTATATTAAAAAGAAACATGACTCGCGTGTAGCTACATTAAATCACAGTGCGTTAGAAAAATTGCTAATTAGAAAATTAAACATTTAAATAAAATCATTTCTACCACAGAAATTATGGAATAATTACATCATCAAATTTTGATGCGGAAATAATTTGTATAGATTGACGGTAATTTTTTTACAGCGGCGAAACTTGTATTTTTAAAATAGGTGAAAAAATATTTGGCACTTTTCATCACTATGTCATAGAGCTTGTAACGAATTCAAACCTTTTTATATAGGGCATGTAGAACAAGCAAAAAAGAGTGAAAAGTTCCTATAAACATGTGCTTTTGGAGCTTTGGTTTCTTCTTCATCTTCATCTTCTTCAGGTTCAAATATCTTCAGAAGGCTGCATTTAAAAAATAAGGAACTTTACATGACAATTTTTTTGGTGTTCATTAGATTGTAACTTTTTTATATTTTTGTTAACGATTTGAAAAACTTCAGAGTTTTTGCTAAAAAAGGTACTCTTGTTTATAGGCAACAAGAAGCACTGTTTTAGAGAAAAATCAATTTTAATTTTTCCTGTTGTCTTGGAGCAAGGACTGAACTGAATTTTTTTCATTTTATTTAATCTTTGGCCACATTTAAGAGCAATGGATCTTTTCCTTTATTGTTTCTTTTTAATTAGGGCACTTGAAAAGGATGAATAAGAATCGTACAGTGAAAAATACAAGTTAAGGGAGACGGTAGTGAATATAGAATAAAAACATATCAGCTTTGGGTCTAAAATATAAATGAGAAGATGAAAAGTAAGAATTATTCAACTAAAGAATATGTAAAGTCAAATGAAGCAAGTGACTAAAATACAAAAAAAAATCTTTGTCTCTTGGATCATACACCTTTGTTTTCAATATTAGTCTCCATTTTTATTATAGAAGCGCCTTGAGAATCCATGCAATTTCTGGTACTGACAACATTAAATATAATTGATTAACTTGGTCATTACGCAGTGATTGTTTTATGGTCAATTTAACAACTGACTCAGTACTACGACATTACATTTTTGGAATGAATAACTTCCACAAATTGTCGCTCGAAAAAATATGAATAATAAAAAAAGTTCTAAATTTATAAAATTGTCTCGGGCTTTTGAAATCGGATTCTTATTTTTAGAGATAGAGCTTACAAAGCATGAATAAAGTAACAAGCTTTTTTTAAATTCTCTTTGTTGAATGAGTTTTGTATAAATTTAGACGTGTATGGACCTAAAAATAATCGCTTTGATTAGACAAGTGAAAAAATCTAACATCGACCTTATAGCTTCTCGTTGTTATCCCTAATTGATTATTCCATCACAAAAGTATCTATCTATCCATCTAAAACGCTTCCAATTTATTTTCCGTTGTCGCTTATTAAGGTTCTTTAATTTAATTGACTGTTTATTGTTTAGGCCCATATGGTGGTTGTTACTTATAACACAATAACGAGATTAAACGAAGTTGTTATTCTCGTAATAATTTTCACTATCAGAAGATAACAGAAAATATTTTTTAACTGCTACTATAAAAATCTAAAATTGGGCAAAGAAAGTCACCCGCATTTTTTATTTTAGTGTCAACGGTATTGATTGTCAATAACTCTTAATTCGTATGGACTTTTTTATGAAAATTTACGTACTGGTTAATATTTCTATCTGAACATTAGATACTAAATTTTTAATAAAACAAAACTAAAATAACTTTGCATCAGCTGAGTTTGCCAATAATCAGAGGCCGTGGGCTGATTCAATTATTATGTGTGCAAAAATATATAAAATATACCTAAGGTTGAATTATTACTTCGAAATTTACGTACGTGTACAAGGTTAAACAGCAAAAAGTTAATAATAAAAAATATATCCAAACTAAAAATAGTGCAAACTATATAGATAGATCTTTATTTAAAATAGGAAACCCTAATATACATACAAAATTAATTAACAATACACAATATGAAATTTTACATTTACATTTAATTTAACACACATAAACACAAAGAAATTTTAAACAGAAAAAAGAAATTTTTTTTAAACAAATACGTTCTAAAATTTAGACAACATTGATGTGTTCTTTAAGTAACATTTTAAAGTTATTAAGTGTGGTACATTTTTTGATAGATACCTACAGGTAATTGGTTAAACTTGAGGAAGCCTTTAAAAATCAGAGAGGTCATTGTGCTTTTATGTCATTTAAACCACTGATGTTATATGAATGAATATTTTTGATGATAGAAACGAATTCCTGAAAATATTCAGATGATAAACCATTTACTACTTTGAAAATCAAAATCGTGGTGAAATAAAACAGTCTATTTTCAACAGAAAACCAATTTAGGGAATATAACATTATTCTAATTGAAGTGCGACGATTAGTTTTAAGAATTATTCTCATTCCGCGATTTTGCAACTTTTGCAAAGCGTTAAGAATTGTTGAGATTGAATAAAAATAAAATTGATGAACAATAGTCAAAATTATGTTGAATAATGGTCTTGTACATCGTGTTTTTGGACTGTATTGACAAGTTTTGATATATTCTGCTAAAGAAGTACAGCTTTTTTGATATTTTTTTATCGATGTACTCAAAATGACTATCAAAACTTAAAATATTGTCAAGGTGAAACCCCAAGTATTTAAGTGATCTAACAATTTGAATTTTTTATTATTAATATTTAAATTTATGTTATATTTATATTTCCTAGTGAAGATCATTGCATTTGCTTTTTTAACATTCAACTTTAATTTGTTTATTTTCAAATGTTTATTAACCTTATCTAGAATAACATTAATTTTATGAATAGATACATCCAAATTTTCATCACTACAACAAATTAGAGTATCATCGGCAAACAGGTTAATGAATTCACAGATTACAAATAGGTCAATATTGTTAATATACAAAATGAATAGAAACGGGCCCAATACACTACCTTGCGGAATCCCTGTATCACTATCCATTTCAGATGATACCTGATTTTTAAAACGTACTCTCTGTTTACGATGTTCTAAATAATTTTCGAGCCACTCATTCACTGTACCCCCTATACCATATTGTTTAAGTTTAGAAATTAATATTTCTCTGTCTATTGTCTCAAAGGCTCTTTTTAAGTCGAGAAATACAACTATTATGAATTTATTTTTATCCAAATTACTTTTTATGTGGCAAAGTGTAACTTGTAACGCCGATTCACAAGAGAATTTTTTCCGAAAACCTGATTGATTATTAATTAAAATATTATTTTTGTATAATGTGGTCCAATAATTGTTCATAACCAACGATTTCTAATAGTTTTCCTATAGGAGGTAAAGTATTGATTGGTCGGTATTCTTCAGCTTTATTAGTATTGAGTCCTTTTTGTAAAGGGACGATAGTACTTATTTTTAATACATTAGGAATTCTACCTGTAGTGAGAGATGTATTAATTAAATTTAACATAACATCTCCAATGGTTTCTTTCAAAGACTTCCTTTACCATTCTGCTATCCAAACAGAACTTTAAAAAACTGATGATGTAATGAGGAAATAGGAGATACAAAACATATGTATGCAAGGAGTGATTTTAATTACAAAATCTATAAGAATAAAAAACAATGCCATATGTTTTACTCGTGACTAACGCCATAGTAAAGCGTTGATTTTGACAAATTGCCTGAAGCAGGGCCGGGCTCTTTCTAAAGACGCAGTTGATTTCTCTTACAAAAAAAATCACCACTTATTTCAATCTTTGCACAGAGTAGATGACTCCTTGAAACGGTGCGGCTGTTCAAAGGAAAAACCAAGTATGTGCATCCACACAAATTTTATATACAGGAGAGCCAAAAATGTTCTGCGCCTGCCACTAAGTCTGCGCTTTCTTGGTGTTTCTCAGCTTTAAAAACTCAACTTCCAGTACGGTTTCATGTACTTGCTTTGTTGAGCTTGATAAAGGGGGTATTAATTACACTACTTATATATGTAACAAACCCAATCTCGGAAAAAATGGCGCTTGCTTGGTTTTTCCTTAGAACAGCCGGGTGGTGAAGATATAGCATTTTTAAAAGGATATTTATTACACATTCAAGTGTATAGAAGAGACATTTAAATTAGCGTCTTTAGTTGTCTCTTCTTCTTTTTGTCGAACGCAAAACGTTTGGTCAGATATATAAAATTATATCTTGGTTTGTCAACTAATTTATAGTAATTACATTTCTACATATTATGTTCCTAAACAAATTGCACAACGTTTGCTAGAATCAGAAACAAAACAATTTCATAAATATAAACAAAGCTAGCATAAATAGGTTATGTTAGTGTTTGTTATTGTTAAAAAAAATTAATTGATAATAATTGAGTAGACTTTAAACTGGCGGATCAAAATACTCTTGTATTTTAGGCCAGTTTAAATTTTTAAACAACTATTAATTTGGTAGTTTTTAAAACGACGTTGTTTCTATTACTGTAATTTTTTGTTATTAATTTTCAACTTAAATAATCACTTTTCATTTATTTTTATCTGCACTAAACTTTACACTTTTATTTTCACTATAGAAAATTACCTTGTTTTTATTTAAATTAAGTAAAGATACAGAAAATCATTCATTGAGAATATCAAGGTCTTCAGTTACATTTCATGCAATGATTCTTATTTGACAAATAATACAAAAATGTTTCTAACCGCAAAACCTGCATTATCCTGAACTATAGTTTAGAGAAGAAAGGAGTGCAGTAATTTAATTTGTAGAAGTAGTACATGTTTAAGAGGTAGAAATGTTATTTTTACATCATCCTTCAATGCTTATTTTTTGTAGTTAAAATGAAAATTTGAATACATTTGATCGGCCTAAGATTTCGTTTGATTTAATCATGTTTCCATGGTTTTTACTGTAATAAACCTGTTCTTTTGATAGATAAGTCAGACTTTATTTATTCATAGCCGTATCGTATGTATTTTAATTGATTCGGAATTTTGTATTAATATATATTTCAAAATGGCTTCATACTAAAAATATTATCAGTCCTCCTAAATCCTTGAAGGCAGAATTACTAGTAATAGCAAAGCAACATAAAAACAAATTCAAAAAATATATTATAGACGAGATGGCCCGAGAAAAAGGAATTGAAATTCTCAGATTGCATTCCTACCATGCATAGTTAAATACCATTGAACTGATCTGGTCACAATTAAAATAATACAACATTTAAATTACCTGATGTGCGAAATTTGTTTTTGAAGGCAGTTTGAAATGTAAATGGAGAACATTTGAGAAAAGTGGAAAATTCATTTTGGAAAGTGGATATAGCAATGGAAAACTAATAGACCCTATAATAATAAACCTCAGAAAATACATTGATAATGATACCAGTAGTTATAGTGAAGACAGTGACTTTTAAAGATAGTTCTTGAACTTTTTATTTTTTTAATCTTTGTATTAATGCCAAGATATTAAAAAAGTTTATCCCATTAATAACATATAATCCTCCGTGTTATTTATTGGTTTATTTTTATTTTGCAAAGTACGCCTATGGAATGTGACGTTATATCCCTACTTTTACTGTACTCCTCTTTTATTCAAAGTATTCAAAGTATAGGTGCTGTTGGATTAATTATCTACTACAAAATATAACTGAATCATCCAATGATACCGGGTAATCCCCGCCACGCTTATCAAATTTCATTCTATAAGACTGGCCTATAAAGATCTGCTGACGGATTTTAATTTCGTGTTATGGCTCTTTACAACTGAGGATGTTGCTGATGGTTTAAACAGTTGATGACTCATAATGATGTTAATGTGCGCTTTTCTATCATTGTTCCACTTAATATTAAATATACTCAAAATTTATTTTAATTTTGACACCAACACCTTTCCAGGAAAAAGAAACGTTTTGTATTTGGTTGCACGTCACGATTAATATTAAAAATCTCATCGCGTAATGATCTGAATTGCGTTGATTATACAGAGTAATTCGATTTGTAACCTCTGCTGTTAATAAACACAGAATATGGTGACCGTTAAATTATAATTTAAAAAGTTCAGATACGCGACAAGTATTATTAGAGAGAAGTATTATCTTCAGCTTCTCAACTTCTTTTTCACCAAATTGTATTTCCTAGTAGGGCTTTTCATAGTAATGCTTACTGATGTAAAAATAGCTTGTTATTTGTGTTTGGACAGAAAAAGAAAATAATTTGAAATTTTTAATCAATCGATTTATCCTTTAACCTTTAACCAGTTTAAACAATCGCCTTGTAAGAAAGTACCGGTTCTACTATCACTCGGTAACCTTCCTTATTAAGTACAAGTACGAGAATAGTAATCGATGTTTAGGAAGTAATAAAATGATTTAGTTGTTGACAATAATTAAATATAGGTGCCGACTGAATAAACATTAAAAAATATTTCATACTTTCATTAAAGGTGATGCACAAAATAAGTGCGTTATATAGATCCTAACGCCCGGAGGGAAACAGAGGGACTCTGGCCCGAGGAATGAATATTGCCCCAAGAAAAAGACGATGAAAAAACAATTTTTATCAAGAAATGATACAGAACTCTTGACCCAAGAAGATGTACAAATCTGGAAAGATACCTATTTGAAATGGGAATGTTTTGATACTTTTCATAAATCTCAGAAGTTAGTGAAAATAACGTTGTATTCTGAAAATGATAAAGTGACGTCTCGATGCACTTATTCAAGTTTTTTGAAAGAATACCTATGCAAACATTCTCTAGGTTTGTTAGTCATTATGAAACAAGCAAAGGTGCCCATCAAAGCGAAAAGTATAACTCTCGGCCAAAAAAGGAACAGAGGACGGCCAGTCATAGCAAAGAAGGCTCTAATAATCCATATGTATGTTTAAATGTACCTATTCCAAAGTGCGATTGTGTCATTTTATAGTAGTTAAGGTTAAAAGTTAAAATGTACCAAATTCAAAGTGCGATTAAGCTTAAAGTGAAGATTTAACTAATGCAGAGTGCAAATCTGCAGTTTTATAGGCACAAAGTCAGAAGAATTTGTCATAAGTGCAATTATATATTCCCCCTTTCCAATATTTTAATTGATCTTTTGTTGCGGTCTTTTCAAATATTATTCTTCGGAAAGGTTGTTGTAAAAATTTTAAATATAGATTCGTATTCAAGAATAAAATTTATTTTGAAAAATTAAGAAAGAAAGAAAATACGAATTAAAATTAAATCATTTTCATATTTTGAAATACTCCAGCATTATTATTTGATAAAGTTCGATAGTATTACATAAACAAGTATGCCGTAATCATTATTTTGAATTTAGTGTCACAATTAAATACTTGTAATTGACCAGTATGACAATTCTCTGTCAGAGAAGGGAATCATTAATCTTCACAATAATTATATTTTAAATAACAATAACGATAGACATTTTAAACGTTTTATGATAATTAGTTATAGTAGTAGAAAATTATTATTAATTTGATTATAATTAAAAATTAAAATTTAACGTTTATGTCTGTTTGTTAAACGTAAATAAAAATATGTAATCTATAAAGGCTATAAATGGAAAACAATCTTATCTTTTCATTTTCTATGATTTCCTTTACTTTGTGATGTAAACCCTACGCTATTATTTGGAAAATAAACAAATGTCTTATTTTTTATAAACTAAACAAACACTGACTTCTTTAAGAATCTCAAAGGCACTAATCTCTTTTCCAATCTATGCTGGCTTCTTCTACTTGTTATTTAAACAATAGAAAACTGGGCCAGTTAGCGCCTTTCAGAACCGATGTCTTTCAGTCGGCTACAACTACCGACTCCTCGAGGATTCCATGTCTTCTTGCCAACCTTTGTTACCTACAGCAAAACTAAAACTAGTGACTAGATCGGCATTCGTCGCAACCATCTGCTGAATTGAGACCGTTTCACACATTGAACCTGATGTCACGAAGACTGAATGTGAATGGTTTGTCTTTCTTTTGTTCTTCAACAGCATTCAGTTCAGGTGATTTATAAGGAGATTATTCATGGGTACAGCAATCTTCTATTGGTTATTTTATCCAACGTATGCGTTTTGATTCATGTCCCTTCATGTTTGGAAACCAGGAGTTTTGTCGTATTTTCCTTTTTTCCGGACGAAAGGGTCTGGACAAGTTGTGACAATGTACAGTGGCAGGATATCATAAAGTTCAGAACCTTATGTAGATAATGGTATCGTTGATCGTTTAGTTGAGCAGCCAAAACTCAATCTTCTTTGGTGATGTTGATCAAGCTTGTAGCTGATAGTTCCTTTGGTACCACTTTCTTTGAATTTCCTTTACTTTGGTGTAACTTGGGAACAGACTCTTTAAGGACTTAGTCATTCTTATATTTTGATAAAGATGGTCGATTTTGATAATATTTCGCAACTTTTTATACTGTGAATGTTCCTCAGGTGCTAGATATGAGAGGATGTTGTATCCCTCAGCATTTGCATTCCGAATTTCACTGTATATTATGCCGTCTACCAACACGACTACTGCATTATTATCTTGTATCCACGTTTGGTATGCTCTCTTATTTCTTGCATTTTCAATGTGGATTTAAAATTTCGATGATCTGGTCAGGTCTCAATCAACCTCTTCCAATCCATGAATACTCGTATTTTTTTAAACTATTATACAAATTTTGGCTGCATATAGCATATAGGTCCATTGAATCGGCTGGTAAAATACTTTTTTGTAGAAATCAAAGATAAACTTCTAAATAAGGCTGCGTCAAAACTAATAATTTGATTTAATAGTTTATTAAATAAACAATTTAACTGTATACAGAGCGAGCCTAAAATTTTTGTTATTAAGAAAAATACAGTTAAATTTAGTTTTAAATATTTTTTTATTTGGAAAGCAGCGGATCTTCTTCAGTAAATATTTTTAAAACATCAGTAAATATTTTTAAGAAATTTATTAACGGGGGAGTTTTCGAAATTTATTTAAAAAAAAAAGTTTATATTATTTAATAATTTAAAAAAAAATGCTTCCTCTCATTTTATTTGACAGCATAAATTATATGGTTTCTTGGATTTCTTTGGATTAACACTAATTATATTTATGTAATTTTATGAGACTAGTGTTTGTTTCTCCAAATCCTTTTACACCTTCATGGGTGTGTTTGTTTTTTGTAATATGTATGTGAAATAAATAATTTGTTTCCTTCTTTTCAACGCACAATAGATATGAACTTTCACATAAAAACTTTTACTGGTTTTATGTAAATACATAATAATATAATTATATATTTCATAGGTACGTAATTTAATGCTATACTCATCGTCCAAAATTGCCCAACTCTGCGTGATATGAATTGTAATTGTCTGATTTATTTTGATGAATTTAAATATCACACACATTTTTCTGATCTAGTATCTGTATTAAAATGGAGGAAATCGATGAAAATTACTTTCCTGAGGATATCCTTACAGAAGCGGAAGAAGCAGCGATGCAGATTTTGCCAGAAAAGTCCCGAGATGCTTACGACAAGGAGTTCAAAATGTTTGGGTCTTGGATGAATTCACGGAAGATAAAAGGTATAGATCAAAATGTTCTATTGGCTTATTTTTTACATTTGCAAAAAAAATTAGCCCCATCGTCGCTATGGATCAAATACTCGATGCTTCTCTCGACTATTCACTTTTATAAAAAAATCGACATTTCAAAATATGGCAAACTAACGAGCTTTTTGAAAAGCAAATCACAGGGATACAAACCAAAGAAGTCCAAGACATTAGAACGACCTGGAATAGAGAAGTTTTTGAACGAAGCTCCCGACAACGAGTACCTGTTAATGAAAGTGGCTTTGATAATGGGGATTTGCGGTGCTTGTAAAATAGAAGACATTCAAGACAAAGGGAAATATTTTCACGTAGTTTTGCCAGACACTAAAACCAATAAATCGAGAAGTTTCACCAAACTTGAAGAAGGATTTCCAGTCAACCCGATCAATTTGTGTAAAAAATACATGTATTTGAGACCAAAAAATACTAGTTCTAGCCGCTTTTTTGTTTTTTACAAAAATGGGAGGTGTACCAGCCAGTGTGTGGGAATAAATACGTTTTCGAAGATACCTTCAAGAATTGCAAAGTTTTTGAAATTGGAAGAACCAGCGCTCTACACCGGTCACTGCCTGAGAACATGACTACTTTGAAGCGTCACGGAGGATGGAAGTCCTCGACCGTAGCAGAAGGATACCTAGAAGAATTGGTAGACAACAAAATACAAATTGCAGAAAAATTACAAGGTTCAAATGCGTCGGCGTCTTCCAGCACTATCAGCAGCTGTACCGATATGGGAGCGTCTGGTTCCAGAATTTTACAATGACTTCAAATTCGAATAAACCATTAGCGTTTTCCTTTATTTTCAATATCAATGTAAATTCTGCTTGTAATAGTAATAAATAAATAGAATACTACTTTAAATATGAACGTGAGTTATAATCCATAACTCACTAGTGAGTTATGAATTATAACACACTAGTGTGTTATTTGATAGTTTACTTGTTTAAAATGACATTAATAATGACAGTCATAACTGTCACGTGTTGGATAAAATCATTAAAATAACTCGAAAACTTGTAGATTCTGGATTTATAAATAAAACAGTTTATAAGTTTTGTAATGTTTACCTGTAATGGAGTAATAATTCTTAATGCGACCACATTTTTCGACTGGGATGCTTAATATTGTTTCACTTTTATTATTATATAGTCTATTTTACAATAAAGAATACCCTCATCGCAGATGAACCTCGAGGGTAAAAATAAACCATTTAATATGGTGGTGATTCTGAACGTTTATTAAAAATAATTGAAACTAACGAGTGCAGCGGTCCATTATCATTTAAACTTCCTTAAAGAGATAATAACAGACGAACGTCAACCAATCGAAAAATACAGAGCGTAATTTAAAGAATGAACAAAGAACCTACAATTAACTGTTCGTTCTGATGAATTTGATTTCAAAATTGCAATGCAAGCAATGATGACGATTACATAAACAACTGGTTACAAATAAATAATACCCTTATCGGAAAAGAGTCACCTCTGATTACCTTTTTTATCAGAGTTATTGGGTAGAAAATTACAGATCTAAACCACTTTCTCTGTCACATACAGGTACCGACTTCATTTGTATTATTTATTTATAGAAAAAAAAAGTTGTTATATAGCAGTTAAACTGATACCTGTATTACGCAAACGTTGATACAGCGTATATTATTGTTTATTTTTGTTTCCGTTGAAAATGACTAATAATTATTTTGACTCCGCGATAAAGTATTTGCAAAACAAAAATAAAGTAAGATAAATAATTAAAATCTCGCAGATTTCGATGATCTAATCGTCCTCAAAAAATATGTTCTCTTGAAAATGTAAAAAAAAACCATTGACCTTCATTGTTAATATTACATAAATGTTTAAAGCGTTTATTAAAAGTGGTCTACATGAAATTGAAGTTAAAAGCACACACAATAAAAAATAATGACCCCTCAACTGCAGACGTTTAATTTTCATACCTCATGGAAAAATTTAAGGAATAAAATAAAGTTTTTATTTTGGATATTATTGAGAAACACGCAATTTTTACGCATCAGTTTAATTTCAAATCTGTATCACACACAAAATAACATGTGAAAAATACAATACGTCACTTACAGTTGCCGGAGAAGGATATTGACCTAAAACTCGCACAAAATGTGATCTCGATGAAACTTGGCATTTAAGTACTTGAAAGGGTGTAGAACAATAAAAAAATCTTTTCTGGTCTAAAGTGTATGCTAACTTCACAATTTCGAAAATAAAATCGAAAATTTGGTTTTTCCATTATATCTGGGAAAAAAAAATTTTGAAAAACTAATAGCACCACGTGAAAGAGCGGAAAATTTTACGCCTCGCCTGAATATTTGTATTCAACGGCTCGGCGCGCGTAGAGTTTTCTAATTTGCTTTCTTATTTTAAATAATTTTTTATAGTAATACAAATTCTTTTTTAAAATAACTTATAATATTATTTTTTAGTAAAATTTTCCGCTCTTTCACGTGGTGCTATTAGTTTTTCGAAATTTTTATTTTTTTTTCCAAATATAATGGAAAAACCAAATTTTCGATTTTATTTTCGAAATTGTGAAGTTAGCATACACTTTAGAGCAGCAAAGATTTTTTTCGTTTTCTACACCCTTTCAAGTACTTAAGTGACAAGTTTTATCGAGATCACATTTTGTGTGAGGTCAAACTCTCTGACAACTGGGCTATTAGTAGTTTATTTATTTTAGTCCTTCGTATTTCGGCATCACACTCGTTATAATTATTATTTAATTAACCTAATGATCAGCAACACAATCTATCTTCATTTTCATCCAATGCACTTTCTTCCTTTCCAAATATTGCTTTTTAATTTTTTCTACGTAAGCGAACGTTATTCAATTTTCTTAGTTTGAAAGAGGTGTTTACAGCCAGCCACTTTATTCGTCACTAGTGTCCATACTTTATCTACAGGGTGTAGACTTTAGCTGCGGATGATACACGGTGACCGCTTGACAATTTTGAGAGTCGATAATTAAAAATCAATGATTGACGCTTCAAACTTTAAGCCGAAAATTAAGTTGCCCACACACATGCGCATCGGTCATGGTGACCTTATTAAGGTCAAAAGGTCAAATTCAAATCATAAATATCCAGTTCAATTGCTGAGCTGTATATGTCAATTGATTAGATGCTCCTATAATCTTAATTTATGTTTTATTTATTGTTTCAGATAATAAACGGAAGTGACTCACTCAATGGAAGTATCAATATTACATGCCAACATTATAGGAGTAAAGGATAACAAGACTTCATGAATTTGCCAAGATGTTGACATATTCTGCAATTATTTTATTATCTTCATTAGCTTCCAGTTTAGGTTTGCTGGAAGGTCCCAATGTGTGTACCACACAAGAAACGTAAGTTAATTGTTTGTGAAGTTATAAACTTTAGTATATTTTGAAATTTCTAATGTTATTTTGGCTTCTAATATATATTTTTGGAGTTTTCCCCATACGCATTTTAGATTTTGGCTCGTAGATTTAAAATGTACGGTTTCATGAGTTTGTCTGTAATACAAATCCTTCAAAAAACTACAACGCAGCAAATTTTGACATCTGATATTTCTCGACATATATATTTAAAAAACGTATAAACAAATGAAAACTGTGTTTACTCGTTATGCCTTCTTACAGAGCCGGCGCTAGTGATCTTGCTGCTGCCCTTTTCAACTTACAGATTTGCTCTTTGTACACACGGTTAGTCATAACTATTGGGACAGAGGCTAAGGGCAGGTTATTTGGACCAAAATATGGCAATAGGACCAAATATACCTTAATAAAATATTGCTGTGGAATAAGATACAGGACGTTAAAGTTGATTTTTTTTCTTTTTTTCTGATAATTTCCCTGTATATTTATCAATTGTTATCAAAATCGGCACAGAGCCATAACGTTGGACAAGGAATATTATTTTATGTATTATTTCACATTTCGTTATAGGGGGCGCCACGTGAATGATTCCTGATGATGAAATTAAGTGGTATCTTTTTTTGCCGAAACTTTTTAGTGATTTTGATTAGAAAATATGACGTAAACATCATTTCTACATAATATTAGTACTCTTGTTTATACACGATAATTTCACCCGTTTTCGAGAAAAACGCAGTTGAACAGGTAATTTTATAATGTTTTCTTTGATATCCTTTATTACAAGAATTAGAAAAGGCATAAAGGTCGGAGAAGGCCACATAGAACATTTAATTTAAGTTTGCTCTTTTTACGTTAATTTATTTTTAATTCTGCTTTATAAACCGTTGAAATAGAAACCTTATGTCATAAGTTTTTTATTGTCTGTTGTTTGAAATCCCCTTCTCAGAACTGTTCAATCTCGTTTTTCTCGAAAAAGGGTGAAATTATCGTGTTTAAACATGAGTATCAATATTACGTAGAAATGATGTTTACGTCATATTTTCTAATCAAAATCACTAAAAAGTTTCGTCAAAAAAAGATGCCACTTAATTTAATCATCACCCCCTATAACAAAATGTGAAATAATACATAAAATAATATTCCTTGTCCAAAGTTAAGCCTCTGTGCCGATTTTGATAACAATTGATAAATATACAGGGACATCATCAGAAAAAAAGAAAAAAAAATTCAACTTTAACGCCCTGTATCTTATTCCACAGCAATATTTTATTAAGGTATACTTGGTCCTGTAGCCATATTTTGGTCCAAATAACCTGCCCTTAGCCTCTGTCCCAATAGTTATGACTCACCCTGTATATAGTTTTAAATTATACTTTAGGAATTCATTATTTCTCTATTTGAGTAAAAATAACGTGTCCCTTTTTTTTAAAACTGTATCAAAAATTTAAAAGCTGTAAAAAATATGAGCTTTCATAGATTGCCTTACTTCTCATGGTATGTTGGTTAAATTTCCAATATTTTTTCACTTTGTCTTCTAACAAAGAAATCATTATTCTTATTATGGCCGAATCAGTTAAGGCAAAAAGTTTTTTTTAGGTAAATACGCATGACTGTCGCCATTTTGTTAATACGGCCTGTAATTAAATGGTGAAATGGCGATGGAACTAAGTAGTACATAAGTATTTAAAAATTGTGTACCTATATCCAACTAAAACAACAACATTGTTAGTTCATATGTAATAGATATTTTTAATATCGTATTGATGATTTTTTTTACATGCGTTGAGTTTTTTGAGATAAAACTAAATATTTTAATAATTAGTAGCATACTTAGTAAAAAAATAAATAACTACAGGAAATTATGAGTACTAAGAATATCTTACAGCCTTGTGACTAAACTGTGCTATTAATTTTGATCATTTATATCTACCCACATTTCTTACAATTTTCTTTTCCTTGTAAGTAATTTTAAATCATGTTTCGTTTTGTGCTTTTACAAAGTTCTATTTGGTTTTTGGTGAATCAGAAAATATTCTTGGTTTATATGGAATTGTAAACAGGCAAATTCAAGAGTGACAGTAGAAAATTTTACTGCGCGGCACCTACACACAAAAGACAACAACATTTAGTTGAATGAAAATAGTATATTTTACAACAAGCGCGAAATGATACGTATTTCCAACTAGTAAAGTATTGAAACTTCAATAAAATAGTCCCCGAAAACAAACTGATGTGTTTTTCTTTGACTTTCTGGAACATTTCTGTGATGTTTGGAGGAGTTGAAGTAAATGTATCACTTGTATCTTCACAACCACTATCGTGCAAACTTATTGAATTTATTGCTTTTAAGAACTGTCAGTTGCTGCGAGTGGAGTTTTATCAGACTGTCAAAGCCATCTAGATGTATATTTATTAATTAATGACGCATATGATTTCTTTATAACCGAAAAAAAAAACATTACAAGCGCCTTCTCCTGCCCCTCATTGCGAACGCCCATGGATAAGTCTAAAAATCAATATACATGTAACGACTTGTTCTCTTGGGGTGTCATATTTTCAGTCTGAGGCATAGAAAGAATGCACCGAGACTCCCAATTCTTTTGTGGTATTTTAACAAGTTTTATTTGGAAATTGGATGAAAATTTTAATCCTCACTTCTGGTTAGCTACAAAACAAAATGCCGGGCTTTTGAAATTCTTTAGACATCTCGATGATTATAAAAAATATGGTCCTCGTACAAAAATGAAAACAAAAGAGCAATTGTTTATTCATTTAGTAGAATCTAATCACAAAAAAACGGAAATGTGTAATCTGAGGAGGCAGTATCAATGTTGATGAACCGAAAAATTATGTGTGAAGCCGCGAATTTTTTTTTAAAGTGCGTTTAGTGTTTAATATTGGCAGCAGAATGAGTAATGCGGTCAGTGGTTAATGTTAAATTCAATATTTATTTACTTAACATCGGTTTACTACTTTTAAATTCTGTTTTGGATTTATAAACATAATATATACAGCAATTAAATAATTCGGGTATTACCCAAGTTAAAAATAATTTAAAATCCCAATTAAGGAACCATTAAAAGTACAGTATCCTAATGAGTTGTTAATTACATGCGGTGCATAGTTTTCTAGATATTGCTAGTATTATATTAATATTGGAGGATTATAAAAATATTTTATTGTAGTTTTGTCCTGGATTTGTAGAGTGGTCAGTTTTGCTTGTTCCAAACTTAATAGATATTATTTAAAATAGAAAATTGGGTAAAAGAAAGACGGGAAGTATTTGAGCCTTGAAGATAAAATCAATGAGCAGACCATTTGTAACCATCACATTCTAAACAACTATTGATAGTACTCGTTTTATTTATCGATTCAAATATTTATATGTAATAGCAATAAATAGATATTGGTATCCTTCGCCAGCGCAATTGTTTTATATGTGATATGATTCTGTATAATTATGATTCCGAGGTCATTATTAACGTACATTACAATTGCACGTTCATCCATTCTTTCAAAAATAAACACTTAAATACAGTGGCGGCTGTAGGTAAAAACAAAATTTATTTTTTTACAAGATCTCTATACAAAAATCAAGCTTAATGTATATGAACACGATCAGGCAAAGATCTCAATTTTGATTAAATTGAGTATGGGTCGGTAATAAAGTATCTATTTTGTGGAAATTTATGCAGATGTGGTGAATATACTGAAAGGTCATCGCCCTTAATACGCAATTATAAAAAATTGGTTGTGAAATTTTAAAGAGAATTTACGTCAAAGTTTAATACATTGTACATTCCAGAAACATTTCCTGTATCGTGTCTTTGACACCATACATGATTTGGATTTATTAAAATATGGATGAATAAAATCTAAAGTTGAGTTAGTTTTTTAAACTTTTACTCATTTTTACAAATTTACATTCGCATGGAATTTTGTAAATACAGTTTTTTGTATTTTGAATTTCATTAAAAGGTTTTGTATTTACTATTACAACTACCCAAGTAAATTTATAAATCGTGAACTTTACCGAGACATCAAAAATAAAGAACAAACTTTAAATCCCCCAATACTTCATTTAAATATAGTAAAAATCCCTTATATTAAAAAATTATCCGAAAAAATTAGGATTGGCAATAAATTTAATTTAAAAACTAATAATACATTCAAATCTTTAATAGTAAATACAAAACCTTTTAATGAAATTCAAAATACAAAAAATTGTATTTACAAAATTCCATTCGTATGTAATAAATTTTATATAGGAGAAACATCTAGACCTTTTCATATTAGACTTACAGAACACCAATCATACATTAAAAATAAACAATTCAAAAAATCAAAAATATGTGAACATCCTTCTTTCAAAATTCGTTCCCAGAAACGTCACAAAAATATGATGGAAACAGATTTTGACATCTTCAATTTCAAAATCTTTCTCCGTGTCCTATGTTGCTGTAATATTTTTGTAAGATTATCAAGTATTCTGTTTATATAGTAAATTGTTTATTATATATATTGTTATGTCATTTTGGAAACGTCTTCCGATTAAGGAAGTCAAAACGTCAAACATTAAAAAATTTTTAACTAAATCAGTGGTTTTATTATCCATAAAGAGAAAAAACCACTTCTGTAGTTCTAGAATTAGCTGGATTGATGAGACAACAAACAATAACAAAATTAATTCATTTTTACATCATTTACCTTAGTACATTTTGTTTAATTTTAATTATTTATAGTAATTCTTTCCAAAGTTATTTTTTACTTAAGATATCATTTGCCTGGAAATTTTTGCACGAGCTAAAGCTAAAAACATGTCTTAGTTAGACGTCTGGCGTTTATATAACGAGTAAACTAAATTGTATAGTCACGACGCTTAACTTATCTTAACCGGAAAAGAGATAAAATGTCACTTTAAAAGTTATGGAATGTGAACGACGATTTCAATAGAGGGGGATAATGAGCTATGAAAAAATGATCAAAATATTTTAAATTTCTTTTTAAAGTTAAAAAAAACTTAAGGAAGTGAAATTCCGAGAAGGAGAAAATTCTACAAAAGTTTCAGGAAATTAATTGTTATTAAATTGACAAATTAAAATAATGATGAATTCGATCATTCTGTAATCTATCATGTGCTTATAGTGTGTTTAGAATTCTTAATGTCTAATTAACACTTTGCACCGTTAAAATAAATATACACAAGAATGTGTTATAAGTTCAAAATATAGAGGATAAAGTTTATATAAATAATTAGACATTTATTTCATGATTACTGTTAGCGTTACTTTGAAAAATATCCATTCACGATTCGTGGAAAAAATAACAAAGAAAAAGGTAATCTAAAAAATTCGCAATATGTAATTATGTTAGTAATTATGGATTAGATTTGTTTTGATTTAAATTGCTACTTTGCTACATAATTTAACCCATATTTATCCAAATCCAAATATATAGAAGTTTGCTTTTACAGCTTGTCCAAATTAAGGCATAAATGAAAATAAATTATTTGGTATATTTATTTATTTACCTCATATCGCTTCAAGGGGAAAACATATTCAATTCAAATTCAAATTCCTCACGCAATTTGAGAGATTTTTCATTTCAAATATAGACATCTAAGAAATGTATCTTATGGTTTTTCTATATACAGCGTGTTGCCTCAATACACGCCATAAAAACATTCTTGAAATGATTAAAAACTTTGACATGACTCCAGAAAATTATCCATAACTTAAAAAAAACAACGAACTACTTTGGAACTATTTTCATTTGATCTCTCGCCAATTTATATCTAGTAACGGTAAGGAATATGTCTATTAAACAAAAAAAAATGGAAAACTTAAATCAAAGCATTGGACTGTTTTTATTTTTTCAAAAATGTTTTCTACTGTTATACCATATTTGTAATTTAAAAAATGATGACTTCGTTTTACTGCATTCTGCGAATAATAATTTTCCATTTCTTATTATAGGCATCAAACACACGCGTTTTTTTAAAAATAATTCTGAAATTTTAGTTTATTATGGCGAGACAATAAATGGGCGGCCTTGAGAAATATAAAAATGTATATAACCAATGTGCTAACTGTTATTTATAGTTTAAATTCGTTAAAAACGTAAGCAGCATGAACATATTTTTCTAATCGTTAATTTAAAATGTAGATGTAGACATTGTCACGGAAAATTATCATCTGAGAATAATTAAAACGGTTTGTTTCATTACTTATGATCGTTTCATCCCTAATGGACACGAAAAAAAAGTGTTTGTAATTTAAATACTATATTGGATCATTTTTGTGGAGTTTCAAAATATTTTTGTTTTGTTTCGTTTATAATACAAAAAAAAATTATATCAGATAAAATTTATTTGTTAATTTTTAATGTATTTAAGTGAAAATTCTTGAAATGTTGCACAATAGACATGTGAAAATGTGAAAAATATTTTTCCGCGCAAAAATTTCTATTGCTATATTGATTTCATCATGTTTTATAGCATCTGTGAAAATTTTATGAAAATCCCAGCCGGCCCCATATTCTTAACGTTTACCCAGAGAAAAGGCGACAAATTTAAAATTGAATTCTTTCAGATTGAAACGCCAGAAATTAAGTAAAGTGAAACCTTGACGTTGATATTTACAAAAATAGGTTATTTTCTTAGGACGATTTTCCATCATCACTCCACCAACAACTACGTTACTGAACCTTGCTTTCGAATACCCCTCGCACAAAAATATAATATGATTTCCATCGATGATTGACAATTAACTACTTTTGACAATGCCAAAAACTGACAAATTAAACTAATATTTATCAGTTTCTCTCCTAATGGAAATAAAACCACTTATTTGAAAGAAAAATGGGACTTTAATTGACGTTTCGCCTTTCTTGAATAAAAGTCGTTTTCAAAATGACAACAAAATATGTAATAAAAAAATTACTATCTCGGTGTTGTCTGCCGTTGCTAGGAAATAAACTAAAAGCTTAACTTTTCTTGTAAATATCTCGGAAAATTTTCACAGACATGAGACCTGCATTTTTTGCCGTTTTAGATAGGAATTAGTCTATCCTAAAAGTTTCATTGAATTCTGAGTGGATTTTGAGATCCTCCGGACACACACACATACATACATACATACATACATACAAACCTTGTTAGTTTAATAGTATTTGATAGAGCGTCGTTGTGCTTGATTTCATTGTCTTTAATATAGTTCCCAAAAACAAAATACAAGAAACAGACATACAGATATCTTTGATTTTAAGCTTTAGGAATGCTCCAAAAAATGAGAGACAATTATTTTGATTATATGTAATTATATTATTATTTTATGTACATAATTGAAAACATGGTGTACATAATTTTAAGTATAACCATATTTAATGATATATATTTAAATCTTGTTGTAAATGACGTCAATTTTAACTAAAACAAAAAAATCATGGCTTTATTCATATAAAAAAACCTAGTAACCCGAAAGTATCTTTTTGTCACATAGGAATCCACTAACAAAAGATTTTTCTATATTCTACTTCTCCTAAAGGGACTTAGTTTGTTTGGATAAATGAAAAAAGCAACTGAGACAGGATTATAAAATAACATTGTTTATTTAGTATTCAATAGACTACCAAGAATGTAGGAAAATATAAAACCGCTGAATCCTTTTTCTATTAAGTGTAACTAATTCATGGAAATTAATAAAATATTAATAATTCTTTTAACAGTCAGTACAATGCTTAAAATTTGTGTCCAAATTGTTCCCATGCGTTCCATTTTGCGATTATAAAGCACTTCGTTATACAGTTTGTTCATTTAAAAACGATCCACCACTAATAGTTCATAAATGCGTCTAGTACAGTCACTGAAGGTTTTCACCTCTGATTTCGTTGAACCTCTATCGATTTTCATGAAAATTGGTGAGTAGTTAGAGGATACCTCAAGAAACGAAAGTGACAAGGTGCCAACTTGCGCTTTTACCCTGGGGGTAGATACCACCCCTTATCGGGTAGAAATTTTTTTATTAAAAATAACCCCAGTAATCGATAGAGGTACCAATTCTAAGAAAAATTTGTTATATAAAGTTATTAAAATAAATCAATACCTTTTGAGTTATTAAAGATCAAAGATTTTGATTTTTCGTGAAAAAATGCATGTTTTAAAGCGGTTTTTCATAAATAACTCAAAAACTATAAGTTTTTACAAAAAAGTTGTCATTATCAAAATTGAAGCTAATAAAAAATAGAATAAATTCCTTACTTGAAAAACCTTTTAATATTAATTAAAAGTGAGTTATAGGTAATTGAATGTATATTTTTTTTCGGTGAGTACTCAAATTTAAGTATTCAAGCTTAAATAACGGGAAAACGATGCATTTTATGAAATATACTTACTGAACAGAAATACCTATCAGCTCTAAAAGTTCTAGAAAAAGTTGATAGCATCAAAATTAAGCAAGTTATGATGAAAATAAGAAGAACCTTTCGAATTTTTTAGGAAAAAGTGAAAAATAATACATACGCCATTTCCACAAAAATGAAAATTTATAGTAATCCCTATAAGATTTTCTTTATTTTAGCATAAGTAATGACCTCAAAAATTTTGACCGGTTTAGAATGCATAGGATTTTTGAAAAAAATATGATTTAAAAAAAATCAGAATTTTTCAAATTTTCATTTTCTTTTGATAATAACTTCAAAAAATACTCGATGTACGTAAAACATGAAGGAGATCGAAATTTGAGTTTTTTTTAACAAAGATTTTACTTTTTTTTATTTTTGTAGGATACAAAATATCCGAGATAGAAACGTTATAGCCTAAATTTTACTGCGAGAACCATGTAACCTTATCTTTTAAAAAATAAGGAATTTAAAAGATTAAATTTAATACGATGTTATAGCCCTTGAAAATACCTTTCAAATGGTTTTTGTATGAACCTGATATCATAAAAATTAACGGAGTTATTGTAAAAAAACATTTTTTTGAAAAAATGTTTGGAGCAGAGATTTTGTATGTATATGTAGGAAAAAAGATAGATAGTAAGAAGTAGACGTGTCAATAGTTACATGCTCACAAAATATACATGTGTGGGTGTGTGTCTGTATATTTTGAAGATAGAAAAGTGAAAGGAATTCTGTACATCACAAATTTTCCATTATTTTTATGACAAGGGGTAGTTTTTAAGGGTGTAAAATTTCACAATAAATAAAAAAAGATTTTAATACTCAGTAAATGAGATTTCAATTCAGTAATGTATTATTCAAATGATTAAAGTTTCAATGATTCTGCTTTAAGGGGGTGGTTGAAATTTCACAGTCAACCAAAAATTATATCATGAACATTAAACAAACTGTTTGTGTAATGTTAATATGCGATTTCATATTTCAGAAATATAAAAAATTATTTTTTCATGATTTTCGATTTAAGGGGTGGTTGCTGAAAGGGTTGAAAAATTAATTAAAATCATAAATCATGCATGCATGTTGAAAAATATCTATTTTATCTAATTAAATGAGATTACTTACGCCAGAATGCTTAAATCTGCATTTTTTACCATTTTTAAAAAAAGGGGCGGATTTCACCCCTAAAATGCAAAAAGCGCAAGTCCAGCATATGTCATTTTTGAAGTTGAGGGTAAAATATACTCAATCCCAAATTTTCATGCAAATCGATGGAGGTTCACCGAAATCGGAAGTAATAGTTGATTTTTACCTTCATTCACTGTAGCTTGTGACATGTTCCTCAGCTTCATTGTGCCCCTTCTGGAGACACCCCTTATATTTTAAAAAATTGTGTGGGTGATTTAACTACGACAAATATTTTAACTAGTAAAATACGTGCCTTGTCTTATGGATCAGCCATGTTTTATTCTCTCTTTCTTAAAAATAAACTATAAAGCAATTGAACTTCGATCTAATATGTTTTACAACATTTCTAGCATTATGCTAGACGATGAGAATCCACTTAACAAGATTTTTTCTCGGGCCGAATTATGAATGCACTGTACCCACTTCTGAAACTGCGCTTCAGCTTCATGTAATTTAATCAGAAAACATTTTTACATCCTGTATCACAAACAAAGGAAAGTTAACAATTTGATTAAAAATATCAATATTCAGTACTTCAGTTATTTTTAATTCTGAATATAATGGTTATATTTAAATATTTTATTCTTATCATTTTGAATTGCCTTTAAATTTGATGTGGGTTTTTTTAATAAAAATGGAATATTATTAAGTAGTCAGTGAAGCTTTCAAAATTAACTGTAACGTTTACGTAAAAAAGTGCGTTGCTATTTTACTTTCAACTTAATGATTCATCAAAACCACGTTTATCAAAGTATCTTTGGTTTTATTTATCCTTTATCTGTTTGGGGTTACAGTGAAGAATGAGTAATCGTTTTCTTTTATAATGAAACTAATATATTACAATGTAATATTTATACTAATTACAGAGATAAAACGAAAAGCTAATAAAACATTTACAATAATTGATAATTATTGGTTCAAAAACCTTCATTGAAATTGTGTAAACATCTATGAAAAATAACATATTTTATGTTAAGTACCCAACAACTAACTGGTACCGTCTTTTATTGAAATTGCAATTACTGTGACATATTTAAAGGTGATTAAAACTTTTGACGTACTTATGCAAACAAATAGTTTGTAAAAATAAAGTCGTTTGGAAATTTAAACGAATTTATATTTCAAAGTATGAGTCAGTTGGTAAAATTATTAAATTACTAGTAAATGTGAAGTAATTTAGTATTTTTTTGGAAAATTATTCACGTCCCAAGTACCACTAACGATCCAATTATTATTTTAATTTTTGTACAAAGCACGTACATCCTATACAAAATTTACAAAATATTTCTTTATTTGTTTAGATTGATTTCATCACCATCCATAACTTTACCACGGTCGGGCCTTGATTTTTTCTAGTTTTTTCCCCATTTACTCCTAAATCGTCCTATTGCTACTTCCGTTCAATCCTTCGGTCTTCCTTGACATCTCATCCTTACAGAATCATTTTAAATATTTTCTTTGCTACTAATCTTTACTGTAATAGTGAATACAGGGTGCAGAAGAAAGATCTAGGCGCACGAATCCTACTGACCATGTCAGAAATAACTTTGGAGTCCATAAAAGGTTTTAATTTTATCAGAAAAACTACAAAATATAAACCGAAAAGCAAAGCAAGCAAACTCTGAACAAAAAATCTGCCTTTGCACGATTTGCACTATTTTTAAAAAATATTAAACTGATACCAGTCTAGACACTTGCATAACATTTTAATCTATTTAGCTAGGTACATTGAATGCATTAATTTTTTCGTAAGAAGTGGTAAAATATATAAACATAATTATGTGACAGTCCACAGAAAATGGACTACTTTTTTCTTCTATGATTACGTTTCGCATAGATCGATATATAACGCTGTTTGTTTCCATTCCTAAACCTGAAGTAGTGATTTCAGTTGTTAAGATTGAATGAACTTTCTAATGAATGAAATGCGTCATCATCGAGATTGAACGTATCATATGTCTGATAAACACATATAATGAGTCTTTGTTATTGCTTGGATGGTACTTGTTAAAATCTTTGTCATTGATTTATTTGTCGTTTTAGTAGTAGGCATATCCAAATTTTAAAAGACAGGTACTGAAATAAATCATTTCTGACCCATTTTTGCAACGATAACACAAGAAAAAAGAAAAGCAATGCTAATGGCTGATGGCTGAAATTTTGAACAAAGGGGTTTGTAGCATCAGCAAATCTATTGGTGATATCAAATTTCTAGATATTTGTTTTTGTGTTGGAATAAACGAGAAAACATGTGAAGTAGTATTGTTAACCTTAATTTTCGTGAGATTCAGAAAAATATGAACATCAAAAATTGATAATTAGCTAGTTCCTAGTTTCTCCTCTACATATAATTTAGAACCGATTTTATTGTTATTATTATTCCTAAAAAATGTAATGGCAATTGTTAATAAAATCCTTTATAAAGCTGAAATATCCTTGTGAAGCAATGACCAATAACTTCCTTTGTTTAAACTGACACCATAAAAAATAATTGCTGTGACAATTATTTTGTCTTTGTTTAAATGGTTTAACATCAATGAGCGTTTAAAAAATCTTTGTGCTATTTTTTTTATAGAAATTAAAGTTTGAAGTACACGAACATTTCATTGATTTTTTTTAAATAGAAATATGTTATATGTTTCTATTTGTTTAAAAGCGTCTGTGCAAAATAGAGGAAGGAGTTTTTTTTAACAATTATTATTTCTTTTATTGTGTGGAAAGCACCAAAACAATTAAAAGACCACAAACACATAAGACCTTTCAATGAAATTTGGAATCAAACGATCCCAACGATCCCAAATAGAAGAATGATTTTGTACTTTGATTTAAATTGGAACTGTCAAACTATTAATAAAATAATAACGAGTGAAATTAAAATATTTCCTTTAATTTTCAGATATACAGTAACAGTACGGGTATCAGAAGAACAGCCTTATCAAGTGAGAGAATACGTATGGTGCCTCAACTTCCCTCCCAGATGCTCAAAATATAAAATTAAGTTCAAGACAGTGTACAAAAATCAAAATTTAGTGAAAACCAGACCTGTAGAAGACTGTTGCAAAGGGTATACGAAAAACAATTTAGGCACTCGTTGTATACCAGTTTGCTCACAAGACTGCATTCATGGAACGTGTATAGCTCCGGAAACTTGCCATTGCGAACCTGGATACGGAGGACCATATTGTGATATTAGTAAGTTATTTTTATTTAAATTAAAATTCGAGCTGCTAAACCCTTAGATCATATATGCTACGGATATGTATGGCATAAATATAACATCTACAAAATTAATACTACTAATAAACAGAAGCGCAAGATGATGGTATTCAACCTCTCAGATTATTCCCATTCCAAACAATTTTCGTAGTCTTCCATGGTATTTTATTTATTTTCGATTCACATTAATTCCCATTTTACTGTAACCTACATGGAAGTCACTCATTCCTTAGAAAATGAAATTGAAATATGTGTTGTATAAATATGACAAAATATTACACTGTACCAAAATATTCCAAATGGTACGCCACTGTATCATAGTATGCTATTACCCCTTCACCCCCTCTCGTCATTATCCCTCTAGAGCCAAACAAACACTACAGGATGCCGTATCTAGCGAAGCATATATGATCTATAACTTTTGCATAGACTATTCGATTTTTTACAATTTAGACTACCTGGTTTTTTTATTTTATTTCCAGCTTGCCCTACAGGCCTGTGGGGCAGAGAGTGCCAAAACAAATGTGAGTGTCAAAATAATTCAACTTGTGATCCTTTCAACGGAAACTGCCACTGTTCAAGGGGTTGGATAGGACAACATTGTGAAAACAAGTGTGACAAAGACCACTTTGGACAGGATTGTTTGGAGTTGTGTCGATGCGAAAATGGCGACTGCGATCACATTTCTGGGGAATGTAAATGTCACGCTGGCTACATGGGACCATTGTAAGTAATATTTGTCTGTTAAATTAATATAAAAATGCAAATCTTAATATTGTGACATTCCACTAACAGTCGAACGTATCCCAAATTAAAATTCATATTGTTTGTTTCCTTTTTTTTGTTTGTGAATATCAGTGAAACTGTTTTTACTCTTTACTTCAATTTAAATAGTTCTTAAGAAGTTAAACGGTAACAAGATAAAGTGAGGATTATCTCCACATTCCTACCTCATTATCAAGCAGTTTGTGGGCATTACATTAAATGGTGGAGTAGAGGCCTCAACTCGTACAGTTGTAAATATATTTTATTCCTCGTCTCTAGTCGTTCCTTATTGGCATTCTTTATTTAAGAGTGTTATTGTTTAGCTGCAACATTGTTCAACATAACCGTAGCAAATGTAATTCAAAATATCAACAGAGAAATTTCTAGTTCTTGAAGTATTTCCTGGTCTCTCTTATTCCAGGAAGCAATTGTACCAAACCTTATCATATCCACTCTCGTTATCCTACTTCGTGCCATGGTCGTCAACGTTCTGTCTCTTTTCGGTTCTGTGAGCATGCTATCGTTTTACCTAAGGTAGGTTGCTAGCCTTGCCTTTAAACCCTCCTCCTTTATCCAGACTTGGGACCGGCAACACAGCTGTTAAGCTACTCAGTCCACCCAACAGCTGTGCAGGCGAAGAACAAAATAGATAATGAGTAAGGTAGAAATGAAGACTCTAAGAACAATAAAGGGTATAACACTCAGAGACAGACAAACAAATAAGAGCATACGGGAACAATGTAACATCCAGAGCATCAACAAATGGACAAAAGCAAGGAAAAGAGACTGGGATAGTCATGTTAATAGAATGGAACCTGAGAGATTAGCTAACATCTGCAAAAACAATAAACCTTACGGCAAAAGACCAACAGGAAGACCATAGAAAAGATGGAAGGACAACCTACTGACAGCAACAACAACAACAACAACAACAACAACAACAACAACAACAACAACAACAACAACAGCAACAACAACAACAACAACAGAAACAGAATGAGAGGCAGACAAACAGGAGCAATCCTAGTCAGACGAAGAAGAAGAAAAAGAAGAAGAACAAAGAAATTTGCTGAACAAGTGAGAGGCAAGTACTAGAGATCGCTAAATAAAACATACAACTATGGATAAAATTAGGAACCAAAACAATGAATGAGGGGAAACATTCATTTGAAGAAGCGAATTTAAGTATTTAAAACATACAATGGCTGCAAACAAGTTTTTCTAAGCTAACAAAAACTGCCAAAGAGCAAGAGCTTAACAAAGAGGATAAAAATAAAAATATACGAAACAATGCCAAAGATGTAGACTGAAAAAGCGATGACGAGGAGCAAATAAGATAAAGAAGTTTGAGAATAGCAGACAGAAAAATACTAAGTGCAACAAAAATAATAGAAATTGAATTAGGAATAAGAAAACCCCAGGAAGAATTAAGAGATAAAAAAATTAGATAAGAGAATGAAATAACAAGTATATTTATTGAATACATGAGAGGAGGCGTTAATAAATCTAATAATGAATTGGGGGACAGTAGAAAAGGTTAAAAGAGTTCCAGAAAATGATAATATTAGCACTACAGGAAAAATAAATACAGAGGAGAAAACAAGAATTAGACAAGCATGGAACAGCATTTGCATAAGAATAAAAAAAGATTATCCTTGTTTTCAACCATTTTATAAATTTTTTACCTTCAAAGAAATATAAGAAAAACAGGATCAAGATTTGAACTATTTTTGTACATGATATTTGAATTATTTATGGTACTAGTAGGTATTTTGTAATAAAATGCGGCACTAAAATGCTTGGAATAGCGTTACATTCGCAATCTCTGTTGTATATCCAGTTATAATCGGTTTTAATTTTATGTTTGTCCGGTTTAATTGCATTGTTCGAAACGTAAACAGCGAATACCAATCTAAACTACTCCTTATTCACACAGGGTTCGATCTAGTCCTTACGTCGTTCTGAATAAAAAAATAGGATCACCATTTAGATTTTACATAAGTGGATATTTTCGTGACTGTTCAATAGTAATTTATGTAGATAACATTAAGTCGAGCTTTCGAAAATGTTTATTTTCTTTATCAAGACGAATAATATGAAATTCAGAAAAAAATTACATACAAAAACAAACGTCAGTGTTAAGATTTTAAAATGACAAAATGACAATTTCTAAAAAATGAGTATACAATTGAAACATACCGAGTGAGATTATAAAATGTATAAGTATTAGTTGGGAATCTGAAGCGTTTTAAAGATGCTCTATACAACTCGCGAACGCCCACCTAAAAAACTTGAAATCCTATGTAAAATGACCTGCCGGATTCGAATTTTTGATTCGCCCTTTGATCCGGAATTGCGAAATGTGTCAAAATATGACATTTTTGAAAAAACTGAAAATTTTCCTTAAGAGCAAACCGAACCCATTCAAAATTTTAATAACCTTTTAAGCCTTTAGTTTTAGTCGGATTTTTGTGAAATTTTCAGGAAATACTAATAATTACAAAACTTAGGGTGGAGAAATCTTGAATTTTTTGTAAACCTTCGAAAAGTATTTATTTTGTTAATTTTAAATGGAAAATCACAAAAAGAAATATCCGCGCCATTCTGCATTAAATCTATGAAAATTTGCTCCTATTTGTTTAAAAAAATATTAAGTAGTTTTTAAATAATATGGATTCCCATTTTTTTCTTAAATATCTTTGTAAAGTGCTGCCACATCGTTACATACATTTAAAGCTGTCGAGAAATATTCCATGGCCAAGTGTTCCCAGTGGCGCGCATATAAATACAATTTTATATTAGAAAATCCTCATAGAATAGAAGTGAAATTTGCTTCTCACAAGAACTCCGGTTGCCACTTAAATAGTATATTACGTAACAAGTGTGGAAAGTGACCAATTACGCACGAGTAGCGTTTAGCACGAGCCGCTTAGCGGCGAGTGCGGAAACGTAACGAGTGCAAGAAATGCACTTTCCAACGAGTTATGTACACTATTTTTCCTACGACCCCAACATTTTTAATATTCTAATTTTGTTTTTTTTTAAATATTAATCATTGGGTATATTAGGAATTTTAGGATTTAAAATAAAATTTTAAAAATAACCTGTTATTGTGCTTTTAAGAAAATTCTAATATATTTATTAACTTAATATAAATTCAGAAAAAGAAGCTTTAATGCCTTTTATATTTCTTCACTCCATGAATTAGTTGTATGAATAGGAGTACCTACCTTTCTTTTGATTTTTGGGTCAGCGGCTTTAAGCTGGTAATTTTAACCGCCGCAGATATTTCTGGTGGAGTAAATTCGATCAAAAATTCATCCCTTTCCATTTTCACTACTAATTATTCATAACGAATGACAACACTTTGACAGATGTCGTGCGCGAAAGTAAAATATATCACACGACTGTGTGATATATTTCTTCTTTTTAACTTAACTGGACTCGAATGATATTTGTCACTTTCGAAGTGTCAAAACAATTCGGAAATTGCCATTTTCATAGGTGGTCGTAGGAAAATAATATTTATTGCAAACTAGTGCTTAACTTTGTTAATTGGTGTCCGATCGTTATGAATTTTGGATATGATATTTTTCAGTACTTACCTAACATAGTGTCATAAAAATAAAAAATGTAGAACGTCAAATAAAAGATTTTTTTTTCGCTAGATGACACACAATATCGTCATTTTGCAGAGTAAAATGGTGAGTCTAGAAAACTTTTTGATCTTTAGAGATAGTTAACTAGTATAAGCGAGAAAAATGTTGCCAATAGAGCAAGGAAACTTTTTTACTTTTTTACTAACTTTTTTTCATACGACGTTTAGTTTGGGTTGTGTACTTTTTTAAAACCGAAGGAAATTGAATTACCACTGTGGATGATAATAAAGCGGTCCGCGTGTCAAAGAGAGTAAACACCTTCTTCATACGCGACAAAGATGACGCGTATTACAATATTATTATGAGACTAGGAGGTATGAGATTGAGAAATGGTAGGAATAATAATAATAATTTTTTTACAAGCATAAAACACAATATTATTATCTAATTAAAATATTTATTTTACAATGCATTTTCCCTCACACTGGCAACTTATATTGCATCTTATATTTGCTTTCACGCTTTTGCACTTGTTACCACAATTAAATAATTTACATTTGCAAAATGGAGTAATTTTTAAAAATATTTTGAGAAAAGGAAACAAATCTGAATTCTTAAATTATTTAACTGTGGTAACAAGTGCAAATGCCTGAAAGCAAATGTAAGATGCAATATAAGTTGCCAGTGTGAGGGAAAATGCATTGTAAAATAAATATTTTAATTAAATAATAATAATATTATGTTTTATGCTCGTAAAAAAATTATTATTATTATTCCTATCATTTCTCCATCTCATAAATCGCACTATACCTCCTTTGGTGTCATAATAATATTGTAAAGCGCGTCATCTTTGTTGCGCGTATGAAGAAGGCTGTGGTGTTTACTCTCTTTGACACACTGATCGCTTTATTCGCATCCACAGTGGTAAAGCCAAGAGATGCGACGCGCCGATTCAATTTCCTTCGGTTTTAAAAAAGTACACAACCCAAACTAAATGTCGTATGAAAAAAAGTTTCCTTGCTCTATTGGCAATTTCATGTTTTTTAGTTGGATGTTCGCGAGTTGTATAGAGGTGGTCGAATTCAGCACCTCAGATTCCCGACTATATGTATATATAATATATAAAAAATCAATGGACGAGTTGAGAAATTTTCTTTATGTTTTTTTAATAGATATGTGTATTTTGTACTGAGGTCATTGATATCTGTTCTTTTATTAATTGATTTTTCATTGTTATTTATATGAACCATTTTAAGAAAGAGACGCTTATTGAGATTTCGTTCATTATCGAGAATTTTGACATTATTATAGTCAATCACATGATCTTTATCTATTATATGTTCAGCAAGGCGACAAGATCTCACATTCCTTCTGCAGTCGCTTTTATGAGAAGTTATTCTATCTTTAAGCATTCTACTTGTTTGACCAATGTATAATTCATCACAGCTGCTGCATGGGATTTCATAGATTATATTTGATTTATTTTTGACTGGTATAGGTGTTTTCAATTTAGAATGTATTTGTGAAATAGTTTTCAATTTGGTTTTAGCTATTTTAATATTGTCTTCATTTTTGAACAAATGTATGAGATTTGATGTCTAACCATCTGTGGTAAAGATTTAAAAATTGAAATAGAGGTACTAAATAGAATGTTAATAAAAAGTTAGGAACCGATTACTATTAATTAGTTTTCTGTACCATCTAGTAATGATTTTATTGTCGTTCGTTCTTATTAGTTTTAAATCCAGGAATGGAACTGAATTATCAGTTTCTTTTTCAACAGTAAACTGAATATTTGGATCGAAACTTTTAAAAATATTTAAAGTTTCATCTATACAGTTTCCTGGTACAGAAAGGATAAGATCATCTACATATCTCTTGAGGAAAGAAATTTCGAATGTGATTTTATTTGATATATTTTACTATGAAAGTTTAGCTCCCCCGTTTTGGATTATAAATAAGAATGAAGTAATTAGTAAAAAATTTCACACTCATAAAACTAGATCCATGGCACAGTTGTTTGTAAATATATGATAATGGGATAATAAAAAGCGCAATACTGAATAAACTGATAAATTTGATGTTTAAACAAATCCGTGAAATGTTTGTAAAACAAATAGATTTATTAACCATAGCGTGGAAGTAGCGTGAAATTTTAATATTTTTAAACGACTTCTAAACTGAGGTTATCAATTCAACCGCTAATTAACGGAGATTTCATAGAACATAAAATAAAAGTAGAGCTAAAAAAAACTTCTACAAATATTTGTGTATTTCAAAATAAGTAACTAGTCACATTGTCACGTTTTCGGTGTATACCTACATCATAAATAATATTAAATGTTGTTTTCTTTGAAGACAAAGTAATTATTTCAGGATAATTATTTTTCAAGTTTATTATTTTTGTCTAGCATCTTTTGAACGCAAAAGTACATCCTTGTGTTTGGAATTAAGGGGATATGCCACTCTAGATTCAAAAAAAGGGGCAGATTCTGTCATTTTTTATCAAGAATATAACAAAAGCAACATTATGGTTCAGGAACTTTTTTGTACAATTTTTTTTTACAAAATGTCGGCTATATTTTACGAAAAATTGTTTATATATGAAGAAAAATTGTTTATTATAAAATATACGACATCAAAAAACACTTAGCTGTTTGATAGATCATTAATGTGAGAAAATGCCCTGAAAATTTTAACTGAATCGATAAAAAATTGTAAGAGATCTGAGTTATGGAAAATGTAGTTTCAAATGAAATGTTTTGTGTAACGATTCTCCATGGAAAATTTTATTAGACCTTCAATCTGCTATGTTTGGACTATACATTTGATCCTAAGTGATTTGCTTGACAATTTTTATGGCCAATATTTTGACTTAGATCAATGTGCTGTGGCATTTCACACTAAACCTTCGAAAAAATATTTAGGAGGCTATATAAGGTTTTTTTATTTCATTCTTAAGGTTCTTAGGAAACTTATCGTTATTTTTTGAAAATTATAGAGTGGCCTACCCGTGGCGTCCATGGGTTTTACCTGCATTTGCACACATTTAAATGTATGACTTTTTTCCAGGTGTGATGACCTTTGCCCGATTGGAAAACATGGGCCAGAATGTAAATCGGATTGCCGTTGTCAAAACGGTGGGACGTGCGATCCAGAAAACGGCTTTTGTTTCTGTACGGATGGCTGGACCGGACCTGTCTGTGCAAATCGTTGTCGATTCGGATACTGGGGTGTGAATTGTTCTCAACAGTGCGATTGTTATAATGGTGCTTCCTGCCACCACATCTATGGTACATGCGAGTGCCAACCAGGATTCACAGGAGATAGGGTAAGTTTTTAAAAAACTGAGGTTTTTAGCCACCTCCAATTCTTTTCTTATAACCGGTAATTGGGAAAGTGGAATTTCAGTCAAATCGTTGGTGAGGCTTTACAAAAAACTGTCTCTTGAAAATATGATGTTCTAAGCGGTGCTTCACTCAAGTTTAAAAAATTATCATTTACAAATCCTCTTGTTGAAGTGTTTTTTCCTTTTATAATCACAAATTAAATATTTATTTATTTACAGATAAATTTGATGGTAACGAACTAGGAAAAAATCTTATCAAAAATAATTCAATCTTTTTTTACTTTTGGCCTCGCTTTTGGCTATAATTTTTTTTTTGGAAAAAAATGTCAAAAAGCGATGGTTGATTTCAACCTTATGGGTAATCCGAAAAAAAGGGATATTAGTGTTTTGAAGCTGATATAGTCTGAACTGGAATGATATTTTTTAGACAAAAAACAACAAAATGGCAGACATTTTCCGAAAAATTGATATTTAAGTTTAGAAAATCGACCAGTTTTGACTTTTTACATTAAAATTTGTAATGTCTAACTATGTAGGGGTCAAAAGAATTCAACCTGTTATAGAAATCTACAGGGATTTATATATACATACATTTTATACGCAAATATTGGCAACTATTGGGTATTTTTCTAGATCTTTCTAGATGAACTTTTGTATATATGAGTAATTTGGCCTAAATCGACATATTTCCATGCGTAGAAACTGTTGTACATTTCAGGGCACATATTTTTGGGACACCCTGTCGGCTTGCCAACTCGTGCTCGTTTTTACCTGCTCCTAAAAATCACTGACCAACTCGTGTTCGACCGAATACCTGATAGATAACCAGCTGACCAACTCGTGCCCAAGGTTTTTAATTCTTAATAATTAAAATATTGCAAAAAATAGGTATTATCTTCATCTAAAAACGGTATTACGTAGACATACTGAAGGTATATTCATATACAGTATGTCTGAAAAAGTTGGCAACATTTGTAATGTTACGAAAAAAAGTTATTCTTTATAAAAAGTTTTGCATGGCCAATAACGTAAAACACAAATGTCAGATGCCAATTTTTTTTTATTACTTATTTATTATTGTCAAATAAGATAAAAGTTGACGTGTTTCACAACTAAAATTTGCAAAATTTAAGTTGAAATTGAAGTGGTCAATATATTCCTATTAATCTTCTGCAATTTGTGGACACCCTGTAATCTAATGTCAAATGTAAATACCTGAATATTATTATTTTCGAAAGCAGAGATTTTTATAAAGAATAACTTTTTTTCGTAAAACTTACAATAAAAAAGTTTCCCTTATGTTGCCAACTTTTTCAGACATTCTGTATATTCAAAATAAAACTACTAAAAAAAATATATATAAAAATCTATGAATCTATTAGTTCCTAGATTTAAATTATATCGGATAGGTATATTTTTCAAGCGGCTACAAATTAGGCTTGTGGTATTATAGAGACCCTTACACTTTTACCTTTTAAAGGATTAGTGGGCACGAGTTGGAATGCGCTCCACCCTGTATATTTTGCAAAAAAGGATCCTTGTCGCAACTTGATCTGATTTTCAATATTGTTTGAAGAACTTGATGGTATATTACGTTTTCAAATTCAAATTGATTAGTTAGCAAAGAGCTTGAACGCACCAATAGGCAGTGGCGGATTTAGGGGGGGGGGGGGGCGAAGGAGACCCCCCTGGCGAAACGCGTTTTATTATTCAGTAGTATTCAGATTACTAGTACTATGTTTTGATTAATTTTCTAACTATGTTATTTTGCATTTTTTGCAATATACTTATGCTTCACTAGTTTCTATATTAAAATATTTTTTCGAAAATTATTACTGTGTTATATCGCAGAAAAATCCTAGATCCGCCCCTGCCAATAGGTGCATCTGGATATAGTTCATTTTTACAGGAAATCGAAATTGATTTCAAAATATTTAAAATGAATTATTTGATTTTAAAGTAGAATTTTATGTTAAAATGGATTTTTGAAATAAAAATCTAATTTACGAATAAGATTAACTTTTGTTTTAGTGCTTAGATGTTTGTCCCGAAGGAACATTTGGAATTAATTGCGGTGAAAAATGCAATTGTTACAATGGTGCCAAATGCTCGAACAAAAATGGAACGTGTATTTGTTCTAAAGGATGGGGCGGTAAAACTTGCCAAAAAAGAAATTGTCCCGATGGATATTTCGGTCCTTCTTGTCAGAAGATGTGCCAGTGCAACAAAGAAAATACAGAAATGTAAGTAACGATTTATCTTTTAATCAAAACGTAACTATAACACTGTATATTATTTTCAACAAAGTTTTATGTTAATCATATCAACTTAATTATGCAATTAAAGACAATGCTTATTGTGTTTATTTTATTTATAAAACAAAATATTAGTGTTTTCATTTCGTCATTGTAATAGAAAATAAAAAATTAGATTTTTGTCTCTACAATTCTTTTTAGAATGTGTTTGTGTTAGATTTTAAAACCAGGAAAAATAATAAATATTTTTGCTAACTTTATTTTGTAATATTTGCTTGATGATAAATAATTATAATCTATGGAAATAGGTTATCTGAAACACAATTTTAGCGAATGTTTATCTGGATTAATACTTATGAACAAAGACAGATTTTTAAGTTTAATTTCTATGGGAATCCCAGAAACGTTTTGGTTTTGTTCAAGCTTTATTTATCAGTTTTACTGGTACCACATTTGCGAATGACAATGGTATTGAAACAAATCTGTTATTATTCTGATAAAGTCTTATAAGCTGTAATTTTTTCAATGCAAAACATTTATTTTTCGAAATACAGAATGGTTGAAGCCAATGTCTTATAATATATACAGGGTGTATCATAAGGAATGGTCAATATTTTAATCATAGGTTCAGGACCTCGAAATATTAATATTTTACTAAATAACTTTGGGTCAAATGTTATCTACTACTAAGATACAGGGTGTTGAACATAAGATTTATTTTTCGTTTTTTTGCAATAATTTCTTTATTATTTAATATATTGACTTGAAATTTGGTATCCTTATATTTTTAAGTTAGTAAATCATAAGCGTGTTATCAATTTTGAGATTAGATAAAGAGGACACCACCTACACTCTACTGGATGAAGAAAAGTATCAATTTTTTTTATTCCTGGCCTTTTTTGAATTTTTTTCAAGTCTTTATGATACACTCTGTAAATTTGAACAAAAAAGGTATACTTGTTTTAATAGCATAAATTCATCTCATTTTGAGATATTTGCATTTAAAATATTCTAGCCAGAGTATCTATTTAATTTACTTTAACATATTTCAACATAGTAGGCTTTGAAACTAAAATGAAAATGTACAGCTGTCAAATAATTAATTTTTAGATGGCAGCAGCAAGTCCAGAAAAATTCATTTGTGCATAAACACAAATCATATCCCTCATTTCTGAATTAGAGAAATGGTTGTGACGTGGCATTTTCATTACCTACTTAGGTGGAATTTAGTGAACAAAATTACATTTAACAATCAATTATTTGACAGCTGTACATTTTCATTTTAGGTTCATAGCCTACTATGTTGAAATATGTTAAAGTAAATTAAATAGATACTGTGACTAGAATATTTTAAATGAAAATATCTCGAAATGAGCTGAATTTTTGCTATTAAATCAAGTATACCTTTTTGTTCAAGTTTACAGGGTGAAAAAAATTTAAAAAAGGCCAGGAATAAAAAAAAATTGATACTTTTCTTCATCCAGTAGAGTGTAGGTGGCGCCCTCTTTATCAAATCTCAAAATTGATAACATGCTTATGATTTACTAACTTAAAAATATAACTATACCAAATTTCAAGTCAATATATTAAATAATAAAGAAATTATTGCAAAAAAACGAAAAATAAATTTTATCTTCAACACCCTGTATCTTAGTAGTAGATAACATTTGACCCAAAGTTATTTAGTAAAATATTAATATTTTGAGGTCCTGAACCTATGATTAAAATATTGACCATTCCTTATGATACACCCTGTATATGCGAAATTTTATGTGAAAGATTATTCAGTTTAGATACCGCAACTAATATTTTTATGGTGGTATATGAAGTACAATGATCCTTTAGTTTATCCACCATGTCTACACTTTTATATACAGACAATTTTTCATCGCCTGTAACTGAATTTTGAGATTTTAGTTTTCGACTAAAATTGAAGAAGCATTTTGCACCTTAATGATCGAGCGATCAAACCTTATTTTGTAAATATAGATATATTTATATATCCTACTTAATCTGATAATTTGTTATCTGAAATACCTCGAGTCTAGCGAATTAAGCATTCCTAGAAATGAGTTTTTATGTTTATAAACAAAGACAAATTTGTCAGATTTTAAATATCTACTTTTAGATTAAAATAATCAAACGTCTACGATATATTTTTTATGATAGTAGAAGCCTTTGTTTAAAATGCCGATTATTTGCTTCTTTTTTTAAAGAAAAGAATAATTTTTACTATTTTTAATTCAATTTCTATTAATTTCATGCGAAATCCAAATTGTTTTTATTTAAAGAATTATTACAAGGGCGCAAGCAAACAAACGAATTTAAAAATAATTATTGGGTCAATATTTGAACCACAGCTTTTCACATGACTTTTATGTTCACTTTATCATATATCTGTGGTGTTGGAACCAAAAATCGGCCAACCGTACCTACTCTAGCCGTTAATGTATGTTTTATAGGTAAAATAATCATAAATTCGGTTAAAATAATTATTAAAAAAAATCGCTTGAATATAATTTAGAATTATATTAAAGTAACAGTTTTCAATTAAATTAAAATGCCTAATCCGGACCTGGGAATCTTTTAACCGTTACCCAATTTTATTGTATTATTACATCTCGAAAAATAGGTATTTCTGAGAAAATATTCATTAAGGTACAATGTTCCTCATTTTTTGGCGAAAACTGACAAATATATGTAGACATGATGTATAAAATGAAAGATCTTTGTTCTTTTTTGTCATGGGCGGACGTCATATATGTAGAATTATCTTAGTACTGCTAGCACCACATCATCAGCATTATTTTCCTACTCCATTATTCCTTCGTCTTTAAACATTGACATTCATATTTCTAGGTGTGATCCATGGACTGGCGTTTGTGAATGCAAAGCAGGATGGAACTCAAATGATTGTACCAGACTTTGCCCCATCCTTACTTATGGAAAAGGCTGCGAGGGATCGTGCAAATGCAAAAACAATGCTCAGTGCTCCCCCGTTAACGGTACTTGCTTGTGCCCGCCCGGTTTTACGGGTGAAGATTGCGGCAACACCTGCCCTGAAGGCAGCTTTGGAGAGGACTGTGCTCAGAAATGTGATTGTAAGTATAAATAAATAAAATTTGTCTTGTTGTACAATGTTTTTTTTTCATCTGATTCAAGATCTCCGATATCGCTGAAGCCTATTGGCTTATTGCGTTTATTGCCGATATATTATTCCACCCTGTACTAGTTAGTACAGTTCTTTTACTGGGTGTCTGTTAAAACTTTTTGGGTCTAATATTGGTTGCCCAAAAAGTCTCTTGCGATCCAATACCTCGCAATCGCATAGTACATGTTCACTGTCTCTGGTTCCTTATTGCATAGCCTGCACCTAAGGTCTCCATTGTACAGTCCAATTTTGTTTAGGAACTCTTTTACTGGTGCATGACCAGTCATGAGCCCTGTTATCACTCTCAGCTTACTTTAGTTCAGCTGTTCTTTTAGAGCACGGTCTTCCTATGAAGGATTTTCCGTGCTTTTGTCCTGACACATTTTGTCAGTGCTGAAAGTGTCTTTCCCTAATCCAGGTTTTTATATCCCCTCGGACTGCACACTTCGGTACTCTGGGGGTCTGTTCTGTATCGGGTATTTCTCCTGCTCCCCTTTTTGCAAGTTGATCAGCTTTTTCATTTCCATCGATGCCATGATGTCCAGCTGCCCAGGCCAGCAGTACTCTGGTGTCCTAGGACTTTCAGTTGTTCGATGCATTCCTATACCAGTTTGGACGTCACTTCCTGGCTTGAAATTGCCTTCATTGTCGCCTGACTGTCTGACATGTCTCCTATTACTTTCTCTGTACAATGTTAATATTGACTAATTTTTTTTTTGCATTCAGAGTTTTTTTTTCCATCTGGGCCCGTCTGATTCAAGAGCTTCGATTTCGCTGAAACCTATTGGCTTATTGCGTTTGCATTCACAGTTTAATTTATAATTTTTTTTTGGTTTCCTGAACTCTTAAGACTTTTATTGTTCCAGGCAAAAACGGTGCAAAATGTTCTACGGAGACCGGCCAATGTCAGTGTCCGCCTGGATGGGAAGGACAGCAATGCGATAGACCATGCAGTAACAATTCCTTTGGTGATCATTGTATCAGTAAATGTTTATGTAAAAATGGAGCTTCCTGTAATCCAGTAAACGGTAAGTTAATGATAAGTCAGAATTTAGAGTTTGTCAATTTTGTTGCATGATTCAGTAGATACTTAGAAATAAATAGCTTAAGAGAGACCTGGTATTTTTTAACAGCTGGGATCTCAAGATAAATCTTTAAATACACTGTTCCAAACAATTTTTATTTGTGTAGTTAACTTGCAATAAAATGAAATTACACGTACAAGGATAATTTTCAGGGCCAATTGTCATTTTTGTGTGTTTTCTTCCTTAATTCATTAACAATAAATTCTGATTCGTCCCGCAAGTAAATAACGTTACTCTATGCATTCCTTCCGAGTGATTCGTTCTGTTAAATTTCTGAAAATACCTTTTTAATCTTTATGTCCAATTTCTTTAAAGAATCCTTACGTTGTTTATATTTCATTTAAATTTAAAACGTTACGCTTAAATATATTTATAAAATTTCAATTAATCAATGACAAAATCAAAGGGTTGGTTTGTCTACAGTATAATTTCCGACACGCGTCTGGACCCATGTAATTCAATGCCTGTGGTTCCGATTCGGTGCAAGCTGTAATATAATTTATATTTATATAGTTTCTTCTTTGACTTTCTAAATTTTAATTATTAATTTGTAAAGATTTATTGTACGCCGTTCAAGTCGAATGTATTTTGTATATCCTTTTTTGATTTTTTTGAACCCTCCGTTGTAGATGCAGGGTTCTTCTACACTGTCTCTAACTTTAGAGAAATATCGTTGTGTTATTTTCAGAATATTACTTTTACTTCACCTTTATTGGGGTTGAGATGATTTGGTTCAAAATCACTTTGAAGTTTTATTATTATTATTTTTATTAACAGTTGTCAAATATATACAAATATACACATGTAATGATTTAAATTCATATAAAATTTTTGTACCCTTCGCACATATTTTTTGGTTAATTTTGTTGTACCGATGCTTGTGTGTAGTCTCTTACAGTTGTAAACGTTCTGATTGTTTTCTATGCCAAGAACAAGGGACCTGGTCAATATCGTGGTCAATATCGACATCTGTTTTTTTGTATTACTTAAAAGTTGGATTTTGACCTACTTTTGGGTACCTACTGTGGGAAATGAACTAAAGAATTTCCAACAGGGGTAATAAGGAGCCAACAATTTTGAATGCGTTGAGCAGGTGCTCATTTCCACCTGTCCCAACTTTTTTCACTTTGAAAGCAAGTTGTTCACCCCAATTTCGGAAAGTTGTAGATTTTCCTCAATTTCTAAAATGTTCCTCAAACAATAATTTTTGTAACTTCGTTTAATTTTTAATCTTAACAAATTTTACCTCATGGTAAGTTGTAAGGTTCATTATAAAATTGTTTGCTACTTTCTTGTTATATTTTTTGTAGGCCTGATGATGGCTAATAGCTAATTTTTATATTCTGATTATATGGGTTACCGACATTGATTACTTAGTTTTATTTATTTAATATTATATTATATTATTATTTGGTACTGACTTTGAGAAGTTTTATTTTTCTTTATATTCTTTACTTGTTTTGGACAGTGTATATGTAACATGTTTGCCCAAGCATTATTTTTTTTAGTTTCTTTTTGTTTTGGAATTGATTTTTGTTTTCGCATGTCGTGTGTTATTAGGTAGTTGTACATGTGGGGCTGGATACACTGGCGAATTTTGTGAAAGTAAATGCCAACAAGGCTATTTTGGAATAAACTGCGAACAAGTTTGTCAGTGCCAAGATGGGCATCATGCAGGTTGCGATCCAATAACTGGCAAATGCATTTGTAAAGATCAATGGAAAGGTAGATATTTTTTCTTTGCAATTTTTAATTGATCCATTTCATTTAAAATCATTTCAACTGGAATAATTGGGTTTTTCGTTTTTTTGAATTATTATTTTTTTACTAGAAACTTTATATTTTGTAATTATTAGAATTTAAATTTTAGTGGATGCGTAGAATATCTTGTTTTATAAAGGTAAAAATTCTTAATTTAAATTAGCATGTACGCGGGCGTGTTGATAAATTCTTTCTAAATTTTGCAACATATTTTTAAATTATTTTGCATTATTACCTTTTAACTCTATACTGTGTAATGGTCGTAAATAATTTTCTTACGGTTATTTCGATTCTAAATCGTTAATAATTATAATATATTTAATAATTTTCTACTATTTGTAGCTGAAATATGCATCCCATTGAAAAAAGTTTGACGTAAAAGTTGTAGATAATTAAAAAATCTAAAACTTTTGTATTGATCATTTTTCAAGATAAACTCAAAAATCCCTAAAAACCGCTTCATCTATCAGTTTCTCTTTATGAAAAGTGTTAAGAATATTCATGGAATAGTTTCAAGTACCAACTTTAAGTCTCACTTTAATTCACTTGTCAGTAGTAATACCCCTAGGGCCTTGATAATACCGAGATAATTTTGTCATAGAGAATGCTGAAAGCGTGTTGCTTGATAATGGCCCGAGGCCGAAGGCCGAGGGCTATTATCCTTAAGCAACACGCTTGAAGGATTCTCTATGACAAAATTTTGAGGATTTATCAAGGCCCGAGGGGTATTCGATAAGATAATTTTTTACTTTGTAGATTTAAACATTTTTAAACTAGTTGTCAGTTTGACGTTTAATTAATTTTTAATCAAAAACTTGACTTGCTGAAAACACCAAACTGAAAACACCACATGTAGGGTGTTATCGCTGTAATCCATAGCTGATTGGATGAAATTTGACACATGACTCTAAATTAAGTAATTTGATTGGTTACAATAGTTAGTAAAAAATTATCAGTATAATTTATCGTTCTAAAATTTTACAAACAGGAAGTGACAAAATATGTAATACATTTCTTTTCCTACATACATTTTTGATGTTCAGATATGAATTATTTTCTTTAAAGAAGTGATTCATGATTGAATATTTTATATTTAATGAAACTCTAACAATTATAAATTTTGCAGGCATTTTATGTGAGTCGATGTGTCCCGAAGGCAAATTCGGTACGAACTGTGAACAGTCATGCAACTGTCAGAATAACAGCTCTTGCGATCCCGAAACAGGCAGCTGTTTTTGCGCTAGAGGATGGCAAGGAGAAGATTGTACTATTGCCTGCGATACAGGATATTACGGTAGTGGTTGCAGACAAAGGTGTCCAGAAGTTTCTAAGGGTAAGTATTCTTTAAATTACTTTCAAATATACTTGCATTTTATCATAATTCTTGTGTTGTTGGTGCAATATTTATTTTTTGATTTAACTATTTTACAATCTACTGAACTCACACGGAATTTGGGATTGCGATCAGCACTGATTCAAGTCCAAAAATCTTCATTTTTACATGAAAATCTCCATAAGGAATTCTAAGGTCCAGTCTGGCAATTTTTTACTCTTTTTTACTTAGAAATCTGCACATGTGATATCTTAAACGACACTTTGACATATGCTCGACGTTTAAGATGACGCTTTGACGTATGTTTGACGTTTTAAGAGGACGATTTGACGTTTTAAGAGGACGATTTGACGTTTTAAGGCGACGCTTTGGATTGTACATAGGTTAGATAACTCAACACCGTCAACGTTGAATGCATCTGTTTATTAGCCGCGCATGTGCAAATTTTTTTAAGTAAAAAAGAATAAAAAATTGCCAGACTGGACCTTAAAATTCCTTATGGAGATTTACATGTAAAAATGAGGATTTTTGGACTTGAATCAATGCTGCTCCTTTACTGATAATAATATTCTATACGATTTATGACCTTATGAGTTGATAATAATCTATATAAACAAAAATCAATTGCCGAATGTTTGAAAGAGCATCACTTAAGAACGGCTGCACCTATTTGGCTAATTCTTTTTTTGTTGTATTTGTATGAAAGAAAATGTTTGAAAAATTGTACGGTAAAGTGAAAAATTTCGGTTCAAAAAATCTCCATATAAAGTTTTTTAAATTGTTTTATCTCTTACAACCGAAAAAAAATTGTTGTTTTGGTTGTTTTGTTAAAAAAGTAGTAAAAAAGTTGGAGAACGTTATACACTGAGGATCACAACAACTCGTTACTGGACTCTTGTTACGAAAATCGCCGAGATACGTCGACTTTTGATTTCTACAATGTACATTTTTGTACGAATAGTTTACCCCTAATTTCATCTCTTACTGGATGGGAGCAACTCTTTCGAAAAATCTAAATAGCATGAAGTGGTGAGTGATAGCTCATTTTAAAGGAGGTTTTATTCTCCATTCAACCATGCCAAAAATTTGAAATTTGCTTCATTAATGTTTAAAAATAACAATACACCACAAGCAGGAAGGCAACTAAACTACAATTATAATTACAATAAATGTTCAAAATGTTCCCCGTTGACCTCCTGGCAAAAATAAAGTCTATTTTTACTTTCAGCTCTGACGCTTTGCAAAAAAAAATAAAAAAAATGAAAATGATAAAAAAAATAAAAAATAAAAAAATAAATAAAAAACACGGTTGAATAGAGAATAAAATGAGCTATCACTCACCACCCCATGCTATTTAAATTTTTTGAAAGGGTTGCTTCCCTCCAGTAAGGGATGGAATTAGGGGTAAACTATTCATACAAAAATGTACATTGTAGAAATCAAAAGTCGACGTGTCTCGACGATTTTCCTAACAAGAGTCCAGTAACGAGTTAGATAGGAGGGGTAACACTTATTTATTTATTTATTTATTTATTTATTCATTCAATAAATACAATGAATGATAAGCGATAAGAGCACTTGTTTCGCATGAAAGGCATCATAAAACATCATCATCAACATTTATGCTACTTATAAAAATACTAGCAATAGTAGTTTATAGAACTCAGTGTGTCACCGTTGTGCTATCTATCACCCAATTGCCTTCAGTCTTGGTTTATTGGTCGGGCTGTCTCAATAATCTTGCAACGTATTATACAAACATAAATGTCTGAAACGGTTAAATCGGGCGATCATTTACAAATTGAATCAAAATTCCAATATTTTTATCCTTTAAATATACATTTCGTTTCTAGGAAATAAAACTTGTGATCATATCACAGGAGAATATATATGCCCTCCTGGATATCGAGGATTTACCTGTGAACATCCGTGTCCATTTGGAAGTTATGGGAAAAATTGCGAACAAACTTGTTCATGCAAAAATGGAGGCGATTGTCATCACGTCACAGGTATAACATTATTTTTTTTTAAGAAACCATTTTACAATTTATGCTATATTATATTTTCATATTAATATTATATTTTCATATTAATTGTGCATGTTCAAAAAACAAATTATTTAGCTATTTTCAGTGAAACATGAAAAAAATTACTTATGGCTGATTATTGTCACTTGACTGAAGTGGCATATACATTTCCTTTATCATATGTGATACAAAAACAAATTAACCCACCGAAAATAATTTGAAAATAATTCCTCAAGCTAATTAAAAGAAGAAAGCGGAATTTAATATTAGGCAATTAAAATTTTATTATATTTAGGTTATCTAACATATCGATTAGGTTAATTGTATATATTTGCACATATTTGATTTTTCTCGATTTGTTTTTGTATAAATGTATATTTTGTCTTTTTTTTATCGAAACAAATAGTCATCTACTTATCTGTTTTTTGGTTTATTAATTTCCTAATTATATCACCATCTATTAATTATATAATTTTTTAAATAATATTAAATAAAGCCTTAATTTTATCATAAATATTATCTACTCTTTGCTGCTCCCAGATATCTCATTTCCACTCTCTTTAATTTAATTTTCATTCTCTGCGGATTCCTTAATAATTCCTTTTGCCAATGAAGGTCTTGTGTAAAGCATGTTGTACTTTCGATTATGTCTTAATTTTCTCTCATAAATATTAAAATACAACCAACCAATATAAACTTTCATTGCAATTTTCAGGAGAATGCCAGTGCTTACCTGGCTGGATGGGAGCAAACTGCACCATACCCTGCCCCTCTGGTAGTTTTGGTATTAACTGCAGTCAACATTGCAAATGTTTGAATGGGGGAGAGTGTAGAAGAAACGATGGAGTGTGCAGATGCAAAGCAGGATGGACTGGAACTCAATGTCAAGAGCGTAAGTGTTTATTAATATTCTTGATTAGCTCCCCTCATTTTTACGTTTCACAGAAAGATTTTCTTATGTATGTTATATTTGAATTTCCACTTTTTTTTCAAATTTAAAATTTCAATTTCTTAATTTAATTATTTCTCCTATTAGTGAGGAAGAGCAGGATGACTTGGAAGAGATACAGAAAATTATGAAGCTAACACGTAATAAATAAAAAAAAATAACGAAGGGAAAATAATGATAATAAAAAAGGCTATGAAGGGACAGAAGCAAAAATATAAATAATAAAGACAAAATGACAAAGAATAAAAGAAGGTGCGATAGTGATATCGAACAGAATGACAAAGTTTGAAAAATTCGTGGATTATACACCAACGGAAGGCACTGAAAATGAAACCTTGGGAATACCGGACCAGAAATTCTAGAGAATCTAAGAGATCAAAACGTAGATATAATAATTATGGCAGATTGGAATGAAAAATATGGAGAAGAAGATTGAAAATGCTACATTTGTGTCAGAAAAATTACCTAAAAATGTGGAATAGATTTTTTGTATTCTATTAGAGCTGAAGAAAGAGATGCAAAGAGTATTACGGACTCCTTTGAGTATGCACAAGATAATCGTTTAAGAAACTGAAACATAACAAGACAAGAATTGGGTCAGTTGTCTACCCGGAAGAAAAATTAAAAACTTAAAGAAATATCATACAACACATAGAGATGTGATACCAAACAAATAAAGATGTAAGAACTGAAATTAGACAGAAAAAACAAGCAATAGAAACATAAATAGTGACAACAGCTGACCAGTATAAAGAAGAATATGTTAATAACAAATATAGTAAAGGAAGTCATAAAATAAAGCTAGGAAGAACTTGGGAAAGAACTAAGTCATCAAATGAAAAGAGTACAAATGAGATGTAGAAGATCCTGAAAATATACTGACAACAAATACAGAAAAAATTCTAGTTGTATGAGCAAGATCTTTTATAAAAACATTATGTAAAGAAAGAAACAAGAGAGGGATCCAGAACATTAAGAAAAAGGACAAAATAGAAATAGAAGAAATAACGATAAAAGGACTTGAAGTGTCCTTCAGTTGTCACTAGGGACAGTTAGGTAACAAATAGTGATTTAGAACGAAATGTTACCTCGTAACTAGTAGACGTGTAGATCACGTCACTGAATGACGTGATTTCGCTGTCACATATTGGCGTCATATTGATGTCTCTTTCACGTCGATAATTTGGTCATTTCGACGTACTTGGTAACGCGGATTTGACGTGAAAATGACGTCACTCTGCTGCCTGGGTAACAATAATAAAAAGCTAGGTAGACCACGAAAAAAGGGAAAGAATGGACAAAAGCACGTTAGTTAGAGAAAATATCATGGGAAGATAACACCCATTAAAAAATGTCTACACCCACTGCGAAAATTTCAAAATCTTAAATAATGCAGTAGATTCACTAGAATAATTGAGAAGAGAACAAGTCAAAATATAAACCGAAGAAATCAAGACCACAATTTTCGATCAACAAGAAGAACTTGGAATAAAAAGAAACTGAGGAAACTACTACTTCAATGAAAAGTGTGGAAGAATTCATTCGATAAATAATTGAAACGTTTTAACATCTGACAGAGGTACAAGGATTTAGAGAAAAAGATGAATTTCCTAATTGTTCACTAGTATGCAATAACGTATTAATCTTCAGTTTTAAGGAATATTTTCCCATGAAATACCTTAAGTGTTGTCATTAGCTGTCTTTTAGGTTATAAGTAATTTAACTTTTATTATTTTCCAGTATGTCCCGAAGGATATTACGGAGACCACTGCATGACGCCATGCGAGTGCGAAAACGATAATTTCATTTGCCATCCGGTAGATGGATGCATCTGTAAACACGGTTTCACCGGCGACCATTGTGAAGACTCCAATTTTCTTGGTAGAGTCAGACCCATCGAACCGGACGAAGGTGGTTATGGAGTTATCGTAGCCGTCATCATGGTGTCCATCATATTCATTGCCATAGTGGTTCTGCTTATTTTCTACTACAGACGTCGAGTATCTAATTTAAAAACGGAAATAGCTCATGTGCAGTACATTGCGGATCCTAATGGATTTTCTCCAGGTAATGTACACTTTAAAAATATTATTTTTCCTCTCTTCCTGTCTATCAGCAAATCTGATAATTGAAGCAAATATTCCGAATTTGTATTGGGGGTTGCAAAGTTTTTGACCGATTCTGGTCAAAGTGTCACGGTTCCAGAATGAATGAGTTTGTGTTTGTTGCTTTAAATATTTCACGCCTAGTCTCAAATCGCTTATTTTTGGACTCATGCGCTTCTGGTATGAAGGACCAGTGAAGCGACCCTGGTTGAATAGAAATGCAATTTTCCTGGTCGTCCGCATGTGCTATAAATAAACATTTTATGCAATTTGTGCCCGAGAACTGCATTGGGCGTGTACCGCTGCTACTATCCACTAACCACTACTTCAGAGACGGGTTATACAACAGGTAAGCGCGTTTGAGACACGTTAACCTTCAAATTTTCTTTTAATTGTTGAATCAGACCTTTTTTCGTAATATAACATTCATTCTATTATAGTCACTTTCTTCTTCGTATCCCTTCGAGAGTAATGAAACGGGTTGGGAATTGAATTCGTCATGTTCGTACAGTTGCGGAAGAAAATAATTGTGCCGATTTTCATTATTTGTACGTAAATTTTCAATGTTTTTATTCCAGATCGCAATCATTTTGACAATCCAGTTTATTCTTATCAAGGTACCGGAAAACGAGATAACGAACATCTTTTGAATAACACTACGAAAATTCTGAATAATTTGCACAAGCCATCGAACACGAATTTGGAGAGAGCGCGTCTTGGAGGTATCGCTTGTTGCTCTACAGACGATGACGCAAAAGGTATGTAGCTGTGTAGTGGTTTTTTTTTTAATTTTCTTGAACCTCTCACTACATTTTTACAGGCGTTTATGAACCGAATTTGGACGAATTAAGAAGCTTAAAAAATAGAGAAGCCGATGCTACTAATCCTAATATTTATCACAGTATCGAGAAACTGGATCATGTTTATGCTGAAATTAACCAGAAGGACCCTAAAGATATTGGTATGTATTGTTTCAATATTTTTTTTTACTTTCATTTAATTTTCTTTGCCCAGCTTACCCCTAATTTTAACAAGACATTATTTTCCTTGGGTCCGTGCAAATGCAAACACTGTGAAATGACCTAAATATAATTAAACACAAATACTTTATTAAACAAAAAACTATATAATCCATAACCCATCCACAATTTAGCCATGTTGAGATTTACTTACTTAATCTATATCTTCTCAACCCACCTTTCAATGTTCATACAATAAAAAAACAACATCTTCTGCTAATATCTGCTCCACCTCTTATACTAATTCTTCTTTAAACTCTTCTGCCCGTGTCTCAACCTCTTATGCTCTAACTTGAAGGGTGGGTCACCCCACAGCACGTAGGCCACATTTGCCCCATTGTGCATCTTTCTGAGGTTGAACCTTCCTTCTAGCTCGTCAGCCAGCCTACTTGTTTAAAGTAGGTGATGACATCGCCTGAAGGTAGCTCCCTCATGTTGGCATGTGTTAGCCACTGCTCGCCGAAAAGAAAATGTCTTATTTGTGAGAGTGTCGGGCATTCGCAAAGAATGTGTTCGACAGTCTCGTCTTCCTGTTCACATCCTCTACACAGTGGAGTGTCAGATAACCCCATCCTGTAGAGGTGTTTTCGTAGATGAAGGTGGCCATTCAGGATACCTGTGGCTGTGCGCAGGTTCTGTCTGTTCATAGTCATGTATTTTTCGGCTGTTTCGCTGTTCGGATACTGTAATAGTTCCTTGGCTAGCTTGCAGCCTGCCTCGTCGTCCCATCTACCCTTAAACTTGTCAAGGGAGTGCTTCTTTAGTAGGTCAGCCACAGCTAAAGTGACCACGTTGTTGTTGCAAGCTTCGATCAGGGCCTGGTGACATTCTAGTACTAGACCTGATGTTATACGTCTTCTATCCAGAGATAGTAGTGCCTGCCTGCTGTCCGTGAGGATGTAAATATTATTACCAGTAATGTTTCTTCTGGTAGTCTCTTTTGCGGCGATGGAGATAGCAGTGAGCTCTGTTTGAGCTACACTGGCATTAGAACCCATTGCCCATTTTATATTGAGATTCCTCATTTGTTTTAGACCCATCGATGTAGATGCACAAGGCACCTGCTGCCAATGTAGCCTATTCAACCTCCTGCTTGTCTCTACTCCACCTCTTATGCCTGTATTTATTTTGTTTCATATTTAATTCTTTTAATTATCCACTTGGCTTTATATCTTTCCTATATAATTATTTTAATTTTCCGACTCCATTAACTTTATATTTTTCCTCTGTAAATTCATTTCATTTTTTGACTCAACTGACTTTTTCTATTTTTTCTGACAACCCTTCTCATCTCAATCTTTTAAACTTTTTTGTTCCCCTAGCGATCCCTCTTTCCTGTTTTTTCTAGACCCCTCTTTTTTATATCACCACAGTATATTTGTTTTTTGTCGACCTCTATAAAAAATGACATTTTACGTACTAATTTCCGATTGAAAAGTCAACTATTTTTGAAGGCAAGTACTTTTCGTCCTCAAATGACTCGCACCGTGCCGTATCCTAGTGACCACAGCGGACGAAAAGTGTTTATGGACGAAAAATGCTTGCCTTCAAAAATGGTCGATTTTTCTTTCGGAAATTAGTACGTTTTTGTAGAGGTCGACGAAAAAAAGTAATATGCACCTCGGCGAAAAACTGTCTATTGCCTCGCCTGCTTGCTAGCCTCGGCTGTCAATTTGCAGACTCGACTATAATAGACAGTTTTTCGTCCTTGGCACATAAATAACTATTTAATAAACTTTATCGTATTATAATTACTGAGGTGGAAGTATTAACTTTAGTTTTTGATGTAGGTATATTCGTTTGGAAATATACTAAGTAAGTCGATGTAGTTTTTAACTGTTTGAGTGTTTACTTTGTGTTCACAGAAGCATTTATTAATTAATTTGAATTTTCGCGCACATAATTTGCATGTCTAGCAGATCGTCCTATAAAGCCTCTCGGAGATTAGACGGGAATTGTGCTGTTCCAACCCTAATCGCCTTAATAGTTGGCAAATGACTAGCTAAGACAAAAGTGGACTGTATAATTAGATAGCCACTGGTGTTAGTGAGAAAAACGTTATAAATTATTTTTTCAACGTCGTATATATTCAAGAGAAAACCTTTGCGGACGTACGTTCATATGACAATTTTTTGGCAAACTTTGATTTTGTTATTAAAGTGAAGATGGCGTTGGACTCTCCTAGTTCGTGATACACTTGCTATAACGCAAGTACGATTATCAAGAGCGAGGAGAGTCGAATTCATTTTCAGACATCCTTTAGTGACAGGATGTCGAGCTTGTCTGCTTCTTACTGATGAGGCACAATAATGCGAAACCGGCCTAAGAATGGCAAGCTCCTTTAATGAGAAAATCGAAGTTTTTGGTTTAAAGCCCCGACTTGGAGTAGTTGTTGAAGTCCAGACGCTGGTGAAGTGTAGGACATTTTTAATGTCCTTGTTCTTGGGAGCTTGTGTGATTTCATTTCACATCATTTGTGCTAACTTAAATACGATTGGGCTTATGTTGAAAGTAACGCGGTTATATAGAATATATGTTTAAGACTCTTTCTAGCCTTGACGGGTATTTGAAATTATTTTTTTTTTTAGAAATGGAATACGACCATCTAGACTATACGAGACCAGCGAGCACGCTAAAACCTCATTATCAGAGGATGGCTAGCCCGTTTGGATCTAGAGATCTTACAAAAGACGATAAACAAGTGACTGAGTAGTTTCACTCTTTTATAAATTTATTTATTGTTTTATATTCTTTTTTATGGTTTTGAAGCAACTATAATAATTTAAGTGATGAGTTGAGTTGAGTTTTTTCCTGAACTTTTTGACATACCTATTTTTTATTTTATTTTCGAAAATTACATCATATCTTCTCTTATACATATCACCCTAAAATATTTATGCGAAAAGGTTCTACGTCTTCTATTTTTTTTTGTTATTTTGTTATTTAGACATTGTTTTTTAAAATAATGAAACTATCGAATTTTTCTACAAATTTTTCGCGCGTTTTGCCCAATCATTTTATTAGTTGTTTCCTGATATTCAGGATGTCTTCAGGTGTAACTTTTTATCCAATAAAAGTATATTTTTATATTGGATATACATTTAAAAATATTTTATACATGCCAAATTAAAAATTCCTATTGAAATACGTGTCAAATATTAAATGTGTGTATTTGGTAAATTATAAGTCAAAAATAAATTTTGTGCTACAAATTTGCTAATAAAAACTTCTATAGCTCAGAAAATTGGTGGAGATGTTTCCAAATTGTCTTTATATTATATTGTATGGTTTAATTAAAATTTTCTTCAAGCCAATCATATCGAGATGTCTGCATAAATCTCTAAATAAAAATGACATTATTTCAAGCCAGTATTCTGCCTATTCTGTTGGATGAAAAAAAACTAATATAATAGCTCTGAGGAAGGCTTTGATTAAACCAAAACTTTAAACAATTATTAGCCCTTTAATGTTTTTATCTAGAAATGGTGTATTTTATGTTCTATTTTAAAATATTTCAGTTGACTTGTAATCATGTACAAAATTCTTAAGAGTATTTGCAAAATTAGGCAATATTAATAAATGCTCAATATTTACTCTTCCTTATCGATAAAAATATTATATTTATTAAGTATAGAGCAGAGCGGGGTAGAAATCGATTCCTGATTCTTTTTTTTTTTTGAGATTATTTTACGATTTATCAAACTATTTCTTTTTTTACATTTCGTGTCTTATATTTATAGAAGAGCCCTTTTAAAAATTAGTTTTTAATAAACCAATCACAGATATTTGGGTACTTCAATAATTCGTAATTTTCGCTAAACATTTTTTTTTTCGATTTGCAAATTGTGATCACTTTAATTCGACGTGGCAACGCTGCTTTCAAACTTATTGAAAGCGCGAAATAATTTTTAGGCACCACAAGAAGCAGCTTATTAGAAACTTTTTTTTTAATAAAAAAGTCGTTAAGATTTTATTTCTAGTATAGCAAACTTGGCAGGAATCGATTTATTTTTAAAATAGTTCGTCTCAGCTCTGGTATAAAGATTGTTCCACTCAAAATGTCTACCTAATTTTTTATTTCAACTTATTAAATATGAAACAAAATAGTTTCGCAATGTCTAACATATAATTTTTGGTTAGTAATTATTATGTATAATTGCAAAATTTTACGCATAACACTTGCTGCAAAAAAATATTTACAAACCCTTAAAATTAAATTTACTCATCACATTAAAATAGGGTGGCAAACCTCCATTGACAATCGATATTTACGTGAACACTAAGTCTGTCAACTGATTTTTACAAGCTAACGTTACTGCACGCTCTTTGTCAATTGATAATCACGTGAACACTAAGCCCTGTCAACTGAGTTTTACGAGCTAACATTACTGCACATCCATGACAATCGATAATCACGTGAACCCTAAGTACCTGCCAACTGATTTTTACGAGCTGACGTTACCGGACACCCATTGACAATCGATAATCACGTGAACACTAAGCACCGGTCAACTGATTTTTACGAGATAACGTTACTGCACATCCATGACAAAAGATAATCACGTGAACACTAAGCACCTGTCAACTGATTTTTACATGCTAACGTTACTGTACGTCCATTGACAATCGATAATCACGTGAACCCTAAGCACCTGTCAACTGATTTTTACGAGCTGACGTTAATGCACGCTCATTGGCAATCGATAATTACGTGAACACTAAGCATCTGTCAACTGATTTTTACGAGCTAACGTTACTGCACGCTTTTGTTTTAGGAGCTAACGTTGACAATCAATAATAATGTGACTCAAATTGAGATTTATCTAGGAAATCAAAAAATATTTTGATTTAATTTTCACTGGTGTTTTACGATGATTCTTTTACAAACTTGTATTTGAAATCTAAAAAGCAATCAAGTTTCCTATTTTCCAAATAAAGAAATTGGGTAGATATTTTTTGGGACACTTTATCATTAAGCATGTCATTTGTCGTTTTTATACTATATTTGAGTGTTGTGATAATTAAGAACAAAAGCAATTTGATTGTATTTTTTTTATGTAATTATGGTATTATAAGTAATTGTGGGATTTTATTTTATATTCTATTTTTAATTTGTACATAAAATTGTATTGATATATTTAATGAGATTCTGTGATAAGTTATATGTACGAATAAAACAATTTTAGAGTGTATGTTATTTCTTTTATTATTTTTTGGTTGTATTTTTATTGTATTAGCGCACGAGTTACACACATTAATTTTAAACCTTATTAATTAAAAAAAAATGAAAACACTTAATCCTACTACGGACTACGTGCGGCTCTCAGACACATTTCAACAACTTAATGATTGGTTTTAATTAATAATATAAATATTTATATAAATATAAATTTGTAATAGGGCTCGATCGTAACTGTGCATTTTGTATATACCGCTGCTACTAGAATCAACATCGTTCCAGAGACGTATTTATGCGCTAACAGGTAAGCGTGTTCGAGACTTGTTGACTTGGATGTTTCTGATCATTTAAAACCATGCCTTCATTCATTCTACTACAAGTCTGCGAGTCAGACGTTGTCCGGTTGGGATATAAAAAATCCAGAGTGTAATGCAGCATCATGATCTTTATGTGGTTTCATCTTGGTTAGATTGACTCAGTGGCGGATCCAGAGTCAAGCTCAGAGGTGGGCCCTTGTCCCTGTACAATTTTTTTTGTTTACTTGCTCTAATTTTAGTTTTTTGCTACCGCTTTCGCGTTTACTTTCCCTTCTGTAGAGACCCATGTTAGTATAGAAGTATGGGCTCGTATCAGAGAGCAGGCCTGGGCTGGAGCGCTAGCTGCAAAATGAAGGATATAAGGCAGTTTCTTACGAAAGTCTAGCCAATTTTTGCGTCAACTAATACTGCATTTATTTCAGGTACGGCAAGTGTTTAAGTACTCTAATTTTCAGTGGAACTGTATATTCGTTGGTTTTTGCTGTCTGCAGAAAATATCTTTTTATAAGTGTAAAAATGAACCGATCAAAATTTGTTAACGTAATTTAAGTGATGCGCGAATGGCAATGATTCTACGAAGAATCATTTAAAACAAATTGGACCGCTTGACAGCAGCTAAGTCCCACGAGTGAAACGATGATGGCTGTCGGTATTTCCGGTATGTCTATTTCTCTTTCCCTCTTACTTCCTCTTACCGAATAACACAAAATTGAAAATGTTTTAAAAGTTTTAACGTCTGGACACATACGTGACTCGCGACGTTGCTGGTTTGTTGTTGCAAATTCCGATATGGCGTACGTGACTGGCCTCATGTCGTATATGATTTTAAATATCTGGTAACCGCGCCGTGTTGCCGGTTTGATACGATTGAAGGTTTGAATGTTATGTTTAATTTTATGGTTGAAAATTAAACTGCAAGAAAAATACTACAATTCTTCAAGTACTGACAATTTTAAAATTGATAAGCTTAAATTTGTACGAGTTTTAATTTTTTTCTGAAGCTCAGAATTTTTTATTCCATTTGTAATCACTGTTGAGGGTTCTGGAATAAACCCTATGTTGTGCCAGTTTCCCAGGACGACCAACAGTGTGTTATCGCCTTTTTAAACTGCATCGTGGTATTCTTAAAAATGGACTGTATATCTTTATCTTCCCAACTCCATGGACAAAAAACAACTAACACTTTTATTTAACGATTTATTTTAAGTTAAATAAATAAATGAATAAAACAACAACGCAACAAAGGATTACATTAACTGGTAATCAATGAACAAAGTATTAAGTACCTTATGTGCTTAACAAAAACTAGCACATAGGTAAAAAACTAAAAAGACCGCATCAGTCAGAAAATATTTTTCGCGTGTGTTCTGCGTGAGTGATGAATAGACACTGTTTAAATTCTCGAAACTCAGTCGTTTCAAAAAATCTCCCCTTCTGGATTGCGCAACACCTTCTCGAAAGATTCTTTAGCGTGAGCCGCGTAAACAAACATGTAAAATTTTTTCTATTGTCTAGACAAAACGGTTAGATATGGCATGATATTATCATTGTGCAATAGAATAAAAAAACTTATTTTGACGATGCCGCTTCCTGGTCTGAGTGCTGTTCGCAAATGTATTTTGGTGCGGCGTTGCCGGTTCAATGAGTTTATCTGTTTAATTGTCTGAAAATTAAACAATCACTATGCCCAAAAATCGCGGCAAATTCATGCTTGTAGAAAAAGGTGTAGGTACATGAGAATAAGACCTCATGTTAAGAAAATGTTTACTTTGCTTTCCTTCCAGAGGACATTTTAGACGCCAAATCTAGTAGGCGAAACTTGGAAATTTAAATAAAAAGATTTGTATGTTAATTAAACACTAAAGTTTATTTCATATTATTGGATAAAACTATATTTTATGATGATTAAAGTAGGGAAGGTTAAATAAAAAATATATGTTGCTTTTACAGGTTTATTAATTTTTTGTTTATAATAATCTCTATATATACAATTTTCCAGCACTTAAAATCTCAGTCAGCTTATTCTAAAGAATATCTAGATAATTTTCATTTATATTTTTGTTACAAGCAGAGTTTTCTATTAACTATTTTTTGGTCCTTTAAAATAACTTAAATTTTATTACATTGTGTTCACTTTCCTTACATCAAAAGGACAGGTAAGTTAGAGTGATGTGAAAAATTTGTATCTCCTTTAATTTAGGTTCAATTTTTATCTGCCTTTTTATTGTTGAACAAAGGGAAAATATATGATTTAGTTCGGAAAAAAATAATAAAAAAGTAAGCAACCTTAAAAAATAAAAAATTATATTGGAACGCCATTGTGAAAAATTTCTCAACAGTAACTACCTTAATAAATGATTTAAGAAATAATAAATTGTTCCATAAATATTTATACAAAATATTTATTTGTGCAACTAATGGTGCTCGAGAATGATATTTTGAAGAGGCAAATCCGAGATAATTAAGTTATCAATCAAAACACACAATTTTTCAAATCAAAATTAATGTGTAGAAAAGTTTAATGAATTTAAAGGCCCAATCGATTGGACTTCATAAAAAAATTTCAATTTTCATAAGAGATCAAAAAAAATATTTTTAATGACTGAGTAATAAAATATTTATTTGTGCAACTAATGGTGCTCGAGAATGATATTTTGAAGAGGCAAATCCGAGATAATTAAGTTATCAATCAAAACACACAATTTTTCAAATCAAAATTAATGTGTAGAAAAGTTTAATGAATTTAAAGGCCCAATCGATTGGACTTCATAAAAAAATCTCAAATTTTCATAAGAGATCAAAAAAAATATTTTTAATGACTGAGTAATAGCAAAAAGTTTGTTTTAGGTTGTTTTAATTTTAGTAATTTTGGGTGTCATTTTATAAAATTGAAAAGGTTTTTATATCCCACTCTATTTATTTTATGAAATGATTGTTTAGAAACACCCTGTATTTTCTTTTTACTGTCCTTATTGATCATTCAAATATACCTTATATTATATTAAAATAAACATGGAAATTAAAATACACCTTCATTCTTAGAGATTGTGAGATAATTAATGAAGAAGCTAGAGAAAAAGTTATTCTTGGGATAAATTTGTTTTCCCAAAATATATTTAATAAATAATACCTAGAGGTGTTGAAGAATATGAACTTTTGGGATGGCCATGTTGTTAGATGGTAGATGTAGTATCATGGGATGATACTCGAGGCGATATTTTGATCATAGTACCGCACAACTAGGAGGAAATTTCTATGCTAACTAGTTTCCCGAAAAAAAGTAAAATTCTAGTACAACAATTTTTTTTCAAACATACTGTATATACAGGGTGTCCCATTAAGAATGGGACATAGAACAACCGCAGATTCTCCAATTCAAAATAAAACGATTAAGCGAAATATGCTTAGATAAAATGTTACTCGTTTCCGAAATACGGGGTGTTGAAGTTGAAAACTGAAAAATTATTAATGGCCATAATTTTTTTAATACACCGTATGATTTTACTCAAATCGGCACACTTGTTAAATATCATAAAATGCATCTAACAGTAAAAAAACAGTTCAGTACGCTCTACCAGTGGCGTACGGCAGGAGTAAGTAATGCTTGTACCCCTTCTAAATGTTACGCCGCTGTCTAAATTTTAATTTTGACTATAATTTTAATTTTTTTGATATTTTCTAAGTCAATAATGTATACTTGTTAGTTTGTTGTAAAGTCATTGTTTTTCGAGATATTCGCAGTTAAAGATAGATAGACATGTACTTTTTATTTGTATTATTAATTAATAATATTCATTTTTACAATTTTGTCTTAAAACCAAACAAAGTAAAAACCATGTCCCTCATTTCTAAATTGGAAAATTCGTTATGACGTGGCATTTTACAATAATATTACAGTTATTAATAACAATAATCACTTATCGGCAACAGATAGTTACTACAAAAATGTTTAACTGACAGTGACAGAACTTCATTACAAATCAAAGCCTGCTGTCAAAATTTTCAATTATAAATTAATAAATATTCTCACAATCGCAACGTGCCTATTAGGAACTTAACATTACAAATCAGAACAAAACAATAAAAAAAAATAGAATAAAGCTGTTTGGTCGCGAATCTCATTGATTGTAAAAATGAATATTATTAATAATAATACATGTCCATCTATCTTTAACTGCGAATATCTCGAAAAACAATGACTTTACAACAAACTAACAAGTGTACATTATTGACTTAGAAAATATCAAAAAAATTAAAATAATAGTCAAAATTAAAATTTAGACAGCGGCGTAACATTTAGAAGGGGTACAAGCATTACTTACTCCTGCCGTACGCCACTGGTAGAGCGTACTGAACAGTTTTTTTTACTGTTAGGTGCATTTTATGATATTTAACAAGTGTGCCGATTTGAGTAAAATTATACGGTGTATTAAAAAAATTATGGCCATTAATAATTTTTCAGTTTTCAACTTCGGAAACTAGTAACATGTTATCTAAGCATATTTCGCTTAATCGTTTTATTTTGAATTGGAGAATCTGCGGTTGGTGTATGTCCGATTCTTAATGGGACACCCTGTATAACGTCCCCTTAGTTTGTCAGCTGTTGAAAAGAATGCACGTTACAGTGAAGTATTTTTTCTTCGGGAAACTAGTGTGCCCAGAAACTTGACATCTTGATAAATGGTTCATTTTATTTATGCTATTTTATGATAAACATATCCTGCCAATATTCAATTGGCTATCGTCCTAATGGTTATCCTGTCAGGTCCTTTTATGTTTTTATATGATAGAGTAGTTGTTGTAGAAATTATTCTAAAATTAGTTTTTTGTATCTACTATTGTTTTCTAAATAGACAGATTTAATAAAACAACTAATATACAGTGCGTTCAATTAAATCAGCACTTTATTGAAAACTTTTTTATTATTAGTTTTATGAGAAAAAGTTATTCTTGATAAAAAATTCTACATGATCTAAAACCCAAAATGAAATAAGCAGATATCAATTTTTTGTGTTCGTACACGAGGTTTGTGAAAAAATATGAATTTTGCTCAAAGTAAAGTACCGTTATGTTTGACAATATCCAAAATTGTTGTATAGAAAAAGTGTTTAGATTAAAAAATAACGTTCAAAAAAGTTTTCCATATGGTGGCGACTATATTGAAATAAGGAATATTAATGAATTTTTTTAGGGATATAGAATGTTTCAGTCATTTACTAAACTTAACAATAAAACTATTATTTTCTATTAGATTGATAAGTATACAACATAAACTACTCGTTATGTATTGGAATAAACAATTTACAAATAGTACTTATCGTTCTTTTAGTTATTTTTCAATATCTATGTCATTTTGTACTTTGAAAAATCGAATTGCAAGTAATTTGCTAACTTGTTGCTCTTCTTCTTTTCCAAGAGCTTATTTTTGGCTTTTTCCTTATACTCGTATAAATCCCTTAAGCTGGTGTCGTCGAGATTGGATTCCAAAACTTTTCTGATGAAGTTATGACCCTGGTTGCTGGTAGCCGTCGGACCCATGCTCTCTTGGGCTGAGGCTAGAAGTTCTGGATGTTCGTTCAGAGTGTCTGACATTGATGCAATTAATACATCTGCAAAAATTAAATTGGCTCGTTTTAGTATACGTAATCAGATAATTTCCCGCAAAAATACAGAAATTTTAATTATTTCCCACAATACTAATGAATTTCTTCGAAGAGGCGGCTTGACATCAGAGGGATTACATTTTTTTTAATATCGACATTTTACTTTGGACGAATATAATTTTCCTGTTGACCACTAGCGATATCGTGGTTGCAGTGCGAAATCTCTGAATTCAAAAATTTGATTTTTAATTGCAGGTGATTTAATTTTTGTGCTCTATTTAATGGTATATCTGGTTATTCGATATTCCTATTATAAGTCACCAAAACAAACATAGCAAAATCAGTTAACTAAATTTTTATCTGATATGTAAGAAATGACAAACACATAATAAGGGATTATGTTTCATACTTCCCTATTATTATGCGCAGTCAATTATGATCTCTCAGATACATTTAAAACTTTGAAGATATCTAAAATTCGACAACCAACTACGGCAGCAACTGTTCCAGCCAGACCATAAACAAGATCGAAAAAACAAGGAGATCGACAAAAACAGTTCCGCCTCCAACATATCAAATTCAAAATTTCAAAAAATTCAAATTCTTTATTGATCCACACATTTGGAGCCAAAGTGGCCATCGGACAAGTCAAAAATACAAAATATACATATATTGTACACAAAAATAAGAAACAATCACAGAAAGACATTTAAACATGAAATTAACGTACATATTTATAATAAAATTAAAAATTAGGGTACCTTACAGAAGAATTGGCACCTTAAGGGAAATAAATAATAAATATACAATTGGTAGGTATGGGTTTTAGTAACTAAGTAAAATTTTAAATTTAAAGCGGTTTTAGTTTTTAAAATGATCATAAAATTCCTCTAAAGTGTAAGGAGTTATATCAAGCAGTATTCGATTTACCTTCCTCTTAAATATATTAATAGTATATTACGTAACAAGTGTTGTAAAAAGCATTTTACGCACGAATGGAAAAATTGCGTAATTCCATGAGTGCGTAATTGCTTTACAACACGCATTACGTATTATACTTTACCTACGGCCAAAAAGTCTGGACTTATGACAGGGTACTTAATTTCTTCAAATGAGAATTTTATTGCATCTTTAGATTTTTTCAACAATTTTTTAAAATTCTCTTCAAATCCAATATATTCCCGCCTCACTATCACTTGAAATATTGAAAATGTGGGTTTTCTTTTTTAAACAGAATGTATCTTATAATCATTAATTAGAACTTATTTGTCTTTGATATCTGTCATTATTTTGATTTTGACAGTTGCTATGACTACGCTAATGACGGCGATTACGCGATCACTACCTACTTGCGAATTATTAAATGTTCCGCTTACTTTTAGGTATAAACTGTGCCTTTTGTTTACCAAAACCGTGCGTTTTGTTTACGGTAAACAAATCGCACGGTTTTGTGTTTACCGTGCGTAATGAGCTATATACTGAGGCTGTGTGTCGTGTGTTTTTCCCTGTTTTCTATAATGGTCGTAGGTAAAAGAAGTAATAATATCAGTACGTAAAGCATTATAAAGATGGGATCCTTGATAATTAAATGACTTTGCTGAAAGTGTAAGTCTTACAGTTTGAATATAGATTTCACCTTTATTTCTCTTATAATTATGTATACCTGATTTTTGTGAATATGTATCAGCAATTGCTGAATATATAATCCCACAACTGTTAGTATATTGAATTGCTTAAATAAAGCTCTACACGAAAATGTTGGTGGTTTATTTGCAAGAGCCCTTAATATTCGTTTTTGGGCTAAAAATACTCGTGGCTACTAGTAGAACATCCCCAAATTGTTATTCCATACAATAGTTTGGATTGCACTTGACCAAAATAGATGGTTAGAAGCCTGATAACACATAGAGTTAAGTGATTTTGTCATTTTAATACATTGCGAGTTGTAAGTCATATTACTGTCCATACTAATTCCTAGAAATGTAACAGAATCTGTTTGTTCAATAGATTCATTATTTATTATTACATCATACGAGGGTAAGTTTGATTTCCACTGAGTGTGGAAGGTCATATAATTAGTTTTATTGGGGTTTATATATAATGAGTTGTAGCTAAGCCAACTTTGTCATATAAACTTACAAACAAGTAAGACATTGTGAAAGGTTTTTAGGTAAATCATTTAGGTAGAGAGTGAATAATAATGGACCCAGGATTGAACCCTGTGGAACTCCAGTAAAATTCAGTATCCATGATGAATAATTTTGCGTTGAGTTTTGGCCATTTGTTGAGCTTATCTTTACAGCCTGTGGACGACTTTTGTGGTATGCCGCGAACACCATAATGTGATATTTTTTCCAAAAGTAATTTGTGACTGACGCATCGAGACCTCCCAGATACCTTACCAAAGTTGTATAACAACCATCTGCCTTCAAGGGATACAAAGAAAAAAGATTTGGTAAAAATGTGTGCATCTGGTATATTTCTTGATGAATTGCATGGTTGGGTCAAAAGTTTGAGGACTTCTGCAAACGTAGTAGATCGCATACCGGAAGTTGCAGTAGAAGAAAAATCCGTAGATGAAGACATAATATGAAATAGTGTTGTATTGTATCAAGCCTTAATTTTTGTAACTTCTAAATAAACATTTTCGGTACCTTCCAACTAAACATTTTCTGTAACTTTCGTCTATTTGTCTGAAGCTATAGTTTTTCATGAGTTATCAGGTTTTCTCATTGTACCTTCGAAATTATGTATTTCTTGAAGAGGGAAATTCTACTAACTCCGAAATTTTTTTTTTGGTAAAAATACTTTCATAAATCAATATTGTTACGGAAATAGTGTTTAGCATTAATCCTACATCGTTTTTATTCATTCAATACTTAAAATAATACTGTGTTCCAAGATAATGAATGATGAAGTTTACACAATTTAAAACTGCGATTATCTCGAAACCAACTTTATATGAGTTATCAGGTTATCGCCCTACACCCTCGATATAATAAAAAAGAAAATCCTTACCTAGTACTTTCTTCTCAATCTCTCTCGATATGTGACCCTGTTCTGCCTCTGCTTCTAAAAAGTTTGTGAATTTCTGAAGGGCTTGCTGAGCTTCAGCGTTTCCTCTTGTCAGACTCTGTGTGAACATTACTTTAGCCAACTGATAAATGACTTCTTCTAGAGAGTACTCAGTATATAAATAATCTGCCACTTTTAATCGCTCTAGAAGTTCGTCGTAGTCTTCTACCGATTTATCGCGTCGAATGTCTACAAATAAATGGTTAAAAATATCGAATGAAATAATATTTTTACATTTAGACATACCCATGCTGTTTCTTGTAGTTTGAGATGCATCCATTTCTTTCCGAAGCTGGTTAATGTTGAAATTACTTCTTAATTCGGGTTTGTCATAAATTGATATCTTCGAATTGATTCCCAACTGAGGTGGTGAGTCATCTGTAATCTGTAATCGAAGCGAGAATTAATTTCTCAACGTATTTATAGGTGAGTAAGGTCTAAACAGTTAGGGAAGATTATGTATCGGCGATAAAGTTGCAGTCTTTGAGGTCTAAAAGTTTGGGAATTTTTTTGAGTAAATAATAGAATCAACTTTAAAATCACTTTCTTTTACTCGTGTCAAATCTTAGCAAGGTGCTATCCAGCTATATGACGAGGCGAGAGTGAAAGCACAAGTCGGCCGCACCGTAACCAATATATGAGTTAGAAAGATGCTAGAAAAATTAGTTTTATTCAGCGAATGTCAATATTTTCTCACTTTTTTCAATGGTGAATAAAACAATAATTTTTTATATAACGATTTTATATAAGAGTTGTTTGTTTGTACAACTGTCAAAAAAAACTTTTTTCACTGCCAAAATAATTCACAAAATAAACATGCAATATTACTTTATGAAGGATTTATTTTTAACAATTTCAATTATTGGAATAATAATTGATAGTAAAGTTTGAACAATTACTTCCAACATAAATTCCCGAAGATGTTTCATGTTGCTGCTGATCAGAAGCGTTAGATATTTCTTGAAGAGTTGATTCCACAATTTTATCAGATATTTTAATTTGTTTGAAAGAAGATGGACAATTCAATATTTTGTTAGAAATCTCAATTTTGTTATTCAAACTATCTTCTATTTATGCTTCTGCTACGGAGGTAGATTTCCAATACATTTTCAGAAACCTTTTTTACATGTTTCTTGTCGCACCTTTTACGAAATTGGTCATATGTTTTCTCATATACTAACTTGGATTTGACAGGTAACATATTAGATACTATTGCATTTGATTTCTCAGAGATATCTGATGCGCTATCACTACCACTATTATAATCAACATCCATCTTCTTGAAAATAACTTGAAATTGAAGCAACTACGAGCAAACACAGTCAAACAGTCAAACACGCGGCGTGCCAACAAACCGTTTCTATAGTAACGACACAGAAAGACCACTGGATGCGGTGAAATTGTGCGATAACTTATTAACGCTCTCATGTGCCTTTAAAAAAACACTCATTTTACGCACTTAATACAAAACTTACTAATTTAAATCTTAGTTCATACAGTACTAAACGTGAAGAGTTTTTTAATTCAACTCTAGAAACTACGATGGTATATTTTTATTACTGATTACGAAGCAATTAGATATATATTGAGAATATCAATATCATCTAAGTAACAATTAAAGTTCAGAGCTGAAATTTTTCAGGTGAAAAAAATTAGAATCGCTAGAATTAGAATGTCTAGAATCATACAATGTGAGAGGTAGACCTGTATCTTAGTAATAATCTAAGTAGATACAATTTTATAATAATAATCTTTCTTAAAAACGTGTACTTAATTAAAATTTTGTAATTGTTACAAACCTTTGTGTGTTGGAGAGAATTCAATCCAATCTGGGAGTAATGATTTTTGAGCTTGTCTAGGTCATATTTGATTTCTTGAAGAAAAGCTAAAGCTTCTTCTCCAGTCATCTGCAATAACAATTAATATATATTTTTTAATAGTTATTTATGCCTGCTCGATGGAGAAAATAATTAAGACACAATATAATTTTTTAGAGAAAATACGTAGCAACAGTTTCAGAATAAAAATTGATTTTAACAGAAATCTAAAATCAAACGTTAAAATCATGGAAATAATTCAATTTTTAAATAAAATAATTAATTTCTAATGTGTTTTGATTCCGTTTCTGCGCTTAAATCGAATTCATGCGAAATAGTAGCATCTCGCCTTCAAGAAGCCTTACTTCAAAAAACATTCTGCAAATCTATATGATAACCTACGGTGTTCCAAGAAGGTTCGAATTTCGAATTATTTAAAAAAATAATACCCAGTCAGGTAGCTAAATATACCCATCATAGACAATTTTTTTACTGTAGTAAATTAAAAATTAAAGAAACAGCACTCTTAAAATACATTAATAATTTTTCTTCTTCGGATTCTTCATTCAGAAAAAAGTCTATTACCACTTTACCCCCCGCATCTACATTCGAAGGCTTTCGTTATAAATTATTTATAGAACTACGTAAAAGTATTCGATATAAATTGAGAAAGAATGACGTTCTTTATTGTATCCATTATTCTTTCTTTGTTCGACAATGTTGTGAATAACAAGTATATGATTAAAAAGTCAAGGTTATTTGTTATTTGCTCTGTGATATTGTGATTAAAGAACGAAATAAGCCAAACCAAATTCGAAAAAGGAATATTTATTGATAGTAGAAAAATAAGTAGAAAGTGTCGAGTTTACTCACTGCAAACTGGATACTTTGTTGAAAATCTGAAAGTTAAACACTTTTATGTTGCTAGGCAGAACATGTCGAGTGTTCTCACAATAATCTGGAACATTTGGCGTTGGGAAACATTAAAAAAATTACTGTAACTATAACTTACTAAATCTTCACGCAAGAATTCTTCTATGGCTAGAGTAACTCCTTTCTCATCTCCAGTCCAAAAAATATATTTTGCCACGTCTAGTGGGGAATAACGAATACCGTTTCCAAGAGGTACTTTTTCAATCTGAAAAAATAAATTATTTCAACTAGATGATAATAGAGACAAGACTGGCAAACATAAATTTATTGGTCACTATTTAAAGGTCCAGGATGTCTTGTAACGTATTAATTATTTTAAAAGTTTAAATATCTGGGCCAATACGCAGCAGAAACTATGAGTATGTAACGCATGTAACTATAAAATCATTATATCAACGCTTTGGTGAAGAATATCCAGACTGTGCCAGATCAGTATGGAATTGGATCCATAAAATTAGTTTCAGATTTAGAAAATCCAACAATTAAACATTTTTAATGGCACTAGCTTCAAGTTTTTTTGACAGAATTCTTGAAGAGAAGACCATGAACATTTTTCAGAAGGTATTTCTCGAACCAGGACAAGAAGATGATACTGAAGATGAATTAGAAAGTTTACGTTATGTAAAAAGTAACTTTTAAAATATGAGCTATTTTCTTTGTTTCATTTATTTTGCAATTTCTTCAGTATTTTTACTTTCAGATACATGAAAATCACGAAGAGTTAATTTCTCTCGTATATTTCCCTTTTCAATTCACTACTATTTCAAGAAAAACCCTAATGTTTTGATCTCTCCAGTTACCAACAAATCCGATAAACTGCTGAAATAACTGGATAAACACAAAACCATATACAGAGCACTCTTTGCACTGGGGCATTTGGATATACTTTAGAAGTAAACGTACAGTATTTTCATGCAACTCTTCACTATTTATTTTGTTTCGTCATTTCGATATTTCATCATTAATAATTTTAATTATCTTTATACAAATGAAATTATGTTTTTGTCACATCTCTTATAAATAGAGTTTCCATAATTATAAAGTATAATTAAATTTTGATTATACAATTTTGTAGGCGCTTTTTCTACATTGTTCGTATAATAAATTCCATTCATTTGAATAGATTGCCAAATAATGCAGTTAGGGATGCGCTCACGGAATTCGGTTAACATAAATTTCATCCACTCATCGTCAATATTAACCAAACGAGAATGATAAAATATGTAATTTGAAAGCGACTGAATCAATTTGTTGAAATAATTTATCGCTAATGGAAAAGGGAAAATAGAACTACAGTTTTCTATTACTACAATTTTTTAAAGCTGCAAACTCAGATGCGGTTCCATGATTAGAATACCCAGTATAGATCGACTGGCAGCACTTCTGTTTTAACTATCAGTTTACTGTAACTTTGTATTGAATATTGGTTTCAGTAAGACTGATATTTATCTCTTATTCACCTAGTCAAATAGTCACGGCAATTTAAATAAAGGATCAGTCTATCATCAACTCCTGATGATGCCAACATAGTTGGCAAGACGCGCGTAAAGTGTGTGAAAATTGTGTTTTGGTTGAGTGGTCGACGATAGTTTTCAACTTAAAGGATTAGAGCTTTCTTCAACTCAAATTTTGTCTTTGGTTCGCCAAGGTTAGTAGATATTTTACGCAGTTCCAGCTGCCTTCTTGCAGGAAAGCTTCACTAGCATGGATTTCTACAAAGTTGAGTCTGGTCTTGGGTTATTGTAAATATCTCGGTTGCACAAACCAGTCAACAATATTCTCTAATCGAATACATTTAATTTTCCTTATTCTGTTTTTCTCCTTGAACCAGTATAGGTAGCCTCAAATTTTTAGTGCCTCATTTTAAACATGAATTATCGAGACAATCCTTCAGATATCAATTTTTTATTTAATTAATTTTGACAAACAGAAGCACTATGCTACAAATATGTAGATTTTATAAATTTTTTTGTTATTTTGCTACTCACCAAATTCTCTCCACTGGCAGCATTAATATTCAGACCTGAGCGTCGCGTTTCAATTTTTTTCTCTTCGTCGTCTGGAAGTGTATGATCAATTGTTTTATGAATTCCTTCTGAAGGCACGTCTAATTCTGTTTTAATTTTCGTTTTCGGTTTATCTTTTTCGTAAGTTGTTTCCACATTTTTACTAACTTTCGCAATTGTTTCACCATTTTGTTGAACTGAAAAAAATAAATAAGAAACATTCATACATACAGAGTCAAAGGATATAAAAGAATTCATAGAGAAGACTCGACGTTGTGGTCAGGAGGGAGGAAAAAATGGGACTGATAATAGAACCAGATAAATTAAAGCACTTTTTAGAAAAGAAATACTTAAATGAAAGGATTTTGACTGTTGATATGAAAATAATGGACGAAATGTTGACTCTGGTTATACCCTACTCTGTAAACGACGACACACAAAAAGATAAAATGAAAATTATTATTATTATCTGTTTTTTAGAGCTTTCTATGATCCATACAAGAAAAAGCGTACCGAGAATCACTACAATTACTATATGGTATATACTAAATGCAAGAAGATACAAGATGCTGTTAATCTAAAGGCAACGTAGGTAAAGCACTCGTATCGGTTTGTAGCAGCAGAATCTCGGCACATACATACATATGTTAGCAGTTGAAACGAGGTGATGCTATCGATACTTAGGAGGCTGTCTCATTGCAGAAACGAGCGGGAAAGTTTATTCTGGAAGCATCGCAAGACGAATGAAACTAGTGGGTTGTTGAAATACACCTACAAAACCTACACTTTTAAAATAAACAAATGCGCAGATGATTAATGACCATATTACAATCATACTAGTTGGAACACATGGCGTTTAGATGCATATGATTTTCCGAAAATATATTAAGAGTAGAACTGCAATTAGGGGAATAACATGATAGGGACCAAACATTCCATAAAATTTACTAAACGATATGAAAAGTGGTAAAGATAAATGAAATGGAAGAAATACAAGGTGTTGTAAAACCATAAAATATAAAATACTCCCAAAGATAACCAGAAATAATGATGAAACTCGGTAAAGAGGAAGCGAATAAATTGAGTTTTGTGGATAGCACTAGCTGGCGAACATTTCCCCGGTGTCCACCAACAAAAAATTATAAAACAAATTTGAAATAAGTTAGAAACTCGTTAAATATTTATTAGGAATAACATTGGATGTCTTTACGGACGCACTGTACAGAAGTGACGTATTGAAATCTGAAATTTTAATGCATATAAAAAAGACGAAAAAGATGAATAAAATGAAAAATGATTAATACCACTCATTCATTCTAAAAAAAAAGTGGATTGAGGTTTTGATGGCATACCTAATCAGCACCACTATTAAATGGATTGACTTACTTTCTTCCTTCATTTCTGATCGTGATTGCTGTTCTCCATTAACGTTCGAGAATTCAGACGATTGAGATTTAATCAAATCTAGAGTTTTTCCTATCTTACCTGAAAGAAGTTTTTAACATTAAATGGTAGATGATTAAAATTTATTATGAATTTCAGAACGTTCAGTCAGGAAGTCGTTAAAAAAATTTAATTTGCAAAATTGATTGCCTGTATGCAAAGAAAATTGCAAATTTGCAAAATCGTTTTTCATCGTACATTGTGATATTCGACCGACAATGCTCAACAGCTCTTGAGCTCTTCTCTTGAGAATTGATAAAATTTGATAAAGGAATATAACCTTTTTAAGGGCTTTGTTCCAAAAACTGCTTTAAGTAATTTTTAAAAATTTGGTGGAAAATCTGCTATCGGGCGCTCTCAAGGTTAAATTAAACTTTTATCTATTCTTCACATGAGGAAATATTTTTTTAAAACTGTTCATTGTTAATTAAAAAAAACATTTGACAAAGCTAATATGAACAGTGTTGTAGATATTGGTTTTTAAACAAAGTTCTATTATTTAAAAATTAGATAACATAATGACTTAAAAACAGCTCAAAAGTTTCACAATTAGGAGTATAATAAAAGAAAGTTTAAAAAAATTGCAGCTTAAATATTTTATGGAATAATCGCATTGTTCTTCATCTTTGCCTTTTTTGCTAATAATTATTTTAATCAATACGTTGATAATCTACGGGGAATATCGATAAAATTCTAGAATAGCATGTCGTTTGTACGAGAAAAAATACACTAACACTCGAATTCCACATCATTCTACGTTTGCAAATATTGAAAAAAGCGGGAAACTTATTATTTAAAAGAAATGACGCAGGAAAACAACGAAAAAGAACTTTTTCTGAAATCGCTCAAGAATGCCTACTTTCTCGGAGCCGTTTTAGTCCCCAAAATACGCGATTCTAGTATTTTAAACCGTTGCTAAGCAACGATCAAAAAACTGTCCGGCAAAATTTTTGCCGTACAAGGTCAAACTTTTTGCTGTACAAGGTCATCAAAATGGGTCTCCCTATATTTAAGACAGTAAATAAATACACGCAAACAACCAACTCATCTTAAGAACATTTATTAAATATATTATAACACATATTATTATAACTATTTTTGTATATTTATAGTTATGTTGCAGTTTGTACAATTATATTAAACATGGGCTGAACTCTACCTGAAAAGTCATTATAAGTATAAGTAGGTATTAAACCGAACTAAGTAGTGAATCTCTGACTTTTCTCATAACAATAAACGAACAGTGATTGTCATGGATACGATTTCATAGGTAATTAGATGGTCATAAAAAATTGTTATGCATTTATAAAAATTTCTTAATTTATGATAATGTTGATTGCGATTTCAGAAAAAATAGTATGTTAACCTCGTAGTAAAAGCACATTCCCCGACTCTCAATGCTTGTTGGCCTCGGCTTAACGCCTCGGCCAACAATTTGCATTGTCGTTCGGGAATGTATCGCTTTTACTACTAGGTAAACAATGTACTATTGCGCCTGGAAGAGGCAATGTTAAATAATATTTTTTACCAAGTAATTTTTCCGCACTTGAACTCTGGCTTGGGTATTGAGACATTTTTTTTCTCAAACTAACTGCCTAGTTTTGGTAATGGTAATATTGCCCCAAAAATACAAAAATAATAAATCTTAAATTAAAATATTTTCATGGATTCGGATTTTATAAGTAATTTTGAGGAAACTGGAAGAATGCTTTTTGAAAGAAGATCATGATGTTTTGTTGCTCTTTTGGTACAACCTTATCTCTAACCTATTTAAATTTCTTTTTTAATTAAGAAAAAACAATACTTACCAAACGATTTTTTTAGATTTTCCAATTCTCTAACATTTTCATCCTGAAAAAACGAACGAAACATAACACTAAGCAAAATCTTTTAAAATATTAGATATACGTTTTAGTAAATAAAAATAATAAAAGTTCAAAATGTGCGGTGAAAAAAATAGAACACAAAAAAATTGCTTTAAAAAGACATTAATTTCAAATTTAAAGTCAAACAATATTGTGGTCTACAAATCTAGAATTCAAAATTTTTTAATAGACAATGACGTTTATTTTGAAGAATCAAACATTAATGATAAACTTCTAGGATGATGCAAAACTTGATTAAATTGGTTAGGGAAGAAATCTATGAGATAAGATATCTCATAAAACAGCCAATAAAATTATAACTTACTATTGCTGATATGTCTTCTTTAGTTGAATCTGAAACAAATACATTTTTCATTAATTAATAATAAACATATAAAATCTTGCATAATTGATAAAATAAATCAAGCAAAATATTATAGTTTAGTATTACATTGTATCTCTGATGCTTCCAAGAGATAACAAATAACACTGATTATATTATATAGCAAAAATTAATTAACTTTTCTTAGGCTTCCTCAGATACCTTTAACGAAGATAAGGGGTTGGGGTTACGTTAAAGACATTCGAATTCGGAATTTGAATCCTCGTAAGCAAAATTCTTTTTTTCAGGCAACAAATGACTCATACATTTATTGTACTTCTACCATGATATCTCTCGAAGATCGGTTCTTTTTTATTCAGCGTTCAATATTAGTACTGCAATTTTTAGATCGACACAGATAACCTATTGATTTTCTTTATACTTGGCTTTTGTAACACTAAGTGATATTGTCTCGTACTACCCTTTCTCTTTCGTAAAATGATTTTGCAAAATGTAAAGTGGATGAATATGAGTTCTTAGTGCTCCACCGAAAGTTGCAAGTGTTGCAATAGTTTGGGTTATAAATGTCAATTATTTTTGACATCATTATTTTTGTCACTTTGTCAACTAACAATAGCCATCGCGTTCCGAGGCGATTGCCCTTCCCCAAGTCCGGCAACGAGACAAAATTAAAAAGTGAGTTTCTAAGGTATAAATAGACCTAGAATTTATAAAAAATTTCAAAAAAATTAAAATTTGGTTTACGCAGAATGAATTTTGTATAAGGAACTATTGGCAATGTCATTTTTGAGAGAAAAAGTGAGTTTTTTAGGGTATAAATGCACCTAGAAACTACAAAAAAATTAAAATTTGGTTTACGCAGAATGAATTTTGTATAAGAAACGATTGGCAATGACAGTAGGAGCAATTGCCCCCCCCCCCCCAAGACTGGCAATGAAAGGATATTTTTTCAACAAACCCAAAATATTAAATTTTTATATATGTAACCCTAAAAGCCGACGACGTTTCCACCCCAATCTTTGGGCTGGAGCCGCCCTTGATAAACATAAATAAATCTCAGTGGATCGGATGTGATCATTGAATTTAAATAATTAGCTAAACGCAGCTTGGCTATAATAATTCTATTTCAAATATTTTTTTAATAATTACTAGTTATAGTTAATTAACTAAATTGATTTATTTGTTAATATTTTATATTTAATTAAAAGCATCATCAATATATATTTGTTTATCGAAAGATATTAGTACGTCTATATATAGAGTTCATGTTTTTAGAAAAATCGATATCGAATCGGACGAATACAAATATTGACCATTTCTATATCCGTTTTAATACATCACAAGATTATCGGAAGTGACACCTACACAAACAAATAAATGATCGTAACCGTGTTGTTTAAAGGGTTATTTTCTAATAAGCGTGCAGAGACAAAATAACAAATTTTAATCTCCTAAAAGATCTAAATATTCAATAAGAATCCTGACAAGGAACATATTTTAAAATTATTCTGAAAAGTAGGTACAGCCTTTATATTGTTATATTTTAGAATTTTTCCCAATTTACTTTTTTCCAAAGTGTATGGAATTTACTTGGTAATTTTATGAGGCAAAAAACCTTTTCTTTGTTACCTTTGAATCAGCCGTAAAAGTGAAAAATCGCCTTTCAACGTCTGTTTGCTTCAGTTCATAAGGAATCCAATTTCCTTGTTTTTGAATCATTCCCATCTCTTGTCTTCGTTTATCATTATGTTACATAAAATCTCTGTTAAACTACATTACATTCATTCCACTTTTAGAAATTTTACTTTTTTTTCTCGCCTGGTGTAATATTTACGTTATAACATATATGGCGTAAATGTACAACGGCTCCCCGAGGTGTTAATTACCTTTGCTTTGACACAAAATTACTAACTTGACCGCCTTTATTGAAGCCCCGGGGTTAATTTACTCTCAAACTCACACTGCCTTAAAATGTTAGTTGTATCTATACGAAATGGGAGGTAGGGCAGTGCTGTAATAATTATTATTGGGCGTGTAAATTGCTCATTTTGATTTATGTTGATTTAAATTTTTTATATTTATATTCTAATTTAAAAATAATTAAAAATATGCTCAACAATTATACTACGTGAGTCACGAATAGTTTAAGCTCCTACATGGTGTACCTATATAAAAATTTGTAGGCATGGATTCTAGATTATGGTGTATCTAAACTAATTTTTTGGTACGCGTTACTTCCGGTTGCATCGCAACTTTGATACTGTATTAAATTATAGATATTAGATTGTGTAATATTGTTTTTACTTCTGGATGTATAATTTATCCATTTTCAATTCCAGAAATATAAAAACCCAGATGTGCCGACAAGTTGCTTTGTTTTGTATTGGCATTTGGGCTGCAATTGAAAGTAGATCAACTGTATATGAGCTTCGTTCCATTTTTCAAAATGTTCATTGTAGATCTTTCTCATTTTTGGTTTTTATCATTAATTCATCGGCACAATCAACTTACGTTAGGTACATTGACTTTTTTATATCCCACATCTAGCTTTTTAAATCATTTTATCGCATCATCAAATAAGAGAAATTTTTATACAATTTATATCCAAAAAGTGCACAGAAAAATTAGATATAAATTTAGCCCTGAAAAGTAGCTATTGACTATCAAATTGACTATTTAACATTCAAACTTTTGCGTGGTCGTTTCTAATTAATGAGGATTATAAAAACTACAACAATCATTGTGAAACCAGCATTAACTGAAACCCAAAACATCTTTGGCAATTCGTGAAATCAAAAAAAAAACAGTCAAATCACGTCAAATCACACGTTGAGAGGCAACGATAGAATAATTACAAAATCAAATGAAATTTGTGAAACATTCTCTGAATATTTTCCCTTGGTTTTTAATCCGAGAAGAATTATTGCAACTCATAACGTAGCCAAGCAAGAATCTTATAACAACATTTCGTCCTATAACATTTCCTTACAATATATTCTTCAAAAACTTCAAAACTTTCAAATAAAGGAGTGGACCAGATGAGCTACCAACAAAGTTTCTTAAGAACTGTGCTGACCATATTGAATTACCACTTCACACAATCTTCAATAAATCTCTTAATGAGGGTGTATTTCCTTCAGTGTGGAAAAGAGCTCATATAATCCCAATCTTAAAATCTGGCAACAAATTGCTCGTCAAAAACTATAGACCTATTTCAAAACTGTCAATTATTGCAAACATTTTTGAGTCCATTATTTTTGATAATCTGTTCTTCGATACAACATAATTAATGTTGAACAACATGGCTTCATGAAGAAACGATCAGTTGACTCCAATTTATTCACTTATACTGAATATATTCTGCACAACCTCAATGACAAACACCAAGTCGATGCTATATAAACCGACTTCAGCAAAGCGTTCGACAAAATTGATCACTCAGTTTTTCTACAGAAGCTCGCTGGAGTCGGCATAAGAGGCAATCTGCTAAATTGGCTTGAATCTTATGTAACTGATCGTTATCAAGCGGTAACAATCGGTAACCACGAGTCAGAATATCGCCAAATCACCTCTGGAGATCCTCAAGGATCTCATATGGGACCACTCTTATTTAATATCTACATTAATGATATATCCCAATGTTTTGGTTTTGCAAATTTTGTAGTGTACGCGGATGATCTAAAAATATATCACTCAATCTCTGATGCTGACGACATCGCACTAATGCAGCAAGATATCAATCACTTTCATGATTACTGTGAGACAAATAGTCTGTACCTTAATTTTGAAAAGTGTTATCACATTTTGTTTGGACGCCGAAAAGCATTCTGAACCACTCCATTCAAATATATTCTCGACCTTTAAAAACGGTTACGGAAATAAAGGACTTAGGAATAATATTTGACTCTAAAATGCTCTTCGATGAGCGTATATTTTACATTACTAAAAAGGCTTATAAAATGCTAGGTTTCATAATGAGAACATATCGAGAATTTAAAAATACACAGGCTCTTCGTACTCTCTATATATCATACGTTAATAGTATTTTGAGTTATGGTTCTGTCATATGGAGCCCTGGATACGGCATTTATATAAATAAACTTGAACGGGTTCAGAATATATTCATAGATTATATCAATAAAAAATCCATCTAACCCTGACAACCGTATTTACGTTTGGAACGAGATGAACATATTAACATTAGCGAATAGAAGGAACATTTCGGATATTAAATTCCTTTTTAAATAATTTTATTGGATTCGCCCGCTATCCTTAGCAACATTTATCTCAACGCTCCCCCATATATTGTTAGACATCAACAGCTTTTCCATTACGAACAATCTCTAACAAATTATTTCATGAACTCCCAAATGCATAGATGCAACATATCATACAATACGCTATCAAATTGATATTTTCTCTTACTCGTTTTCAAAGTTTTCGTACATTTTGAAAAAGCATTCTCTCGCTTCACAGTCTTAATTTATATTTATTGAATAGGTGTTTTTCATTTACCTACGACTTTGAATTTTACTTGTTACTACTTCAATTGAGTTTTGATATTTATATGTATATTACCTATTTGTGAATACTGTTTTTGGATTAATCTCGTTAGTATTCCCGTTTGTAAATAAATAAAATAAATAAACCATAACGATATTATATTTATATTTTTGTTTGATCAAAAACCTTCCAATTAAGACGCTACTGTAAAGCAGTCTTCCTCGTTTTGAGACAAGGTGGGCATATAGGTTCAAAAAGAAGTTACCAAGTTTATCCTTCTTAGAAGAAACAACAGAATTACGTCTCATAATATCCGAAATTCCTGAGGATACCATGCTTGGACCAATTGCAGCAACAATTTTTACAAAATACAAGTGTTTTTATCAACTCAACTGAATTTCATAAGCGATGGAAGTTAATAATTCTACTCCGGTCCTGTAATGGGGTGTTGTATTAAACTTACCGTCAGAGAGAGGCGCTGTGTCGACAAAACTTCTCTGCGAAGCCAGAAACAGGAACATTAACGAGGCGAACAAAGCTTTTCGCATGATGAACATATTCTGAAACAAAAACCATGTTTAACGTCACGCTAGAGATCAACTAATTTAAATTTGATTGTGATAAGGCGATGTGTTTATTGCATTACGACCATTTTTTTCTTTCAATTTTTTTGTGTTTTAATGCATGAAAATAAAATCTCTGAGGGAAAAATGGACTAGAGAGGTCCTCTTCAGTACTTTTCAGTACGTACACTCAAGTGTCCCTAGTTTATACCCAGAGATTTTTAAATAAAAATTTTCATTATTCACTTCTGGACTTGATTTGAAGTGTATTTGACATTAATTACTTTAATTACACAGCAATGAAACTGTGTAAATTGTATTCATTATTAAAAGCAAAAGCACTAAGAGCTTCGTTGGAGAGGCGTGCAGAAATTAAAGCTCGAAAAACAAACAAACTACTTATCTACCATTTTCGTAAGAAGTTTGAGAAACACAGAATGTTTCTACTTAAACGCTGATAAATGAAATAAGGTTGTTTTATTGGAGAAAAGTGATTATTTAAAAATAATTTGATCGAATCATACAGAGAAAAAATCCAAGATATGCAAACCTGTGAACTATTAAGGTAAGACCGCACTAGGCGGTATTGCACTAGACCTCAGCTTAGCGTCGATGCAAAATAATTATAGGGGTACCGCACTATTAACTGCACTTCAGCGGAACGGAGCGAAATATTGTTTATATTTTAGGTTAGTTTTGTTTACATTTGACATAGAGAGAGTAGTGTTGGTACTAGAAATATGTTAGTCAAAATCATACTTGATATATTTTAAAGTAAATTATTAATGTATTTTTTTAATGCAATAAAGATACTTTTTTGTGCTTATTGTTGTTTATCAACATTAAATTTTTGTTGAACAGTTATATAAGGTGTCTTTTGAGCAAGATGGCTGATAGGCTGATTTCAGGATATTCACTAATTAAATTAATTAATTTTTCTTCATCCAGCACCATCTTAACAGCAACAAATCTTAACAACAAATAAGTTTTTCCCCCCAACCTGAATGACAAATGAAGTATTGTGTCGCGCTGCTGCCGTTTGCTATACCGTACTAGCACCAGCGTATCTGAACTGAGATGGTCGGCGATGCAGAGTTGGTAGAAAAGTCAACTTTGCATCGCAGCGACATCGCAGGTGTCGTGACGCGAGTCTAGTGCGGGTTAGGTCATATAAATTCCATTAAAGAATATTTTGCATCGACGCTCCGCTCTGCTCCGCTCAGCCTAGTGCGGTCTTACCTTTACACAACAAAATTTCTTATATATAAGAAAATTACTATTGCCCCTACTCCCCCCTTGGAGCCGCCGTTGCTTCATACAATTAGCATCGAACTTAAAAATATATCAACAACTTCTATATCGTTGTAAGTTGCAAAAACTACATACTATGTTTAACTAACCAATCCGTCTTCACAATAGATTAAATCCCTATTAAATTGACCAAACAGAAACCACCATAAATTCATTGTAAATGTATGGTTTATTGATGATACTCTGCATGGCCAGAAGTATTTGGATTTTTTAAAATGCCGAGATCTAGTTTCAGTGTGTCACTCGTAGAAATTTAAGAATTATGCAGGACGGTTCACCGTAATTTTAAATGGTTATTGAAACCACTTGTAGATCCTGAACAAAGCCAACTTTAAATAATAGTTTAAATAAATTTTCTAAGAAACTTTGTTCATATAAATGAAAAATATCTGGACCTACAAAATTTTTTGATTCTACCATGCATTTTGTATAACGACATTTACATTTTTCATTTAAAAAAAAGTCACGATATTCTTCGCCAAAACGATATTTGCCCGAAAATTTATTGAATTTAACGAACCGAGTTTCAATATTAAGTCTAGCATAGACATACGAATATTTAACTCGGAAAAAGATGATTAAAACCAAAACTATTACACATATTTTTAGCACATTTTAACAGTGTTACTCAACGTTCCATTAAATATTTACCTAAATCCATGATTTCTGAAATTGAATTGGCAACGTTGTATTTTCAACTTTGAATTTATGAGATGTGAAAAATATGAAAAATGTGAAAAATATTTTTCCGCGCAAAAATTTATATTGCTATATTGATTTATCATGTTTTATAGCATCTGTGAAAATTTCATGAAAATCCCAGCCGGCCCCATATTCTTAACGTTTACCCAGAGATGTGCGTGTCAAAATTTGTTTGTTATTTTGGAAACTTCTATTGCATTGTAAAAAGCGGCAAATTTAAAATTGAATTCTTTCAGATTGAAACGCCAGAAATTAAATAAAGTCAAACCTTGACGTTGATATTTATAAAAATAGGTTGTTTTCTTATGAAGATTTTCCATCATCACTCCACCAACATTCTCGCCGGCCTCTGTGTTGTCTGCCGTTGCTAGGAAATAAACTAAAAGCTTAACTTTTCTTGTAAATATCTCGGAATATCTAATTTTCACAGACATGAGACCTGCATTTTTTGCCGATTTAGATAGGAATTAGTCTACCGTGAAACTATCATTGAATTCTAACGAGTGGATTTTGAGATCCTCCGGACACACATACAAACCTTGCTCGTTTAATAGTATTTGATTAACGTTTGTAGAGTATATATAGTAAACACACCTGAAAACTTTACACCTTTTTTCAGAAGTTTCATGGTATTGGAACTATACTGGAGCTTTGCCGTATACTGGATAGTGGAAATATCACGCTTTTATCTGCAATTATTCATTTTTTGGACACGTTCCATACCTAATATTTACTTTTCAAATACCAAAGTACATATCTGTGGTCATTCGTTGTAGAAGTCTGCGCAATATAAAAATTTAAATTCCACTAAGTAAATAAACCCAGTGCGGAGTTTTACGGATGAAAAGTTAATTTATTCATTAAAAAAAGTAGAGCGGAAAAAAGAAATTCACTTCATTTTTATTTCATCCGATTTTATTTTTATCGTCCAATGACATTTACAAATCGTTTTTGGTGATTAAGATCTAATTGGTTACGTTCACGGACTCACAGCTAATTAGTGTATGGGCTCTACTAATACAGGCAGAAATTTACATTTTTTTTGCTTGACGAATCTGGCTTAGAAATTAATTTTTATTGAATGCTAGTTTGATTACGCATTGAATGAGAAAGTATAGAGCAGAAAAGCAAAGAATAATAAATCAAAGCCAACAATTTTGTTACACACGACTGCGGCAATATCTTAAAATTTCTTTTTTAAAAGATTGTAAAAAAATGGGTACGATATTACAAGCAGGCTTACGGTATATGGCGTACTCTATATTTTGGTGGACGATTGGATTGTGGAACATTCACCATTTTTTTAAATTTAATCAAATCTTTACATTTTTGGTGGAGGTAATAAAACAGACGAATCAAATAAAATTTAGAGATTGGTCGAACAAGAACTTGGAATATACTAATGTGGTAGCCAGAGTTGTACTCAGAATGCACTGTACAAATTTGGAATAATTTTAAAATTATCTATATTAGTATATATTGTAATGAAATATGAAATTCGCAGTTTACTTTTCAAAGATTTTATTTTTATAATCTCACTTTGACAACTCTTATAACTTACTTCATAATTGTAATAAACAAAAACAATCAACATAAAACAAATTTTTATTACGTACCCTAAATTCCATTTCAAAATTCCCCCACATAATTAAAATTTATAATTGTCTCAAAAAAAAATACTAAACTATGAATTAACCTATATCTTAAATAACTCAAATCAATCAAATCAAATAACTTATAATTAAACCACTTTCCTCCAAGTAACCATCATTCCTCATATTATCCAACTCTCTTCATACAGCTCTTTATTTTCTTCCTCATTTTCCAATTATAAAACATCTTTTCAAAATCTTCAAAATTATGTTGGACTTGTTCATCCAGACATGCCATAATTATTCTGGTCTCTATACTTTTATTTTTTTCTTTTTCTTTCAAAATCGTTTCTCTTTCCTTTTCCTGTTGTTGTTTAATTTCTTCAATTTTATCTTTCATTTTCCTTAATTTCTTCCGTCTTATTTCTATTCTTTAAAATTTCTTCTTTTAAAATTTCGTTTAACCTTTTAACATTTTCCTTATTCTTCATTCCATCCTCTTTTATTTGACATATTTCTTCAACACATTCCGTTTCTATTACTTTTTTAATTTTCTGCTCCTGTAACTCTTCTACCTCTGTTATTCTTTCAATCATTTCTCTTCTAATGTCTTCCCTTGTTTCTTCTATTTTGTTATCTGTATACATTTTTAAGTCGTATGTTATTTCTTCTATTCTATTTTCTATAGGTACCTTTCATTTCTTCTTTCATCATATTCCCCAAATCTTTTAACACTTTGACAACTCTTATAACTTACTTCTTAATTCTAATAAACAAAAACAATCAACATAAAACAAATATCCCATAATAACCCTGTCAAATTTTAAAGACCCCTACACATAATTTTTTTCCACTAATCAATAATTTTAATCTAAACCAAAAACCCAACTTATAAATTTTTATTATGTACCCTAAATTCCAATTCAATATATTAGTATATCTGAAACTTTGACGCTTAAAGTAGTTGATGTTTCTTATGTAGTTGGCGTCCTTTTATTAATATAAGACTATAATCGTTTTGTTTTGATAGATATATTATTACTGTAATCACTAAAAATCCATAATTAAAATTAAACTTGTTGCTTTTTATCTAAAAGTACATTCAATATGTCGTCAAAATCGAAACGAAATGCTGGTCAAATAAAAACTTTGCAAGGCAGTTCTTCTAGTGATAGTGAATGTGAAGTAAAAATAAACTCTATACGAAACTAGTTCTTACAGTTCTCATATCACACGAAAGAAGTCCACTATCAATTACTATTTCATTAGAGGCACAAATATACAGAGAATCAATGAGATGAAAGATCTCGGTATCTTTTTCTCTGATGTGTTCAGTTTCTCTGGGCATATTGAATACTTAGTATTTGAATGTTCTAGATGAATGAGTTTTGTTTGTTACTTTTCAACTCCATTTTCAATCCAAAGACTTTATTTTTATATTCCGATATAATAGAAAAACTTCAAAAACGATTATTAAGGATTCTTTTCTTTGGGAAACACAAGGTGTGGCCCTTATTTATATCCTATTTTCGGTTTTAACATTCTTACAATATTGAAAGTACCTGAAATTCTCCAAACCATTGATTTTATTGTACCTGACATAAGACTGATAAGAAGAGACAATCAATTTCGTGTCTCGAACAGTTTGTCTCCTCTTCAACAATGTCTCGAGACCATTAACCAAATTGTGAGAAACTGTGATCTAGATATATTTAGTGTTAGAGAGAGACAACTCCTTCGAATGCTCAAATGCGCCTGAATCTTTTCTGGTCATTGCTTTCTTTATTGCTTAACTGTATTATTGTATTCAATGAATTTTTTATGTTAAGGAACTTAAAACAACTTTGCATTATGTAAGTGGAAATCACTCTGTTTGTTGCTTAGTATAAATAAATTTCTAAATAAATAAATAAAATATATACGTTAGTTACTGATGAAGAAGTTCTACGTATAGTCCTTAGAAGACGAATAACAGAAATCAGGAATTTCAATAATAAAGATTTATTATCATTTGTCTACTAACGGTGAATTTGCCACTTCCCTCGTTTGTCATCTGTGAGAGCTGTAGTTGAAGTAATCTGATGAACTTTCAATTAAACTTTGCTTATGGTTCATACCTTTACAATATTGAAAACCGTTCATTTCGGCAATCCCGTTTTGTTAAATTCTACAATCATAAATTTATCGATGTTGCCAACTAAATCGGAGGCGAAATACTAATTAATGTCAAGCGTTTGGTATTTCAAACTTGACACAGCGTAATATAATCATCTTCAAGTAATGCTTAATTGTGTAATATTGATCTGGATTTCGAAGTTTGAAAACCGTAAAAGCGTATTATACGCCTTTACAGAACGAGGAATTATTAAATTGATTTCAAACGCGGTTTCTGAAATTAATAATTCAAAATATTTAATCTCAGTTTGTTTTCCAATACAATATGGCGACGATAGAGTAAACGCAGATATAAAAATTAATTTTTCGACTACCATATGTGAAAATGATTCATATGAACCCTTAAAATATGACCGAAAGTAATGTTTATTGTCCCTTGGGCTGTTAGGTCATAACAACATCATCTAGAAACTATCTAGACACCTTTGACTTTCACTTGCGGCCTTTGACGTTTCACATACATTTTCATTAAACATCAGTGAAGAGTCTGGAATCAAGATAATAAAACTGTAAAATAATACGTTGATAAAGTGATGAAGAATTTACGAATACTCCACCAGACTTGCAAAAAGAAGAAGCTATCATAAAAAATTAATTTTGCAGCTTGTAATCAATGCTTTTGCTTTAAATTTAGATGAAATCCTTTTGCCTTCTTATTTAAATATAAATGTTCAGAAAGAACTAATTGCACATCGGCACTGCTCGAGATTGATTTTTGGGTGGGATTTAGACCGTATCATTTTTTTTGTATTATAATGATACAAATTAATATATTTATCCAATTCTTTTATTTATTTTCTAGCTATATTTAGATATATATCAGCAATAGAATCCGGTGTCCAGAACGAGTAGGGAAAACGATTGGTGTTCGTTTTTTACTAACCCGATATTTTAAATCAGAGCTTTACATGACCGTTTTTGTAAAAAATTAAAACCTGCAACTATAATTGATAAATCATGTGATTAAATTTATATAATTCTAATTCGTGATAGGAATACATAATAATTTTTATGTCGATGCATTCGATCATATACAAATATTTGTCTAACATGATAACACCTTAATTATAAAACAATAATAGTATGAATGAAATAAAATTAATAAAACAACGAATTTAAATGAATTTATAAATAGTATTCTAATACAAACAAATAATCAATTTGACACGTTTAATTTCTCGAAATAAACTTCTGTTGATATTTTATAATTATATCAATTTTATACAAAAAATCTTCTTTTGACTCCATGCGAGTTTTGCCCATAATATCCCTTTTGGCTGCCGCGTTAGGGGTGGCTTTAAAGTCAGTAGATGTGAAAGGGCTTAAAATGATAATAATTGCAGTTGCGATTACAAACGTAAATTCAGGCATAAAATTTGCGTCAAATTACATACGGATATAACGATCGATTGATTTGGATTTTTATTTGTATTTATTATAGTATGTGACAAGTCATACAAAAAATGTAGATATAAGTAAAACACTAAAATTTAAATCTAAATACACTAAGATAGATAAAATGGATACAAGATATATCTATTCTCAAAACAATACAATACATGAAATAGATAAATACATTACAATACGTGCAGATGTAAATACAATTAAAATAAAAAAAATATATACAAATAAATAAATAATTGAGTACGCATGTTGTGGTACCTCAAATATTAGTACCAACAACAAAATTGATATAATTATTGCAATATATCTTTTGCTATTACTATATAGATATTCTTTAACATCATAAAAGCAGTTTGCAAGAAGAAATTTTTTGATTATAGTCCTAAATTGATTATATTATGGTTTGTTCCTAACTGTAACCGGTAGAATATTGTAATAATTGTAGCTAAGAGAGTATTCTTTTGCTACACTTAATCTGAACCGCGGTGGCTTTATCATTTCCGCGTTACGTGTATTATAGTTATGCACATCGGACTGCAAATAGTGTGAATTTTTTCTGTTTATGTATCTCCAGCAAAGGGTTGAAAATATAATGCGTAGGAAAAGGCATAATGCCAAATATTTTAAATACTTGTCTACAATGTTCCAAGTAGCTAACCTTGGCTATTATTTGAATTGCTTTCTTAAAAGTCTGAATATTTTAACAGTTTCAGACGAATTTCCCCAAAGTACTACCCATATGATATAACAGAATGAAATAATGAGAAATAGATAATTCTTTGTGTAGTTATACTGGTTAATTTACTGAGGCGTAGTAGCAAAAACAATACACTAGACAATTTACCTATAGTGCAGTGGACATGAAAGTTTGGTGACCAATGTGATAGCCAGAAATGTTGCACGTGATGAGTTTGAAAATTCAGAGTTTGTAGTTGCTTTTTTTAGAGATTTAGGGTAAGTTTGTTAGCTGTAAGCCAAGTTTCTGTTCATCTAGACGTATTGTTTATTGTAGTTATAAGAGTACCGTAGCAGTTACTTAGACAAATCACGTCAGTGTCATCAGCATATAGAATACATTCATTTGGTGTAAGATAATCAGGTAAATCATTTACATAAATAATGAATAGTAGTGGCCCCAGAACTGAGCCTTGGGGATGATGGATGACTTTCTCTAAGTGGACCAGCCCATTTTATTTTGAAATGATAAATACATAATTTACGTTAGGAGCAAGTAATGATTTTATTTATTTAATTTTTAGCCACATATTTACATTTATCATATCATTTTAAAATGGATTTACTATAAAATCTAAATCAACTTCACCTTTTACTGTTTTTTTTTTTCAAAAAAGGAAGGACGTATAACATAGTTACTAATAATATCACCCGAAATATTTAAATACTACATCATTTAACGATTCATAATTGGATGATACAAATTTATTCCAAAACATCTTTTGTTTAAATTCTTTTGCAATCAGTTGTGTGAGTGCTTGTTAAATCGACTTGAAATATTTCGGACACTTGTAATAGAATGTTCAATAAAGGCCGGTAATACACTGAATTCATTTTCCACTGCAATAAAAGTTTTTGTTCTTTCTTTTTGGCTCATATAAAATTGAACAGTACGATTAAACCTATTCAACAATTTTTCAAAAGCCCTTTTATTGGATTGTAAACGGTCAGGAAACCGTTCGTGTTAAACTTTTGTGGCAAATAAAGAGTTTTTATTATATTCCCCTAAAACCCATTACGCAACTACTACTACTACTACTACTACTACTACTACTACTACTACTACTACTACTACTACTACTACTACTTTATGAGGTTGGGAAGAAAATGGTCCTTTATCTCTCACAAGTTATTTTATTCAGCTAAATAAAATAACTTGTGAGAGATAAAGGACCATTGTTTTCTTCCTAACCTCATTACCTACTACTCACATATGGCTAACCCCAATTTAAATCATAATACTTTGTTTGGTAAGGTATGGAAAATTAACTCAAATCTCAAATACTGAAACGGAAGCAGAAATTATTTTTACTTCCAATAGTCAAAAACCTTCATGTCCTAGTTAATATAAAACAAGATACTTCTGTACAAAGAATTATAAACCTTTTTAAATAGGTACGCAAAAAAAACACCAACTTATTCAACATTTTGAATGACGAAGAATAAACGCTAAGAGTGTGGCTAGCCCGACTCTGTCTCTGATTAATGTAATGCCATTATTTAACGTGTTTTTTTGAAGATTAAACCAAGCATCGCTGTGATGCAAGAGGTTTCAGCATATCCAATTATAAAACGTTTCTAATGCTTCAAAACTGTTTACCCACTTCGATTAACACCTTCTTATAAAGTATAATTGATTTAAAACTAAGTTTAGAAATATATTAAGCCCAACACAACGAATTTTCCCAACTCCGTTATTTACATATTTTGATTTCATCCCATTTTTATGTAAAAATTTTAGATGCTGCAATTAAAAATACAATACTTTCCAATTATTTCTAATACAATCACTTTTAACTCCGGTTTAATGATTTTAATGATGCTGCAAGTCTATAAAAAGATTTTTAAAATAGAGTAGCTTATGAAATCGATACTCAGTTTAAAACATTATAATTACATTTTCTGCTTATTAACTGGGGCTTTAAAACGTTTCTGAAATACGAAAAAATTTCATTTAAAATTTTTAGTCACGAATAAAATCCACATGACCAAGAAAATAATAAAAACGTATTCCACCATTTTTAAAACTGTACCTGTGGACCAAAAGACAGAATGTCAAAGTTTATTTGGAGCTAAAAACATGAAATTTGTTATTTTTTTTCTTGTAGAGTATTTTCACTAAATTTTGTTGTTTATAGCCCCAGTAGTTAGGCTAGTTTGGTCGTAGAATACTTTTGGTGCTCAATAGAAACTGTAGGGCTTTACAATTTTGAAAAACGGTAAAATATGAGTATAATTACCAAACAACAGCTTCGTTCCATATAACCTTTAAAACCTTTTATCTCGGTCAAACACGTGTTTATTTTTGTCCAAAGAAAAGCTCGTTGCTGCAGTTAATCTAGTAATAACGGAAATAAACCTAACTAATATTATTGTCCCAATTTTAATGATGATACTCTGACAGCTTTTCTTAAGCTAGCAGAGCATTTGATTAATTAAAAACAAAAAGAGAATTCAATTTTTAATTAGGACATTTCATATCAAATGTACCGTTTATCCCTCTTCCTTCGCTAGTTTATAAGACGTTGGATATTCCTCGTTTGTGCTCCAAGGACTATTTGTTCGTGATGAGCGACAGGAAATTACACTTTTTTCTACTATATTCTTAGTTGTTTAAATTTAATCCCCTAGTAGGGCTTTAAAGGATAGACATCTGACTTTATATATACCAGGAATGCATTTCAGATTCAGCAAATCTAGGTCAAACGTTTTTCAATTAAATTTGCTTATTATTACTTCATCATCTTGAAAAATTGGAAAAGAGGAAATTAGTTTGAAATTAAGTAAAATTTTTAAATTTACTCCATCGTTGCCAATGCTATTACAAAACTTTTCGCTTATTATTTAAAATTTAAATTGCTTTTTATAGGCGTTCAAAAGAAAATCAATATCTATATAAAGTTTAAATTTCTTTCTAGACTTTATTCTGTTTTATTTACTATGAAAGTATATCAGAAAAAAGAAACTATAAAATTTAAATTATATGCAAGTCAGTGATCTATTTGACAAGCTTCAGTGACAGATAAAGTTACTGTCCGATAGGGTGATTAACTTGGAAAATTTAAAATCTATCGATATAAGCATTGTCTAAAGATTGTATAGTCAGTCAAGCTTATGGAGTTATCATTGGAGGACGATGGAAATAATTAGTAGAAGGCGCTAGTACAGTTGATGCCCAAAAAAGAGATAAAAGAATAAGATGGAAAATATCGTAGTGTTCGTAGTAAACAACGATGCCGGATGTACCATAATTATCGAATTGTGACATAATTTTACGTTGTAGACAATAAAATCTGATAAACTTGCTATTCAGTAGAAAATCGTGGGCAATAAAATTGTTTCGAACACATTTTAATAAATGAGGGACATCAAAAAAAGCATAATATTTTTGAGTGTCCAAACAAAATAGCCTTTCAACTGATACCCCTAACATATCATAAAACTGTTTATTCCTTGTCGAAAGGTCACATGTCATCCCCATAGGTGCCAATCCAGACTCCTTCACTTTTATGAATGTTTTTGTCAAAATATCCTTTAAATGGTTGGCACTCACACCATCATCAGAAATAAAACATGCAATAGACAATTTCCATGGTGAATATAAATGCCTACTTTTTTAATTTTAATTCGTATAAAATCTAAAAATAAATATTTTGCTTTGGAAAAATTACAGCTTATTTAAAACACAAAACGAAGGACGTTTTCACCAAGTTTCATAAACAAAAATTATTTTGCAGGAGATAAAAATTAAAAAAGAAAAAATTGTTTTATCGTTTTCCTTGCTACTTTTGAGGTTATGTTGAAAAATAATTAATACCAATGTTTTAAATATTTTAATTATCTACATTAAACTTTTTTCGATAGTATGCATATTTCAGCCACAAATACTATATTTAGCTACCCCCACCCCCCTTCCGGAACATTTAATTTGTCCAATTAATTTTTTCTATTTACTTATAATTTACGCTAAATTTTTCGACCATCCACATACTGTTAAAATTTTTGTTTGTTTAAAAGATGATTGCTAAATATCTATGCTTAGCAAGTTTTGTTTTAATCGGAAATTATCTAGATAGATTGATAGCGCTTTCCTTCTTTGTTGGAATTTATTTTATTACTATACAATGTTGCCAAACATCAGAGTCTGGTGTTGCCTGGCTGAGAAAATAAATAACAAATAAATGATTTTATACTTTATAAAAATTAATTAAAACAATCATATTATAAACAAGAAACCAAACTATTGCAAAAAATTGCACAATTACCCTTTATTCACAAAATTACTTACAGAGTAAATAAAATACTCACAAATGTGAGTAATTACTCACAAATTGGCACCTGTGCACCCGAATGAAATGCAAACTTTGTCTCGTCTTTAATTCATATCAACATTATATCATTCATTAATTATATTCTGCAATTTATCAATGAAAGTTTTGCATTCCTTTCCACATTACGGGGTGCATTTTCTGAATTTCCAGTAAAAAATAATAGATGGGTCTAGCAATGGCGATCCAATGCTTTTAACATTGTGGTTGAATGACTATGTAATCTTTGGACAATGATAGTTAGACTTCTAGATTTTCTAACCTATCTCAATTTCAACATTGTCTTCGTTTACGCCTACTGATGCTATTATTTGACGTTCTGTAATCCGTAACTGCTGCAACAGTTATTTGCCATGAAAAAGAAGCAAAAGTAGATTTGAGATTTAACTCTCCTAAAGGGCTGAAACAAAGTGGTCAAGTATAGGGAAATGAAAGAGAGGCATTTGCCACAGCATTTTAATATTGAGTCGGGGTTAATATTCTCTGCAAAAATCCTATTTTATCATTTTTTTTTAATTCTACTTTACTATAAAGAGCTAGAAGCATGAAATTAGGTAAATTAAACAGAAAAAAAATAGGTGAAGGATACGAGGATCCTAATAAATTTAAAGTTTTACCCATAAAATAAACTAGTTCTATCAAATTACAGGTACATACATATAGGGATCTCTTTTCTATATGTTCGATTTTACACGGAATTCGCACAAGTTCACTAAGCTACAAAAAATTTTATTATTGAACATTTTTTACGCTTTAAATTATTTTAATTATGATTTTTTTTGTGCGTCGCTTTTGTTATTCCAGCCATCCGAACTTGAGCCGGAATGTAATTAAATCACTCTGTTCTTTAGTTCTTGTTAAAACGAACAATGGAGATTATATTTTGGAAAAAAAATTCATAGTACCTCTATTTCCATTAATTTAAAAATATGGTGGAGGATTCTCCGTAACCACCAAAATTTAGAGAATCGTATTTGAACAATATTCGGAAAAACCTCCAGCAAAATTCAAATTACATCGCCAAATGTTTAAAGTCGTGAATTCTAGATAACTTTCGACCCAGGTAAGACAAACAAAGTATAAAAACGGTTTAAATATGTGTTAAAACTTTATTTTTGCCTGTTCTATATCCTGAATAATTCATAGACCAAAATTTAAAAATATGGTGGAGGGTTTTCCGGTAACCACCAAAATTTAGAGAGTCGTATTTGACCAATGTTCTAAAAAACCTCCACCAAAATTCAAATTACATTGTTAAATTCTTAAAGTCGTGATCTCTAGATAACTTTCGAACTAGATAAGACAGAGAAAGTATAAAAAAACCATTTAAATCTATGCTACTAATGGTTTTTATCTAATAGAATTTTAAATAAAACTTGACTTTTAAATTCCTTTTGACGGATTATTTATGGAACTGAATCTTTTACTCAGACACTCTGTTTTTGAGTCGACATCGGATAAAAGACCGCTGAGAATTTACTTTTATAAAAACATATCAGTATGACCTTGTTTTCTCCGATCCAAATGCTCTCGCGGCAAATCGTTTTTTCGTATATTATATCTTATTGATTTTTATGGGGTTTTAGACACTGAAATTGCTTTTAATATTATCGAAAATATGATCTCAGCATTATGAAATGATGCATTCATATTTAATATATTGTTTGTTTACAAACAAAAGTCTCTATTTATGAAATTGACAGTCCGCTGTTCTCAGTTTGTATGTAATACTATAAAAAAATTATCCCATATCTTGTATAAAGCTTTTATAAAACAATATTAAGTCGAGTAGATCCATCTTGTACAAACCTAAAGTTGAATTAAGTGGATCCCTAACTTTGAGATAAAGCGAGATTTAAAAACTTCATTAGATTTGTTACAGTTAAAGTTTATTAGTGTGGATTTTCACCGAACAAATTGTTCGGTATCTGAATTCGATCTGTGTGTGTGTGTGTAGCTTTTTTGTGTTTATGAATTTTAAAATTCTGACTTCAGATTTTGATAGAGCATCAAAAAGTAAGCTTAGGGTTTGATGTGCTCTTCGAGAACACCTTCAAAACGGGGTCAAAAATATGAAAATTATGAAGTTTAAAATGACATTGAATTTAAAGTGGACACATAGTGAATGACGATTTTGGCAAAAGTGAGTAGACTATGGCTGTTAATCTAAAATTTTATTTATACTTTCATTACAATTTGTTCGGTCTATGGCAATGCTAGAAGAGCATTCGCAACTGGTTAAAATTAGTTACAAAAATCAAAAGCGTATAATTATTCTGTTATAATATGATTGAGATTTCGAAACCGTATATTGTCACTCCATTTTTTTAATAGGCGAAATTTATAATTTATAAAAGCGAAACAACGAAAAATATAAAAAAAAATTGTTTGTAATACTTATTTATCCAAACAGGCCTTTAAATATGATTTTCGCCTACCATGTCTGAAAATGAATCATATCAACCCTAAAAATCAGACCGAAAGTAATATTTCCGGCCCTTGGGCCGCAAAAATCAAACAGAACACGATTTTCACTATCAACGTACCTTTGACTTTGACATTTCACATACATTTTCATTAAACGTCAGTGTAGAATCAAGAGAATTAAACTTTAAAATAAAAATACGTTCTGATTCTGAATAATTGTGATTATGTGAATTAGTGAAAATGAATAGTACCTAATTCAGGCAGTGATGAAGAATTTACGAATACTCCACCAGACTTGCAAGAAGAAGGTAGGTAGTAATGTTTCTCTAAATTTGTTACTTAACAAGACAACGCGCAATGGTACGAAAAGTCCTATGAATTGTTTAACAACTGGAAATAATATATAATAAATAAATTGGTACATTTTTATTACTTAAGTTGCTCATTAAATTCTGTCTGTATTTATAATATTAAAGATTTTTGTTATATTTTCCTATTTTTTGTTTTTTTTTTTTTTGGTAGGCGAAAAACAGTTGTGTGTCACACATGCAGAAGCTAGCTATTAGCTGCCCTCGCTTCGCTCGCTCATGCAGCTAATAGCCTCGGGCTGCTAAAGCTCATTTTCTGCCCTTGTGACACAATATACTATTTTTTCCAAGACGTTATTGGTAGCAAATGTAATAAAACACTGGCAAAAATTTTAGCCTAAGCGCTTTCGCTTTGCGACATCATCAGATGCTTCTGAAAAGTAAGTTGGGGTTAGAAATTCATTGTTATTTTGACGAATAAGTACTACTTAAAAAAACTTGCAATAATTTCTAACCCCAACTTACTTTTTTTGGATATAACGGTTGTCTAATACAACGAAAGTATAGGACAGCGTTAGAGTTATTTTTAAGGTAGGTTCTTAATCTCATTCTGTTTTTAAAAATGTAATATTGTATCGAAAGCTTTCAAAACCGATTTTAGTGCACTCGATGTCAGCTAGCTGTGATATAAGAAAGTGACAAGCAATAAACATCTATTCCAACACGTAAAACATTTAGGACGGAGTAAATGTGAAAATTGTGAGGAAAAGAATAAATGGAAAATCGTTGTCATCAATAATGGAGTTCGATCATTTCTATTAAAAGAATTGTGGAAATGAAAAATATTATTTTTCTCCATAGAAGAGTGCGGATGTCTGGATAGGTGTAAAATAGAAGGTCAGTTACGAGGTGATAGTGATATTTTTTTAATAAAACTGAAAATTAATGATAAGTGATAAGTGATAAAGGCGGAGTCGTTATTGGCAATAATAATAATAACTTTATTGTCCATATGATCAGTTATACATGAAATGGGACAAGTCAAAAGACAGTTTATAAGATGTGGAACATAAAACATAAAAATACAAAAAATATAGGAAGGAAAAAAAAATAAACTAAATAAAGCTAAAATTTAACGGTTAAAATGTATACGCCAAATATTCTTCAACAGAATAAAAACAATTATCCATCAATAACTTTTCTACTTTTTTCTTAAATAGTTTCAAAGGTTCTACTGATTTCATAATATTAGGAAGTTTATTATAAACTAAAATACCCATGTATTGAGGGCTTTTTTCAAAAAATGTAGAGTTATGTGTTGGTATCATCAAATCATTTCGAGTTCGAATTAAATAATTATGGTAGAAGTTATTAATATGAAAATGTTCTAGGTATGATTTGACATAAATTAAAAGTTCTAGAATATAAATACAAGGAAGTGGTAATATACGAAGTTCCTTAAACGCTATATTTCTTAAAGCTTTTTTTTTTAAGTTTAAAAACCCTCAATACATGAGCTGATGAGCCCCAAAAAATGAAATCATATCTAATGAGAGAGTAGTAACGTGCGTAATAATATGCCAACAGAACAGATTTATTAGTTATACTTCCAAGACTAAAAAGTGCAAAACATGCAGATGAAAGTTTTTTACACAGTATATCAATATGAAATTCCCAGCTTAATGAGTTATTTATGTGAACACCTAAGAATTTTGTGGACAGTAGTTGATGAATAGATTTTCGAACTATTCTCAAAAGATGACTCTCAAGTATATCATTCACCCTAGGAGTAAAATGAGTAAACACAGTTTTTTCTTTATTAACAATAAGTTTATTTTCGTCAAACCATTGTACTAGCTTATTTATTTTAATTTGAAATTCAACAGTTAATTGGTAGAAATCATCATCGGCAAATAGTACAATACTGCCATCATTAACCGTCAGAGCTAAGTCATTGATAAAGATTAAAAATAAAAAACTCACGAGTATGGTTCCCATTGAGAAAAAAAGAAACGTATATACAAACAAAAAAAAAGAACATAAATTCTGCATTTACCCAATATTTTATTTTGTAAATACCTTCCACTTTATTATCAGTAAAATTCAAGAGCAACAAATCAAATTTTGCTATATTTTCCGCCTCCTAAATCTTATCTTAGAAGTTTTTCTCGAAACTTTGCGTTTAAAAAATATTTATGAGCCCGTAAAACTACTAAAGCCATAATAGGGTTCGCAGTAAGAAAAATAAATCACTTCCGGGAAACCAGGAAGTGATACAGGAAATATCCGATTACACAGAAAATCCTGTTTCGTAGTTAATGTCTGCGTAGAATTTCAAGCTTTAGTTGTATTTGAACAGGACGCCCTTAATTCGAACGGTTTCTTTAAAAAGCGAACACTAAGAAGTTTTGGAATTGTAAATCACTTACGAAGTTCGTCTAAAATAGGCAAAGTTCGTAATGTTATAGTCAGTGTTCCTTGAGATACGGCAAGGCGTACAAGTGTACGCTAATTCTGTGTTTACATTGTCTATTAGTGTGGGTATTACTTTGCATACCTGCTATTGGTCGAAATGTATAAACAGAAGCCGCGAACTTTCCAAAAGTCATCAAAGTTTGATTCATATTCCTGAATACAACCCTGGCGTATGACGCAAAACGATGCTATGATTTTACAACCCACGATGTTGTAATTATATTTAACCAGTGGCGGCGGCAAAAGTTTTTAACGAGTAGACAAAATAAAATTATAAGAGCAGAATTTGTTTTGTAAATATTTAGTTCGCAGAGGGTGTCTGTCATCTAAACATTTGTGATTAGGGTCTAACTATAAGTATCTTTAACGCTTCTGACAGATTTAGAGCAAATTGAATAAGAGTGATAATGAAATTAAAAATTAAAGATTTCTCAACAATCTTTGATGGACTGTTTATACCTACTTCAAGTGCGCAAAACAACAGTTTATGGACCGCTGCGTATAGACACTTTAGACAGGATATCTATGGTCCATAAACGTATTCCGATGTCTAAACAGACTTTCCATTCAGAAAAACTAAACCGTTAAATTGTATAAGCTTTCAAGTATGTATGTTAACTTTACCATAGCAATTAAGTCAATATTAGATAGTTAGATTATAGTGCCGCTATCTTTAATGGCAACTTTGCAGTTACATACATTGGTGAGTTTTGAAGTGGTTTCCTATCGACTAAATAAAAAAAATACGACAAAGAATATAATGAATTTGTTAGTTGGTGAAATACAGAGAATGTATATACCGAAAGTGTATTTCTTGCATATGTTTTTCTATTTTTACAGGCAACTGTAAATGTACACGAAAATATAAATGTCTGTATCAGCTGGATTAATGAGATTAATAAACAAATCTCTCGTTGGCATTACCTCTCTTTCTATAAATAGTAGTTTTAACTCTATTATTAATATAAAGTTATAAATTTACGGAATTTTTATTTTACATATAATTTATATTTTTATTTACGACTTTAACTTGACTTTAATTACATTTTAATAATAAATAATAATAATAAAACAGAGGGTAAGATTCAGCCTTCGTTACCTCGTGAGATGAGCCACTGAATTTTATGCACCATTTCTTGTTGTCACGTATACCACAGAGAAATAGAGCTAAACTCGTGTTGCTAGGAGTTTCTCTAAGCGAATAGAATATGGACGAATAACTGAAGCTATAATTTTAGAAATAAACGTGTCGCCTCTCTAAACAATCCGATATTAACCGGTAAAACGTGATTTCTATTCGCAAATCTTATTAACCGATGAAAACCCACTTCTTAATATCGGATTGCAGTATCATGTATTTATAAAATCATCACCCAGTCGGTTTAGCTTGCGTAATAACTAATTGTTGCGGAAACTATAAGAGAAAACAAACAATATGCTTTTCTTTTGTCAAAAAATAAACGATAAATCAATTTCATCTATGCCTTTATAATTTTTTGGAAATTAATAAGGTTCCTGTTGAGATTCTATTCACTACATTTTCCGGTAGTGAGGCGAGATTCAAAGTGCTTCTCTAGTGCTTCCAAGAGCGGCGACTGAATTCGCCCCTGTCATAGATCCAATCAACTCTTCAAACACACACTAAATTCCATTATTATTGACTTCGCTAATAGTTGGAGGAAGAAATTTATTTAAAATTATCAAGCCGACGGAAAAAATTCTTCGTTCGCATACAAAGAAGGCATCAATGTCTAAGTCAGCCTTTACGTGATCTGCATACAATTTTAATAATATTTTATATCAGCGTTATATGGAAAAGTGTGGTTTTTATATTTCGAAAGCTTATGGTTTGCGTTATATGCAGTATGTCACATTTTTTAAGGTTGAATGTGAAATGTAAACCCACCTTTGAGTTGGATATATATAACAAAGTTATTAGGAAAAGATGTTTAGAATTAAATTTTGAACTTTAAATCCATGCATCAGAAAAAGATTCGCATATTTTTTTCTTTTAAATTCGATGAAGTCAATGTCAATCTAAAAAAACGTTGAGTTTATTATTTAAAGTTGTAGTCTCTGATAACAAAATGACTGTGAATTTAAGAGAAAAAATTATAAATAATCCGAATAATTGACGATTTAGCCCGTACTTACGAAGAAATTGCTGGGGACTTTAACTTTAGACATCCCCTACGAGTTCCAATTAGTCCTAAAACTGCTGCCCCAAATGCGCTTTTAACTGAAACTGGCAGTGTTATTAAAATTAATCGAATCTCTTGGAATACACAAGAACCCGAGCAAATCTCTGGATAAGCGCTGCAACTGAATATCAACAAGGATACATTTGACTAAAAAGTAAATGAAAAATCGGTTTTTTAAATGAAATCAATTAAAATGCAGAAGTAAAAGGTATTATTTGAGAATGCAATAATTAAATAAATTGAAAAGATAAAAAAAAGTGCCTTCCTACAGCCCACAACTTTGATCATCTTTATAACAGGAACCCGTCTGGATAATTTCCCACAGCAACTGGTCTCATTTCCATATTTTGTAGATACAAACTATCTCAAAGGATTACTTTAAATACCCATTATATCCCTTGATGATACTCTCGACGTCCAACTGTGTCAAAAGATAAATTCTAGCTGGTAAATTAATTTCCCGATTGTCATTGATATTGGAGACGACAACGAAAATTCATCAACTGTGCTTTTTAAAATATTGATTTTTTTTCAGTAACAAGAAAGAAGTGGGTAGAAGAATATAAAGCAGGCGATATCTTTAAGTTAAAGCGCACTTGGAATGTATTTATAAATAGGCTTTTAACCTTCACAATTTTTATGTTTAAAAATTTTTACTCACATAAGGTTTGTTTAGGTAGAACTAGACCATTTTTATAGTGTAAAAATTCCTTCTTGCTCTTGCTGGTAATGTGAAATAATAAAAAAAATCATTTTTTTTAATCAGAAAATTCTATTTCACAAGAAGAAATCCAATAGAGCAAATTAGACAACCTTGGTGGCCATTCTTGGCGTCCAGTTCATCTTCCTATACACATAAATTTGATTGCCTGTCTTTTAGACAAATAGCTTTGTAAGATCTCTTTTCATCCAATTTTGTGCCCTCCTTTACAGTTTGAGTTCTAGATCCTTTACTGAATCTTTCTATTTTTTAATAATCACGCTACTTTTTTTACTCTACTCCCCTTTTTGATAAATGAGTTTAGACTTATCACCTAGCGAAACGTTTGCTCCTTAATAGAGGACTGAGTATCGCCATAAAACCTTCTTTTAGGCAAATCACACGTTTTATGGATTTATTCGAATGCTTATTAGCACAGAAATCTTCTTTAGGGCTTATTTATGGCTTCTCGTATTACATAAGACGTTTTCTGTAATATAAATCTATAATTGGAGCTATTGGAGATAATCTAAATAATTTTTTCATCCATAAAAACAAATAACACACAGGTTAAACGACCGTCTCTCTGAAGAACACTTAAAACTTTCCTCATTTACAGAGTTAAATTAAACTTAAGCTGTTACGATGTTTTGTGAACCAGAAAACATAAGTCGAATATCTTCGCTATTAAATGGTGACACGAAAGCTTTTACGTTTCTGGCTTGTCAGGTTGTATCGTGTTTATATCAAAAACTTGAATCGGTTTGCAGTTCATGTCGTGCTTTTAACCTACGTCACTAAAAATTTAAGGTTGGCATCGATCGTAAATGAGTTCTTATTCTTTGCGTGATACGTGGGCGATTTCCAGTAAAGGGGACGAAACATCGATATACTTTCATAACATTTTACCTGAATTCTCTATTTGTTTCTTTAAACTACTTCTAAATTCTTCTATTATTGCTTTATTTGATGAAAATTTGAGGAAAATAATAATTATTAGATAAAAAAAATTATTAAATACATTAAGAAATGTATTATATCAAAAGTTCAACTTGGATTCAGAAGTGCCTTATCCACAAATAATGTCAAAGTTGAAATATTCAAGAACATTTATTAATCTATAGAACCATGTGCAGTTGTTATAAGGCTGCAGGAATACGCAGGACATCACTAAAAATATTTAATAATCTAAGCGATTTACTAAACCTGATGGATTTATCTTCATTATCTTAATTGGATGACAAAATATTTAACTATGATAGATTGCTATGATATTGGACTAAAAAAGGGCGCCGACGGAAATCGGCAGCGGCGTTGCGAAATTGTCGAGCCTAAAATATCAAATAGGACACAGTGTCAAGGGACATCTCTTTGTAAAGGTATTTGAGGGTTTTTTTACACCTTATTAATTTGGATCAAAGATAATAAAGCAAAGGGAGGAAGACGAAATTATTCAAACATAAATACAGCTCCTGGACACCTAATTTTTTGCGTTACAACATGAATGCGTAGATAACTTTACAAATATTATCATCAGTAACTGTTTCTAATTGGCTGAAGACGTTTGGAATATGCATAAGCGTCACATTGCCTTTTTCTCCCAAATTGCTTTACCTGGAGCATTCGTTTAACTCTGCAAACAGGCAGTAGTCGCTGATGGTTGGGGAAGCAACTGAAAATGTAATTCGTGCAAAGAGCATTTTTTCTTCTTCATTTGGAGTAGTTTTTTTCGCAATTTCTTCCTTCAAACGCACCATTCTTAGCTTTGAGTCAGAATAAGCTCAACAGTGGTGGCAGTGGAGCTCTCCTCTCAATCAAAACTTAATCATCATCGAGCAACGATTAAAATAATGTTATTGTATAAAAAATAGAACTAGTAAAAGGTTTTTTTTTTCGTAGCAAAACACTCTGTGGGAATGTTTTCTATAATTACAATCTGATCATGAAGATCAATAAGCAATTTTGTTCTAACCTAACTTAACTAGAATTCTTAAATACTAAGGTCCTACTCACTAGGGTTCCTTATGGTCTGATAATTTTAGTAACACTACCGGTAACGTGTAACACAAATCCGCATAATACTCTGTTTGTAACTAGCACTGTCACTGAACTAGTTCAAAAGGTTGGTTCTCCTGAGTCTTCTTACTAAATTGGTATTATCGAGGAGCTGGATGACCTCAACGTTCCCATGTTGGAGCAGCCGTTGTTCATGGCTGCTGGCAGATTTAGATATAGTCTTGTCAACAGTTTCTACTTCACTGTTCACTGTTGCGATAGTACCAGGGTGCATCGACGATGTTCCTTAATACTTTATTTTGAAAACGTTGGATAACTTGAATGTTACTTTTACTGGCGCAGCCCCAAAGCTGGCTACCATACGTCCAAACGTAGAGGAGCAGTTTGTTATGTGTGGACAACTTGGAGTTTCTTCCTAATAACCAATACATCTTTATATATTTTATACCAAGCACTTCACGTTTCTTTTTAATGTGGACTTTCCAGCGAAGTCTAGCGACGAGAGTCATTCCAAGATATTTTGCTGTATTAGCATAAGGAATCTGAGCGTTATTTATTCTTATGGGAATGTGTTGGTTTCGTTTATTAGTAAAGTTAACATGAACAGATTTATTTTCATTTAACTTAATACGCCATTTTTTAGTCCAGGTGTTAATCTGGTCTACAGATGTTTGTAATTTTCGGTTAGCTTCTTCATGGTCTTTTCCAACAGCCAGAATGGCAGTATCATCAGCAAATGATGCAATATTATCGTGCTCAAGGTTAGGAATATCACTAGTATACAGTAAGTAGAGTACTGGACCTAGTACACTACCTTGAGGTACTCCTGCCTTAATTTCTCTTAGATCAGAATATACATCTTCCTGTTTTATTCTGAAATATCTGTTTGATAAGTAGGATTTTAAGAGTTCTGAATACTGACGTGGTAGTAACAAATTTAACTTGTGGTTAAGGCCCTCACGCCAGACTTTATCAAAAGCCTGGGCCACGTCTAGGAAGACGGTGGAGCAGACTTTCTTTTCCTCTAAAAACTTTTCAATTATATATGTGATTCTATGCACCTGGTCGATCGTAGAGTGTTTTTCTCTAAAACCAAATTGATGGGAGGGAATCAGGTCCTTTTCTTCTGAATTTGAATTAATCTCTTAAGAAGCAATTTTTCGTAGAGTTTCGAAATAACAGGCAAAAAAGAGATGGGTCGGTATGACGTTACTTCTTGGGGAGGTTTACCTGGTTTAGGTATCATTATAACCTCTGCTACTTTCCATAGCTGAGGTACGTATCTCATCCTAAATGATGCACTGATAAGGTTGGTCAGTTTGACAACAGGTTTACGTGGGAGTTGTTTCAAGATTTCCCCGGTAATGAGATCAAATCCAGGGACCTTTTTAGGATTTATATTTTTTTCTATTTCCACATAAACTTCTTTTGGAGAAGTAGGTCTAACGACTGAATCTTCCTGTTCTGGTTCATTCCAGTCTTGGGGCTCTTCACCATCGTTGGTCTGGAAAGTATTTTCTAAGTGTTCTGCGAATGTGGTTGCTTTTTGTATATTATTTCGTGCCCAACTCCCGTCTTCCTTTCTAATTAGGTGTTTAACTCCAAATCTAACCTCATTTGTTTTGTATTTCTAATTACTCATACTTAATTACTTTCTACATAATTGCATGTTTTTTTATGTTTTTTTGCTTAAAATAGATAAAAACTAATAAGAAAAGATTTGAGATTTTATGCAACTTTTAATACAGATACGTCACTGGTACGGTACTGATTTGCTTTACGGTAAACGATTAAAAAAGAAGAAACATAACAGACCAAGACCATCACTAGTTTCGAAAAACGAAGACGAAGAAGAAGAAAAATATAGAATAACGATTTTAAAGTCGGGAAAACACAAATACACTAACTTAGAAACAAAGAAAATACTATATACTAATTAAAAAATATTAATAAATCAAAAATAAATGCAAAATCAAAAACCCACGCTTCAACAAAAATCAAAGAAATGACATTATTGACAGTGACATTTAACAACTTTAACTTTGATGTCGAGTGAATTCGTTGAATTTTCGATTCGGCTTATATCTAACTTCAGTTACGCAACCAGTGACGTAATTTCAACAATTGCGCAATAATCAAAAGGCACATTATAAAAATTAACAAAATGCTGGTAAAAATTATGTATGCAACTAAAATTAAAAAAACATATTGTGTTGTTAATTATTTATATAGTACTTGTTATTTATAAGATTTTAAATAGAATCTGAAAATTAGTTAAACACCCAATTGGTGGGTTATGTGTAATAGGACTTTTTAACCGTTTGGTTGCTTTCCAGAGTGAATAATCGGTACTGCTGTCATTAGTTAATTCACTCAAGTACTCACCAATCGATTCATTTTTAATACGCTGAATTTCGCGTTTTTACTGTTGTGTTGCAATATTTAAAGCTGTTGTATCAGCTGGTGCTCTGGACTGTTGCCATTTTCTTCTGATTTTTCTTTTTTCTAGTATAAGGTCTCTGATCTCTTTGGATAATTATTTCCTTTTGTTTTGTATTTAAAATCAGGGGTGTTCTCCCAAGCTGCTTCTTGAATATCTTTGACAAAACGTTCGACTTCCTGATCTAGTTGTTCTTCTGTTTCTCAACGGAACCGAGAGATTGATTAACCGTTCAAGTTTGATTTTGAAGCTTTGCCAGTCCGTTCGCTTGTTGACTAATTTGGTTGATTTTCTTTTTGAATCACACTATCACTCAGTGTAAGAAGTATGAGTGAGTGATCTGAGTTCATGTCCCAAGCTTCTTCTACAGGTATGTAATTTGAGGATATATTTCTAATTACAAAGAAATCTATAAGATCAGGAATTTTGTTCGGATCTGTGGGCCAGTACGTTGGCTTTCCAGTTGAGACTGTTTCACATTTGAGATTGTTGCTAATAGTTCTTTACCTTTAGATGTTATTAGTCTGGATCCCCAGTGGGTATGTTTCGCATTGAAGTCTCCTCCAACTATGAATCTGTCTTCTTGGCTATCCAAAAAGTCAGCATATTGTTCTCTTTTTATAGGATGTCTCGGTGGGGAGTATAAAGCTGTGATTATAACTTCGCAAGTCTTTGTTTTAATTTTAACAGATGTGGCCTGTATCTCTACCATTTCTTGGTGGTGTAATATACATTCCTTTATTATAACTGCACTTCCGCCCTTTGCTGAATTGTCTGGATGGATAGTATGATACACCTTATAACCCTTAAATTTGATAAATGACTCCTTAGTGAAGTGCGTTTCAGCAATGAGACAGATACCAATTTTGGTAAAAGGTAAAAGTATGTTTCTAGCCTTCATTATGCCAATTATCAGAGTTTCTTTAGACTCCATGTTCTCTGTTTTTACAAATGATATATTTTATGGTAATAGTATTAAAAAACTGTATGAATTTTGGAGAATTAAATTTCAAACAAATAATTTTATTTGTTTTAAGTGAATAACATGAAAATGTTTTTGTTTTTTTTTTTCAGCTCACTCAAGAAAGCATTATATAAATGAAACGCAATCACCCATCCGGAAAATAACTGTTTGTACACATTTCATTTTTATTGAAAAACTGACCCAGACGTCTGACGAGGATTCTCCAGTCCATATATCCAAAATTAGGAGAGTTTCTGTGATTTCGGGTATTATCTTGACACTTGGAAATTTCTAATTTCATGCATGAACGTACTTTAGTCTGACCAAAATAAGTTTATGTTTCGACCAAAGGTGTAGGGGAGAATGGAGTTAGTTGACAGGATTTCGAATTTCTCGCTTTTTAAATTAATAATTTCCAAAGTATTTTCATTTAATAAAAGCAATTTTAGCATCAATTTTAGGTGATAACTTAATTTTTCCCAGCTTTTCAATATTTTCCCGATTAATTGAATACTTTTTTAATGATCCTTTCAGTAATTTTATTTTTATAAATTTTAATAATCAATTATTAGACATCTGGATTGTTTAAATTCATAGAAAATACGTCAAAATTCATACATTTTCATTCATTCATAAACTTCGTTATGCTGTGTTATCAACAAAAACTTAATTTCCAACGAAAATTCAACCTGAGAATTTTTCTTTTACAATCAAAGATAAAACTGTAGACGAAAATTATCCTCGTTACATTTTTTGGATATAGATTTTTCGATATTTCAATAAGAAGTCTCCATTATCCGTTGTAACAATGTCCAGTTGATTTTTTTTAGGATGAGTTATACACAATTAATATTTTCCACGCATTACCGATAAATTTCATCTGATGATATATCAAAATATCCAATCAGTAGTCTGGATTAACCTTCACATTCATTCATAGTATCAGTTTATTTAAAAACGCTTTCCTTTATATAAAACCATTGATCAAAAATCAATTTTCCTCTTCAAGAGGTTTATATATCTATTCGCATGTCGTTCGATTTCTAAAATTGGTCAATATAAAAAAATCTGAAATTGAAATTCTCTTTATTGCTACATGAGCGAGAAATTGAATTTAGTATAGACCGACTCTTCTATATTTGCAAATTCTGTGAGTAAATAAATAACGAAATGCCAAGATTAACTTAGGAATTTATTAATTAATAATAATATTTATTCCTAAATCCAGTAGGGGGATACGTATTTAATTCCCAATTTTAAACTGTGGTAGATGAGTTCCAAACTTCCGGAAAATTTATCGTCCATAATCACGTATGATTAATTGCCACTTTAAATGTTAATTTCGCAATTTTTAAATTTCTACCACATTTGAACATACAGTATAACCAATCTTTTGATATATATTAGTAATTATTTGAATGTTTCCCTAATTATAAATCAAAATATCCCTTCTGGTTTAGCATGAGTGCAATTAAGGAAAAGAATAAATTTCATAAAAAATGGAAAAAGTATAATAACCATTTTGATTATCTGACGTTTAGGCTTCTTAGAGGCCGTTCTAAATACTTAATTGACCTTGACTATAAACATTGAAAATAAATATTGAACGCGTTGAGAGTTCCATCATATCTGATCCTAAACAAATTTGGCAGTTTGCAAAATGTAAACAAGGTAAAACAACTAATATAACCGCTTTAGAAAAGAAGATGCAAAACGTATAATTACATGTGGCAAAACGATTTGTAGCGCCTTTTCTTGTTATTTGAATTCTGTTTTTAATCTCCCAAAATGGTAATCCCAACTATTTAGAAACCACTCAGAACAATTATCAAATACTGCAAAAGCTGCAGGCAGATAATATTCCTACTTGTCTCTTAGAAAAATGTGTTCTTGAAATATCTAAGCCTCTACATATCTTATTTAATAAATCTTTGGAGGAGGGTTACTTTCCTCATGTTTGGAAAGGGCCTTAATTTTACCAATTTTAAAATCCGGTAACAAGATGATTGTCGATAATTATCGTCCAATATCGAAATTATGCATCATCGCTAAACTTCTAATATTTGTGATTACCTAGCGATCTAAAAAATACCATAAATATAGAACAGCACGATTTTATGAAAAAGCGTTCCATAGAAAGTAATCAATTTATCTATTCCCAATTTTTACTCGACAGCATGAATGAGTCATATCAAGTCGATGCTATCTATACCGATTTCAGCAAGGCGTTCGATAAAATAGATCACAATATCCTTATAGGTAAACTTGCTGGGCTCCGTATACATGGAAATTCGCTCAGATGGTTTTCATCATATATTAGCAACAGAACTCAAGCTATCAAGATAGGCATGTATACTTCTGCTTTTACAGATATTACTTCAGGAGTTCCTCAGGGGTCCCATCTGGGTTCCCTGTTATTTAATATTTATATTAACCACATAAACAAATGCTTTATTTTTGCCAAATTTTTAATGTATGCAGATGACCTGAAGATTTATCAGAAAATTACAAGCCTCTCAGATGCTTATCTCCTTCAGCAAGACCTTAACAAATTTTTCCAATACTGCCACCACAATTGCCTTTACCTTAATCTAAAAAAATGTAATACTATAACTTTCTCAAGAAATAAAAACTTAATATTAACAAATTAACCAGAGTTTCCATGGTTAAGGACATCGGTATCTATTTCGATAGTAAACTATTGTTTGATCAACCTATTCAGTATATTTGTACTAAACTAAGGCCTATAAAATACGTGGGTTTATATTCAGAACATGCAAAAGTTTTAAAAGGGCAGAAACAATTCGTATGCTATACATGGCGTATGTTAATAGTTCACTCTGTGTTGGATCAGTAGTTTGGAACCCTTTATATAACATCTACATTAACAAAATCGAAAAAATACAAGAGAAATTTATAAAATACTTGAATTTCAAATTTATCCTGAAACTAACAATTTTAATCTATTAAAAAAACCTAAGTTTAATGTCGCTTGAAGATAGAAGGCACCAGTTATTCTATATCAATCAAAGCTCTACTAATTATCATTCTAATTCTCCGCTTTATCGTTGCTGTAAATCATACAATACTTTGGCAAATTTAACCAACTTAGATATTTCTTCTTCCTTAACAACATTTATGGTACCACGTTAAAAAAAGTTTACAAGGGTCATATTCAATAATATTTAGTTCTTAATAACTTGTAATTTTTTTGTAACTTATAAGTTGTAATTCATTTTATAATTTTTTGTATATTGAAAAGTGAGTACTGTTTCTGGGTTCGTCCCGTATTGTATTCCGTTTTGTTAAATAAATAAAAAAGGTATTGGTATAAATAAATATGTAGCTAAATTTTTTATATGAACTAAATAGATAATGCTTAAATATATAATAATATATTGACTACTATTCCCACTCATATTTTTATCTTTTATTATTTTCTAACATATGGTAAATGTTCATAAACTTTTACTACATCATTATTAAGCGGTAAAAAAACTCAAACGTATGTAAGTACTAACAATAAATATATTTTACTTTAATTTTCGACAACTAAATAAAATATAAATAAATTACTCAGTATTCCAGTTTAATAATTTAAAAAAATATTTATTAAAAAAGATTTTTATATCATTATCAGATAATTGCAATAAAAAACTGTTAATAATAATTACCACAAACAACATTATTTCAGACGACCATTATTAAACTCAATATTTTATTATTTTTTTCTCGAAAACATTATTATTTATTAAGAGTTATATGACTTACCTTCGTCAGCAGCTGTCAGAAAACACGCGGGCGATTGACCTCCTTTTTGGAAAATGGCGATATAGCGATACTGTACCCTTAGACGCGTCGATTCGAAATGTTTCGTCGCGACGCCTCTAACTCCGACGCATCGATATTTCGTGTTTCCAGTCGCTCCATCTGGTGGCACAGCTGGACAACTTTAACTGCACAGATGCCAAAACGACTAAAAAGACCAATTCACTAACGAACGGCAGCAGAAATTCGTTTGCTCTACTTCGTTAGTGAAATACGGATTTATAAACTAATCATGAATATTCCTCTTTTCAAATTAAGTAAATATGAAAATATGTGTGAAGAAACGCAATTTTAATATTTATTTTTTTTACGTTTTCAATAATCCAGAGTCCAGCAAACTCTCTATTGTGCTATGAAAAAGAGATTATTTTAGGAATTCAATAAATTTTGTTAGTTGGGCAATAGCGTCTTCTATTGATTTATTTTTTGAATACCAAACTGTTTTGCAAACGAGAATTTAATTTATTTTGACATCCCAAGACCGGTTTCGGCTGTTGGGCTTTCGCATCCAATAAATCAAATTCCATAAACGCGTATCCGCTATAAGATAAAATTCGCATATGTGCTACCATCTATCAGTAAAATTGATAAATGAAGCTTGTCTTTTTGAATGCGTAGGAGCGACTGTAATGGCCTCAAGAAAGTTTCACTAAAACTTAATTTCTAATTGTTCCGATTTCGCGGTCTATTCAAATTATCGGTCTTTATTGGTTCAGACCTCGCACTCCATTAAAATTACCGGAATTGTTTGTTTGCAGATAACCATGACCGCGCGTAATTATTTTTTATTGGACATTTAATTGTTTTATTTTAATTTGTTCAATTTGATTTTCATTTAGTGTACAAGTTTGGCTTTTATTATTTAAGGTATGTTTTTAGAAAAAAAAATTCAAAAAAACTATTTTTAATACTTAAACACAAACATATATACAAAAATTTTTATTTTTTAAAAGATTTCTTTTCCCTCCAATCCAAAAATTCTTCGAAATCATCTTCTACTTCATCGTCTTTCTCATCATTGGTAATGTTGTTCCTAGACTCATTTGTATGTGCAACCACCTCTTCTTTCTTTTTCTCCAAGTCGAGCACCCTAGAAATAAAACAAGGCAAATAAAAAATACTCTTCTATATATTTTTGAGGATGTATACAACAGGAAAACATTGGTCCTAATGGGAATATGAAAATTAGTGGTGGAGAAAATAATAATCAAACTAATAGGATAAACGAAAAGGGAAAAAACGTTTTTGAAGAACTAGCAGTGTTAAATAGTAGGAATGTTGAAGTAAAAACTTGTCTAACTTGTTTCACTGATAATTCAATTATTAAATATTAAACTTTTTACTGGAAAGAAAACTCTTAAAACATTATTTTAATTTTGATACTTGCCTTGACAGTTTTTTCATTTGCTCATCAATTTCATCAATTTGACGCTCAGTAGTTGCTTCTTCCTGATCTTCAGCAATAATTGCATTGCTTTGATTATCTGCTTGTTTAATCACCTTTAAAAATTTATCCCATTCTTCTTCAATCGGATCTTTATATTCCTGATTTCTAGCCTAAAATTGAATTTCATAAATGTAATAGAAAATGTAGTTTGTGAAATTTTTTGGACCAAAATAATTATGAGGATAAAAAAATATAAAGTGACAAAAAAAGGCATTTAGGTAGCTTTTATATAAGCAGAAAACAATTATAAAGAGAGTATTTAAAAACTATTTCATTTTTAGCAAAAGTTATTCTGAAAAATAAAGTTTCTAATTTTATATTAAATTTAGTACCTTTGCATCCAATTTTGGATCATCAAAAAATCCTTCAGGTAATGCATCTGTACCATCTGCAGGCACTTCTTCCATTTTTTCAGCTTCCTCAGGTTTTTTAGATAGACTAAGTGTGGGTTTGTTTTGAACGTTTGAATCAAAGAAATCCCCAGGTAATTCATTATTACCTTGATCATTATCTGTAGCACTACTTTTATTAACTGTTGCATTAGGTTTAGCGTTTTTTAAAATACCCTTAATTTTCTTTTCTGGAACTTCTGGAAGAGGTGGTGTTAGAGGTCTTTTTAAAGCAGTGGTAAAATTATTTGTCCTTTCTTTTAATTTTTTTGCTATTTCTATATTTTCTTTATGCTTTTTGGAGTTTATGTGTAAAGTCCATACTGCTTCTGACCTCACCACCCATTTGCATAGCACACATGTTAATTGGCCCTGGTCATTATATGTACTTAGTATTAAGGAATAATAAAAAAATGGCTTTACAAAAATAATTATTGAATAATATGATAATAAACCAATTCAATAATTTAATACAAACTATATGAAATAATAGTCCGAAACTACAAAGGCATGCAATATAATTTTTTTTTAATACTTTCAGATTATGATTTTAGTCATGTTCATCCAAAGTTATCATGACATAAACATAAAAACTATTTTCACATCAGAACATTACTTGTTCAGATTATCTAAAAACTATTCATTATCTTAAAACACTGCAGTAGGAGTGCTAGACATAAGAGTACATGGCTACATTTTAATAGAGAATGAATGAAAACTTAAGCACACACATTTTCATAAATGTTACTCGAGCATTTTGTGATATTCAGATAAATTAAATAAATTTATTTTGGATACAAACAGTTGTAAAAGGATATTTTGCTAAAGGTGAGTCAATTTTCTTCACATCTTTTGGTTTGACTTTGTGGTCATTCATTAATCTTCTTAGCTCAGACTGGTTTGATTTCTTCTTTGAATTTTTGAATATTGCTGACATTTTAAAATTAAATGTTATTACAAAAAAAAAGTATTATTTATATTATTTAAGTCTCTTGTAATTACAAAAGTTTGACAACTGTCATTTGTAGTACATAACCACTAAAAGTTAACATCACATCTTCTTTTTTATAAAAAGGTGAACAGTAAATAAACCCATTAAATTTCGGATACATGTTTAGGTAAAATTAAAGTTTTGATAATTTGGGAAAACATATAAATGTAAAATAAAGTATCCTTTGTAACAATCTTAAGCACCAACAGTTTAATACTGAAAAATAAAGGGTGACTGTTATCCTTACAAAGTTAAATATCAGTTGAAAAAAAGTAACCGAAGATGAGATGTAACCTAACCTTACATTTAAGTTTGACGCTTGGAGATAGGAAATGCCGAATTTTTCATCCGATATTGTTTTTTGTGGTATATTTTAATTTTCCTTCAGCGTAAATAAAATCATTTAATAGGAAGAAATGGTAAATATATCAATACAACTTTTGGATCAGATTTCTTATAAATATTAATTTTTAGTATTCAGTTTTACACAAAAAGGAAAATGCCCACGAAGAATGCATTTGGAGTTGTTTTTGGGGCAGATATTCCCCAGATAAAAAGAAAAAATCTAATGAAGATAATCAAGGAGATGATGAAAAATCTAGGTAATGTTTAATCAATTTTTTTTAAATAACACTTAATAACTTAAGATTTAATTGTTATAAACATAGGAAAATTAAGGAGTGTTTCTTCATTGTTTCTTCAATTTCTCTTTTTTTCAGAGATTCTATTATGTCTGATGAACCTCCTATTGACTATATAGTTACTGGAGGAGTAGATGATTTGGTTAAAGTTTGGGAACTTCAAGACGATCGGTTAGTTCTTAAGCATAAACTAGAAGGACACTCACTTGGTGTTGTGTCAGTTGCAGTTAGCAATAGTGGAAAATGTAAGAATGAAATGTCTTATAAAGTACCTGCAGAACAATACTAAATTTTTTTTTAGTATGTGCATCAAGTTCCTTAGATTCAAGTATGAGAATATGGGATCTGGAAAAAGGAGAAAAAATTGCTAATGTGGATGTTGGTCCTGTTGATTTGTGGACTGTTGCATTCAGTCCAGATGATAATTACATTATTTCTGGATCTCATTCTGGGAAAATTACATCTTATAGTGTAGAAACTGCCAAAGCTGAACAGACATTTGAAACAAGAGGAAAATTTACACTCAGTATTGCATATGTAAGTAATTTTTTTGTTATTACAATTATTTCAGTTAAAAATAGACAAAAGAAATTTGAACTATATATGAATTGAATAAATAAAAGGGGTGTGATCACTATGCTGAAGTGGGTAAATTAATGAATCAGGATAAATGTGACTGATAGGAACATTAAAACATATCGAAGTGGTGAGAGCAGATCTGGTTGGAAAATGACATGATTAAATCAATTAGAAAATTTTCACAGATTTACTTTTTTGTTATAATACTAATATGTTTGCAATAAATCAAAATATTGATATTTTAACTCATTCCTGTATCAAGTGAAAACAGCTGCCTGGTTGGGAAGTGTAAATATTTAGATTACAATAATAAAATAATTTTTTTTCTTATGTTCTTTGTAAATTCTTTAAACTGTATAATAAATAAATAAATAATTAAATAAAATGCTAATTAGTAGAGTCCAGTAATCTCTGCTAAATTCGCCATATATGAAAGGTTGTTTGAATTGGAAATAATTTCATCAAGTAGAATCACAAAATTGAAAACTGTTTGGTATTATTAAAGAAATTCGTGTTTATCTTTTATTGAAAAAAAAATTATTGCTTTTTTAAAATAAATATTTTTATTGCAAGTAAAAAGATTTTTACTACTGGTATTTTGCAATCTAATTATACACAAAAATTAAATATATTAAATAAAAATAATTTAGTAGATAAGTAGAAATGAAATTTAAAAATATTGAAAGCTCATTACATGTTTGAGACTGTTGCAGATGGAAAATTGAGATCAGACTTAGTAGGGAATATAGAGCCGTTTCAGTAGTAATCGGGAAGTAAAGTTAAAAACAAAAGTATTTTATCTATCTATAATAGAAAAGTCACTAATACTAATGGGTCCATATTTATCATCATTTTTTCCGGCCATCCAGTCCTCGATTTCTTCAACAGTTCTTGGTAGTTTTGTCAGATTGACCATTCCGTTTTCAGTAACTAAAACGTCGTCCTCTATCCGGACTCCGCCAAACCCTCTGAATCTCCCGAGAGTGTCCGGAACGATAAACCTAGATAAGTTAAAATCCTTCAATGCCTTTTCCAGTAATGGATCTATAAAGTAGCATCCGGGCTCAATAGTGATAATCATATTCTGCTCCAGTTTTCTTGCGGTTCTTAAATGTTTCACTCCAGGAGTAGAAAGCCGTTCGGGGTATCCCTCTAAATATCCTCCTACATCATGAACATCTAGGCCTAACAGATGTCCTATTCCGTGCGGTTGGAATACAGCTGCTAAATTTGCATCTACCATTTCGTCTATTGACCCCTGTAGAAGTCCACCTTTTTTAAGTTGCTCCAGCAATACTCTGTTGGCTAACAAATGCATGGCAACCCACGAAACTCCCGGTTTAGCAGCTTTAAAAACTGCTCTGTTTGCCATTAAAACAGCTTCATATATAAATCTTTGATCTGCTGAAAATTTTCCGCTAACAGGAAAAGTTACTGTTACATCTGCTGAGTAACCAAAATAATTGGCTCCCATGTCAAATAAACAGAGCGTACCATTTTTTAGCATAGAATTATTTGGATGGCCTGCATGTCCGTAATGAATAATAGCAGAGTTACCACCCGATCCACAAGTACCTTGATACGAAACTTGTCTACAACCACCGTGTTTGTAAATACAATTTAAAAATTCTGATTCGCATTGGTATTCATATAGTCCCGCTCTTGCTATTCTCATGACATGTCGATGAGCTGCACAAGAAATATCTATAACATATTTCATAACTTCTATTTCATAAGTCGTTTTAATAGCTCTAAGATTACTTATTATTGGAAACAGAATATTTTTTTCTATGTTAAATTTACTGAGTCCTTCTAAGTTATATTCTTTTGTTTTAAGGAGACTATCCGAATTTGTGCCACTTAATATAAGTAGTGTTGATCTATTCAATTCTTTGACCGTTTGGCTAAGGTGGTCAACATAATTGACATAATTCACTTTATATTTCTTTTTAAATTCTTCTAATGTTGGAAAGGGACCATTCCAAATTGTGTATTCCACTGGATATTGAGGAACGAATAGATATGAATCACCCAAAATAACATCTATTAGTCCATAACAATCAGGTTCGATGACTCCAAAACACCAAATGAAGTACGAGTCCTGTTTAAAGGGATACGAAGTATCGGTATCATAAATAGGCTCGTTAGATCCTCCTTGAAGAACGACGACAGAATTTTCTTGAATTGTTTGTAATTCTGTTACTAGTCTTTTTCGGTTCATTTCATATAACAAAGGAGTTATTTCTAATGTATGCGGTCCCATACTTAGTTTTTCCATGATGTTAAACTGATCCTCATACATTTTGTACAAAACCTCTGATGTACCGATTTACAAAATTTATTGGTTTTATGTATTTACTTAGTTGACATATTTCTAATTTGTATTTTTGTGGTTATGACAGTGGCATATTTCAAATTTATTCAATCATGCAAGAGTAGAATTTATTCAATTGCCAACATTTTAAAAATAAAATTTAAATATACCTAGTGTCCAAGTGAATTTTTCATGTCCTTATGCCAGATGTGTACAAAATAAGAGGATGTTTTATGGAGATAAACAATGACGGATATTTTTGTCTTAATTTGTATATATAAATGTGGAAAAGTCGGGAGAATGGGGAAAAGAAGAAATTATTTCATAAAACTAATAGAACCATTATTTGCTTGTTGTTAGGTTTAATTATTTATGTCTACTTCAGATTTTTCCACTTGTTATGTCTTGTGTTGTAGAGTCCGGATGGAAAATATATAGCTAGCGGTGCTATTGATGGGATTATTAATATTTTTGATGTAGCAGCAAATAAATTATGGCATACATTGGAAGGTCATGCTATGCCTATCCGTTCTCTTTGCTTTTCTCCAGATTCTCAATTGCTGTTAACTGCCTCGGATGATGGACATATGAAACTGTATGATGTGTAAGTTATAGAGATTTAAAAATGGTGTCTGGTCCTAAAACTAAGCTTTGATATTTTAGACAACACACGAGCCTGGTAGGAACTTTGTCCGGTCATGCTTCGTGGGTACTTAGTGTTGCATTCTCTCCTGATGGTAAAAATTTCGTATCTGGCAGTTCTGATAAGGCTGTGAAAGTTTGGGATGTTGCATCGAGACAATGTGTTCATACCTTTAATGAACATACAGATCAGGTAATCATTGTACCAGTTTTTCAAATTGTTTAAATTTGAAATGTTACTGTTTGTTTTAGGTTTGGGGAGTCAAATATAACCCAGATAGTAATAAAATTCTTTCTGTATCAGAAGATAAAGGTATAAATGTTTATAGTTGTCCAACGTAGTTTTTAATAAAATATATTTTTAAATTAAAAAAATGAGTATTTATTTCGATAAGCCTTTCGCTTAAGTTAGATTTCAACTTTCATTTACCGTTTTTTATTGTAGATTCGATAATGTTCATAATAAAAGAGATTTTTAAAAAAATTTTTAAAATCCTGTATAATCTGTATACAAAATTTGAAATTTTTGACCTAGAGAAATCTGAGTGCAATAATTATTAAATAAAAAGATAATGGGCGTCCTAATGGTTTTGGACGATTTTTGCATAAACTTTAAACTGCAATTTTAGATGTGCTACCATCTATGGTTAGAAGAGAGTATTAGCAATAAATTTTGACTGATTCTAGTCAAGATGCCACTCTCTTCTTTTTATCCCTTTAACCTTCCGTTACTAACATGCCGTCTGTGAGACCAACGTATTCGATATTTCGCGATTATTCCCAAACGGTCCACAATTCCTTTTGGCAGTTCTCAGTAGCTGTTTTTCTTAGAATCACGAAGTCAGTGTTAAAATTATAGTGGCGGTGGATTGTTCTTGTTCAAGTTATACATAATTTTGGTCTATAAGACGGAAGTTAGTTGTGGCGTTACTGTCTGTGTGTAAGTTTATAATCCTTTTTATTTAAAAAAAAATATAGTTATTCGTTTTTTTTAGTAATTTCTATAATTATGACTACCCTAACTCCCTAACTTCCCTAAATCTTCGTAAAGAGGATCAAATAAGACTTCAACGTGTGTTTGAAGAAGAGAAAAATTCAGGTCCTTGGAACACTTATATGGTATTTGTATGGAGTGTGATGGACAACTTATATAATTTTTATTCAGTTTATTACAAAGGTTCCTACATTTTTGTATAATTTTTTATTTTTTTCAATGTTTTGGAAGCAACATACTTATTTTTATTGCCAATAGTTTCTTTGTTATTCTATATTTTTGTTAAAAAATGTTTGATAAAGTTGATTTCCCTGTTTTGCTTGTTTATATACATGTACCAAACAAAAAAAATATCCAAGTTAAATTTTCTCTAAGCACAAATAGCTTTTTTGATGACGGATGTTAGCGTTCATGTTAAAAAAAATCATGTTAGTAACGGAAAGTTAAGAGATTAATACAAAGTTAGCAAACCAGTAAGGAATTTTAAATTATCAGATTCGACATCCTATCTCCGTCCCCTGTGGAGCGATCATCAACTAAGATGAGTGATTTTGAATCTACTTGTCGAGCTCTACAAGACAGAAAATTACAAAATCGTACAATTTTGAAAAGGTTTTCCAAATTTTAAAGGCGTTTTTGAGGCTTTTCCGTTAGAGCTAATTTTTACACATTTTGATAAATCGACAGCAAGAATAATTCGGTCATACACATAATCAAATACAGATAGAGCAAATAAAAATTAAAATGTAGCACGTAATTACCGTCATGTCCAAAACGAGTAACACCTGAAAAGAAACGCCATTGCAGTCGCTCCTACGCATTCAAGAAAAGAATCAGTGAATCACAAATTCGTTCCACATGAGTTCGTTTTACTTATTGCTTGTTAAATAAGCAAGAATTGTAACTTTCTTAGTCTTTGTACATTGTAACATGTTCAGACATAACCTAATATATGGAGTTTTGTTAAGTGTCGCATTTTATTCCACCTCTTCAATTATTATTTATTATTTTTGGTAGTGTGTTACATTTTTCTAGGACATTTCATTTTCCTAATTACCTGCTATAGGAGTTTTCCTCCTTTTCAGGGTAGAGTGCCCTGATTACAATAATAAGTAAAATAGCTAGAACTAATTTCCTGTCTGCTGGTTGGGGCATGTCAGTTGACAGGAGCTGTTTTCCAGTTTTTTTATCTAAGCATCGCCAATTTTGCTATTTCCACCCTTATATTTGGGGAAAACGGTACCCAATAAAAGGGGGGAAATATGATTTAGGAAAACCACGAAAACCTAAATCGCGATTCTGTACATAGTGGTTCTTATGTTATATTAGATTATGGTATGTTGAGGGGGTTTACCTTATGGTAAGGGACGGCCAATAGGTCTTGGTGTTCGGGGGGAAGGGGGAGGTCTTGGGCGTCCGCCAGAAGCTTGGGGGGCTGGGGGAGTTTGGCTTTGGGTTTCCTGAAGAGGGTGAGGCGACGTGGTCCCCATGGGATGAGGAGGGTGTTTTGGGCGTGTGTGTTTGAGCCATTCACATTGCGAGAGACGTATTTTTTCGTTAGGAGTTGGAAACGAGAGAGAATTGGGGCGCTGGAGACGTTGTTGTAAACTTCTCCAGATGGAAAAAGATAGTGAGGAGATTTTTCGGGCCAGTTGGGGGGGGGGTAGTACGCCGTAATGGGACTGCCCTGTATTCGGCAACGGGGCGGATGAAGGAGTTGTAAATATGGACCAGGGTTTTGGTGTTGCACCTGCAAAGCCGGCCGCATAAAGCGCTAAGGAGGCCGGGTCGTTTACGCATTCTGTTGAGCGTGTTGTCAAGGTCAGACCATTTAAGTGTTTGAGAGAATCTAACACCCAAATAATCTACTTCTCTTTGTTGAGCGAGCCTGACTCCCTGGAGATTTACATTGACGCCTTGGGTGAGCTGGGTGGGTCTTTTTGAATTCGGATGTTTAAAGATCATGAATTGTGTTTTTAGGGGATTCAATAAGACCAGCTTATGAACTGATTCAGTAGGTTTTAAGTTCGGATGCTAAGTTGATTAGAATTTTGGGCTACAGAAATCAGAGCAGTGTCATCGGCGTATAGAAGACGGGTTGACGATGGGTGGTTTGGGGGAGGAAGATATTTCACGTTATCACTATATGAAAGCTAAGGAAGGTGTGGAGGGAGGGGGTAAATTAACATGTAAAGATACGGGAAAAAGAGCGACTTCGTTTTCAAAACCAGATCTACTCCACTAAATATAATATTGACTACTTTATAACGTTCAAACTGCATGATTCTAAAATATATATTGTTGTATATATTTAAGATTGGGAATAGTACCACATATGATTGAAGGATTGAAGCGAGACTGCGATGGTACCGACAGCCGCTAAATGAATGAAATATGAATCCGAAAAATTTTGAGTTTTGGGGCCCCGATTTTCTGTTGGTCCTAGGGGTCTGTCGAACTTACGCCACTGAAAGGTAACTTAATTATACAATCCACTTTTGTCTTGGCTAGTCATTAGCCAACTATTAAGGCGATTAGGGTTGGAACAGTCTAATTCCCGACAAGAAATCAGTTTAGTAATTTAGATTTTTGCCGTTAGATACCTCCATCTCATAGATAGTTAAAATATCTGGTTTCCCAATTTAATTTCAGTACCTTTTTTCTGTAAATTAACTGTTGTGGTTTTGCAATGGTTTATCGCGAGTTTAGAGTTTAGAGCGTTTTGAATTTGCTCCGATACAGTAGTTGCGTTTACGTTCGTTTTCCCATTCTGAAACCACACTGATATTCCACTATGGTGTTTTTTATCTTTCTAAGTCTGGTTTCTAATAGTCTGGCCGATATTCTACCTGATAAACTTGATAGAGATACTTTGTTAGTTTCTTCATAGGTTCCTTACCCATAAATTTAATTATTTCTGGCGTTATGTTATTTCCGCCTGGTGCTTTTCCTATTTGTAACTTTCGTATGGCTTCTTGTGTTTCTTACTCGTCTGTTAATATATTTCTTTATTTACCTTCAATGCTGTCAACTTGAGTAATTACATTTAAATGTATTAAATGTATAGATGTATCTCTAAATGCCAGAAATTTTTGTCGTATTTAATGATTATCAAGAGTACATAAAATTAAAACACATTGTTCAACTTGTTAGCATTTTATTAAAAGTATTGGCAAGTAGGTGAAACATAGGTATACAGTACAAGAGTATAAAGATATAAGCTATAGTATAAATTGTTTTGCAATATCAAACACACGATATAGTTAACTCGTAATACCAGTAAGCAGAGCTAAGCTCGTGTTTATTTACTTTTCACTGACAGTATTTGTGTTTCAACGTCTAATGCTTAAAATCTACAATTAGAAAGAAATATAATATTAACGAGGAAGAGATTTATTAAAACCTAAATGTGAATATGTCACTGTATTTTGTATGTATCTGAACGTAGCTTTGCTTTTTAACATACAAGTTAATTTTTCGATGATATCCGACAGAAAGATACACATTCTGTTCATAAATGTGTACCAAGCTGCAATTTTTTTTTGTAAACTGACTTGGGCAAAAAGTTTTCCCAACACTTTCTGTCCATACCAGTTTCTACAAGCTACTGACATACAATCACAGCTGCTTTTATTTGGTAGTATCACAAAATATTCCCAGTATTTTTGTTACCACCAAACTTAATTTTTGATAAAATTAAGTGAAGCGGAGTAATCGTCGATTACGACCTAACTCTAAGCTTTGGTGCTCTAATTTAAATTGTGCATCATACACTATAAAGAACTTCACTACAGTATATTTGTACGATTATATTATTGTGAACTTCGAATGAAGAATGAGAGGAGAATTTACAGTTATTGTACAGATATAATTTTGATTTAAGAGGATGTGATGACTGGGCAAATTGGTTACCTTTCTGGTCCCTAACATCACTGTTACTACCGAAGTAATAAATGGGTTTTTTTTATAAATAGAGCTTGAAATATATAGTACCGTGATGTACTCTAATTATTTGAAAATCCCGTACAAACAAACCAAGTACTATCATAAACGATACAGCATCATATGAACAACTTCACAAAAACCTCACAATAACGTTCCATGATATTTTTCCGTTTACGAAAATTACTTAGTTTTTTGAAGAGGACTACGTAACTCTTAAACTATATTAATAATTATTCGCGAAGCCTAGCCCTTATGCTTTGGGTTCTTGAATTTCGACTGTAACGCTTTCCAACATCGGCGTGGTAGCGGAGTTCATGTTTGGTGGATGAGGAGGGCTCTTGTTCGACTTCATGGATGCTCCCGAAACGTTGCTGCTACCTCTCGATCCACGACGTGACCCTAGAAACAAACGCCCTATGGAGGGATGCCTTGGTAATTTTATTTGTGCAAAAAATGACGTGCTAACTACCACAGTAAATATAAAATAGATGTCAATGCGCTAATTTTTTGTTAAGGTGCGAATCCAGAACTCAATTTTAGTGGTCTTAGTACAATAATATAATACATATAATTATAAACATCAACAGTGGGGAAAGACATTTAAGAAGAATTCGAAGACTACTTAGCAAGAAAAAAAGGGCAAAATACTTAAAAAAGCGATCTGGACTATAAATGAACTTAAAAAACAAGAGTTTAAAAAACAAAATTTATTAATTAAGGACATGACACAAACAAAAAGAAAGGAATGGGAGAAATTCAGTTGAAAGGAGAACGTTTAATAATGTATAGTGAAAAAAAAAGAGCAGACGCAGAAGTGAGACGTATACTACAACTATCTAGAGTACTCTAGATACAAAAATGGAAAAAATCAGAAAGTTAAAAAGTGAAAATTATAACAACAACAATGGACAAGAGTAAAGGCTCGAAGAGGAAGATGATAAAGTAAAAGAAGTAATTGGTAGACAAGAAAAAAAAACGGAAGGGGACCAAACCATTTTAGCAGCGTTTTATGAAAGTTTTATGAAAGTAGGTGAGATTGTGTTTAAGATTTATTAGATAATGGCTGGTGAAATCTTAAGTAAAACTTTACGCGATTATAACAAAATTTAAAGGGTTATTACCCCTATGATTCTCCTTGTCCTACGCTATCAGAATTTATTATATTCAGATTTTATGAGAGAGAATTAAAAATTAAATGTTATTTTCTGGAAAATCGACATTAATATAGCAATTTTTGTTGTCCTCACTCCTACGAATCCTTTTTAGAATTGGCTTGGAAACAAAAATGAGAAAATATGTGTTGAAATACAAAAACCCCAAAAGCGTTGCCAAGAATGTTTTCTGCTTGTAGATGACAACAAAAATTTAAGTGGTTAGCAAGTAGTTCAATACATGAAACCGTTTTATTTAATCTTTACATTGTATATAATTTTTTTTTGCATACGAAACATAAAACTAGCGCATTGCAACCTTTTTTTTAACATAAATGTACTTTAAAAACAAAGCAAAGCTTTGTGCAACATTTAGAAGCTATAGCTGTGAGACGCTTTATAGTCAAAATAGTGCAACATTTAAAACATTTACTTATATTAACCTTCTGATATGGCATCAGGTAGCGTTAAATAAGTAAGTCAAAAATATAGTTACATATATTATAAAGGTATGTATATTTTTTAAGGTAAACGTGTAATTTTTTTGTTGGTTCTTATTCAATAATTTAATTTCTTTGGAAATTAAACAATTCCATATCGTTATTAAAGTAACAAAACATAAAACAACGCCGAAAAACAGAAATGAGTAATAAAATATATAAATTTTTACAAAATACAGGAATAATTAAGAATATTTTGTATAGATGTATAGACATTTAGTGATCCTTTCATTGCAGATCCCAATTGTCAAACGCTTGTGAAGTATAACAGTAGATCTCGAGCAACATTTAAAAAAATAATAATATGCAGTTTCTTAAAGGAAGTTATCAATGATTTAGTATACGGCAGACCTGGAAAAATTTTCAGAGGAAGAAAATTTCAAAGAAGTACGAAAAACAATCGCTTCCGTGCTTATGAAAGTATCTTTCACACCGCATATTCTGAAAATTGGAATTTGATATAAATATCACCTTTCAATTAATACTCAAATATCTGAATGTAGACCCAAAAAAGAATCTGTGTGATCATTATTACGATCCAGAAAAAATTATATAATATTTCAAGTAATAAAAATAAATAAATTTCATGTGCAAAAATTATGTAAAACATTAGTGCTGCCGAAACCTAAAATGGATCTCAAATAAAACATAAGCTCCAGAAAATGTCGAAAAACAAAAACAAAAATTGAGACCTTTCTAAATGGTGCTCACTTGAGTTTAGTCTGCAACGAGCAACGAAAATAGGAAATAGCTTCCAAATAACTATTTGTGCAAGTCGAATTAATATTATTAATACTGAAAAGTTTTACTTGTGCTCTTTTTCTTAACGTACGACCAAGGGCGGATTTACGGGGGGTACAGGGGGTAATTACCCCCCCCCCCCCCCATGATTTATAAAAAAAAATATAAAACATAATACACACAAAACTGTTTTACATAATAAAGAAAGTGGTGCTTCTTATAACGCGATAAAGAAAAATGTACGCAGCTTCCTTATTTTCTAGACTTTTAATAGTAGCAGTCTAAAAGTGTTTTTTGTTTTAACCATTTTTAAGTACTTTCCTAGTCTCTTTGTGATTATAATTTAGTATTGATAAAGTTTTTTTTAAACATCTTGTCTTTAGTCCAAGAAATGAAGTAATATCATTGAGCAGAAACAGATCGACCTGAAATTTTTTGTTGTTAGGAAAGGTGTTTAGTTCAGAAGTAGAAAACTTTCGATAGTAGCGTTTTTTTCATCAAAAAGTGAGGGAAAAAAAGAAAATAAACTTGCGCAATTGATAAATTATCCTTTGTTAATAAATTAATGTTAAATACAATTTTTCATGAAAATAAACCTCTACCGACTTATAGGGCGTAGAAAATTACGATTTTCACCATAAAAATCGTACATTTCTAAAAGTTTTTTAAATATAACCGAAAATATGATATTATTACGTAAAAATTGATATGAACTAATTTTATGGCCTTGAGCTAACAATTAAAATGATTTTTTTTATTTTTCTACGATTAATACGAAGGAAGATCTGGCAATTGAAAAATGGGTGTTTAAAGAAACTGGATCGTTCTAGCGCAGGGATTCTCAAACTGTGGTACATGTACCACTGGTGGTATATTACAATGTTTTAGTGGTACAATTTAACATTTAACATTTTGTTTTCAGAAACACATATATTTTTCTTCAAGCTTTTGACTTTAACGGCTCTAGCTTTAATATTGAAATGACGAATTTTCCAAAAACTTCGAACAATTTCGCGACACATTGATTTTTAACGGCGAAACGCTTTTATGGTGGTACATATATTTTTGTTTCATATTTATGTGGTACAAAATTTGAAAAATTTGAGAACCGCTGTTCTAGCGTAAATATCTCAAAAAATATGACTTCCACAAAAAAATGTATATAACATTTTAATGAGAGTACAACATTGGGAACATTTTAAGACCAACCAGAACCGTTTAACAGAAAAAAAGCTATGGACAAAATAATTTTTTTTCAATTTTTTTTACGCCATTTTTTTAGCGCCATCTAGACTGTAGTATTTGACAAACAAATCCTTTTGCAGAAAGTCGTAACATATGTTTTTACAATTGTATATTAATTTTTAGCCCTATGGATAATTATTTTTTAAGTTTTGGTCTGTTAAAGTTTTTTTGGTTAATACCGTGAAAAGTATTGATTTTTGAAAAAAAATTAAAGAGACAGGACTTTGTGCAACTGTTCTTCCGAATAATTACCATTTTTTTTATCTTTGCAATTATAACTGTCAATGTCATTTTTTCGACTCAAATATTGAAAAAACGGTAATTCCAATGAAAAAGTTTGTCATAACATGATATTATGGCGGTATCCTAAGCTTCAAAATGGCAAAAAATACATTTTTTTAGAAATGTCCGAATATTGTGGTGAAAATCGTAATTTTCTGCACACTATAACTCGAGAGGGAACATTAATTCATTAAAAAAGGTAATTTATCAATTGCGAAAAATTTTTTTCCTTTTTTTTAGCACCCCTACTCAAAACGTAACTAATGAAAGTTTTCTACTTCTGGACACCTCTCCTAGCAATTTGCAAAAAAATTTTAGTCGATCTGATCAGTTTCTGCTCGATATTACAAAAAAATTTACTAGCTTTCTTGGACTACTTGGTAAGTTTTACCCCTCCCATAAAAAAAAGCTAAATCCGCCCTTGCGTACGACTCTCGTACACTTACTTTCCAATTTTTTTTAATCGAATTTATTAATAACGGGTTTTCATTTTTGTTTTTCATTGTCATTTTATTTTGATCTCTCTTACCAACGATGTGTTTTATTTCTAAAGAAATTTGTGATGGTGTATTAATACTTAAAATGAAAAATTTTAGATTTGTGTGTTTTTTTAAACCAATAGGTACACATTTTTTAGTAATCAACTTAATTCTTTTTAAATGTTCTTTTTGAAATAACTGTTCAAGCATTTGAAGCAACCGCTTAGCCTAGGCCATTATACAGGGTGGAAATAGTCTTGCCCCGTCTTTTAACTCAGTTATATAAAAGAAGATTGAAAAAACATTTTGAACAAGTGTATTTTTGTTTCAAGAAATTCAAGTGAAAAGTCAAAAACCTTATGGTTAATGAATGTTCCTATGATATCAACCAATTTTTAAACAGCCGAGTTTTTAAATATACTTGTGTATCATGTAATGTGATCAAAGGGGTGGCAACAAAATCATTTTTATCATAATTTTATAATACAGTCACCTAGAAATGTATTTACAAAAATATCAGCTGTGGAGGTTTAAACTAAAAAGAAAATTTTAAAATGAAAAGCGTAGAGTACAGCGCAATTATGATTTTTCAAACTGCAGAAAAACGGGTTGCTTTATTTTATAAAATTCTTGCGATTGCAGTTAGAAATAAATGAGTAAAATAGCAGTAAAGTACCTCATGATAGTTTGATTAATTTTTAGTTTAATATTTATATTTGGCAAGTTCCAAATTATATTTTATTGTGTCATAATAACTTCATCGCGTTATACTGGCTGATTGGTCGTGACTTATCGACTCCCAACAGGCCTCTTTAATCCTGAAATTTCACGTATCCTAACGCGCGATTAAACAAACCGACCCTAAACAATCGATTTGTAGGTATTACATTTTGTAATTTGAAATTGCTAATTTCAACGTATACCTTGTGAATTTGGAGAGTGAGCTCTTAGAGAAGCGACACTCGGTTGTCTGCTGGGACCTCGGCTGTTCCTAGATCCCCTTCGTTCGTGTAGGTGTTTGTTTTCCTTAAGAAGGGAGACGTTCATCAATCGCGGATTTGGTGTGTTGAAAATGGTTCTGTTTTCTCTCCATCTTGCCCTAAAACATGAAAGGTTATCCTATTTTTTTGCTTTACAAATTCCTTTAAACGTAAAAGGTTTCACCAAAATATTTGAAATAGTTTTTGAAAGGTTGTCAGGACTAAAAGCAAAGATACGCACGTTCGGAAAAAAATAAGGAACAGTTCGAATATTCTTGGACGTTGACTATAAGAAGGATTAATGGTTTATGTATGGTGTAGAAATCGTAGATTAAGCGCGTCATAAAATTCTAGTTTTTTTTTATAGAGAAAACTGCTCAAAAATAAAACTTTTAAAGGGCCCTGCACGTAATACATTGGAATTTGGTTGAATTCGGAATTTAATGAAACTCTAGTATGTTGTAGATCAAGATAAATGTGATTTTAAAAGTAGTTCCAAAAACAGAAAATAAAGGTAATTTATCACAAATTGAGACTATTTTTGGGTTCTTCTCGTGATTTGGCTAAAATATGTCATGACTTTGGAAACGCAGCACTATTATAATCCAAATCAGTATTTAGTTTACCGGGGTCATCACAAACGTACTCAAAAAATCATATTTCGTCGGTTTGTTTACTTCACTTATCAGAATTGAGATTTTTCTACTTTAATTTCGAGATTTGTCTGAGTAGTGTTGACAATTTGGAAAAGCAATACTATTATTATACAAATACAGCATTTTAGTATATCGCCGTCATCAGAAATATACTTAAAATATTCTATTACAAAGTTATTCACTTCATTCTTTCAATAGAAACCATAAAGAACCATATGTTTTCAACTTATAACGTTATAACTAGCTCCATTCCTTCAATCGTGTTTGAGGACATCGTCCAAGAAATTCAAGAAAGAAATGTTAGAAAATGCAACCTTGTTATTTTCGGCATTTCCGAACAAGAATCAGCTCAACCTAAGGAGGATCGACTCACCGCGGAATTAAACGTGGTTTCAAAGGTTATAAAGAACGTGAACCCACATATTAATACTGATGTTCTTCGACCAATGCGTCTAGGAAAATACGATACCAATAGAACCACTCCTCGTCCTATTAAAGTCACTTTAGAGAATAAGGCATGTATTAGAAATTCAAAAAAATTAAATATAATAACTTCAAGAATGTTTTTATATCCTTCGATAAGACCCCTCGTCAAATTCAATACTATAGAGAGCTACGCCAGAAATTAGACGAAAGAAAGAATAATGGAGAAAATAATCTAACCATTAAATACTTTAATGGGTTCCCAAAAATCGTTAATTTAAACTAGATCCGGTACCCAGTCACAATACACATAGCCTTTCCATATATTACCAGAACGTCAGAGGATTAAAAACAAAAACAACTGCTTTTTATAATTCTGTCTCCTGTGGTGAAATGGATATGGTCTGCCTCTCAGAGACCAATCTTCAAGATGATGTGTTTGATCAAGAAATCTTTCCATCACAGTATAATGTATTTCGATGTGACCGTGATCTGACAACCAACAATGTCACCAAAGGAGGCGGTGTCCTATTGGCGTCCAGAGACAATTATAGGTTACTACCAATTTCGTTCTCAGTAGTAAGAAACACACTCCCTGACGTTGACATTGTAGGCTCCAAATTAGTGCTTGGCAACTTTACTTTGTGCATTATTGTAGTTTATATTCCTCCAAGTTGCTCCAATATTCACTATGAAACACTGTTCGATTTCCTGGAGAGTTCTGATTCTGTTACTAGTGGGAACTTTCTATTGGTAGGTGATTTCAATATTCCCAAGTACGACGTAGACTTTAATGACACTAAATTTCAGTACATTCTCAACTTCTTGCAAGCAACTGAATCCCAGCAATACAACTCTATAACGAATATTAATAATCGCAAACTTGTTATAACCAACTGTGAAGATTGTATTGTCTCCAAATGTGATCAGCCTTTTGTTAACATAGATGTTCATCATCCTGTACTCTCTATTTCATTGAACTGTCGAACTCCTCATATCAATGACTTTTCTATCAATGCAACAAATGCTAATAAGCAATTTAATTTTCGTAAAGCGAACTTCCCAGCTATGTATGAATTGATCAGGACAACCGAATGGTGCGACGTTAATGTGTGTGTATATGTTTATTTGGCACTGGCCAGTCGATGGTGCGACGTTAATGAAAGTGCTGACGCTGACTCGGTGTGTACTTTATTATATCAAAAATTACACAGCATCTTCAGTCAAACAGTTCCACTGAAAACAATAAGAACTCGTCAATTCCCCCCGTGGTTCGACGCTGATGTTATTAACCACATAAAAAAAAAGGAATTAGCATTTAAAAACTATAAGAAATATAAAACAACTTTTTATCAGAATCAATTTTCGGAACTGAGAAAAACTGTAAAAAATAAAATAAAATTAGCATATAATAAATTTACAAACGCAGCTGCAAATAATATTTCATCAGACTGTTCGAATTTCTGGTCATTCATACATAGTAAAAAAGGGCATTCGCGTATTCCAGGTATAATGAAATTTGGAGATGCAGTATTTGATAAGCCTAGGGATATTGTCAACGGATTTGCAGAGTATTTCAAAAGTGTATATTTGGCTTCTGATGAGAACATGTTTCGTGAAAACTTTGATGATTCTGATTTAGATATGTTAGATATAGGTGTTTTTTCCATAACCGATATAGTTATTGCCTCAAAAAAATTTGAAAAACAAACTTACCGCGGGTGTTGACACTGTTCCTAGCCTTGTAGTAAAAGATTGTATAGACATACTATCTGTACCTCTAATGAGCATATTCAATCTAATTTTATCAACCTGTGCCTTTCCTGTATCATGGAAGACTGCTCGAGTGTGTCCAATATTGAAAAAAGGTGACTCTAGCGACATCAAAAACTATAGAGCAATTTCTATTTTATGTAATTTCTCCAAACTTTTCGAAATATGTATGCAAAATTTTATTTACTCTCATGTTCAGGGAGTTATTTCTCCCACTCAGTACGGTTTCATACAACAAAGATCATGCGTAACAAACCTTGCGTGTTTAAATCAATATCTCTGTACTCATCTAGACAAACAACAACAAGTCGATGTTATTTACTTAGACTGTCAAAAGGCATTCGATCAAATAGACCACTACGTTCTCCTTAGCAAATTAATAAAATTGGGCCTCTCTAGGCAACTGCTTACTTTACTTAAGTCATATCTAGTTGACGGACAACAATTTGTTGAATACGAATCTTTCAAATCTGTTTCATACGTAGTTACATCTGGAGTACCACAAGGTTCTAATCTAGGGCCTCTTTGGTTTTTAATTTTTATTAATGACTTGGCAACCTCTTTGAATATTCCTATTCTATTTGCAGACGATCTTAAATTATATTATAAAATAGATGACATTACTGATTGCCAACGTGTCCAGTCTGAATTAGATGTAATCAAACTCTGGTGTAATTATAATCGCCTGCAACTGAATGTATCCAAATGCAACATAATATCGTTTACAAAGAAATCGATGACCAAAATGTATGATTATAGCATCGGCAATAACATAATCAGCCGGGTACATGAGACAAAAGTATAACATATGACAGTAAATTTACTTTCACAAAACATATCAGAAAAACAGTTGCGGATGCGAATAGGATGCTTGGTTTCATTTACAGAAATAGCAAAAACTTCAAAAACGTTGCCCCCATAAAATTGTTATATTTTGCTTATTTCAGATCTAAGTTGGAGTTTGGTGCTTTCATATGGAACCCAATTTACGATTACCAAAAAACGTCAATTGAAAGTGTACAGAGAAAATTTTTGAAATATTTATGGCTGAAAGTCGATGGACAATATCCTGTGAGAGGCATCGATCATAACATTTTGCTGTCACGATTCGAAATGACATTTTTGGAAATAAGGAGAATTACTCTTGGTATAAAATTCTTGCATAAATTAATTAATATCAATATTAATTGTACGGTTCTCTTAAATGAAATTAATTTTCTAGTACCTAGAATCGGAGATCGGCACAATTTAAAGTTTTATTGCCAAGCATCACGAACAAATGTTATGTTACGATCACCGTTGAATTTCATGTGCGGTAGCTTCAATAAAATTTGTGAATTCTGTGACATTCATTTTGACTCTTTGATGACTGTTATCTCATGTATCGTTGATCATCTATAATGTTCATGTCTACTACACCAACTTTGCAGTATTTTAGTGTTATGTATTTTACTCATATTCTTCTTTTAAACTTAAATTTTACGTGTGTTAAGTATTTAGTATATACTGTTTTCAGCATTCACTTCTTTATATGTATCTAGTATCTAATTGATTGTACTCTGATAGCATTTCCTGTAACTGGGTACCACTGCTGGAAATTTTTTTTTTTTTTGGTTAATATCTTTAATCCGTAATATGCAGTAAACAAAACGACGAAACATGATTTTTTGAGTACGTTTGTGATGACCCCCCATAAACTAAATACTGATTTGAATCATAATAGTGTTGCATTTTCAAAGTCATGACATATTTTAGCCAAATCACGAGAATAAATCAAAAATAGTCTCAATTTGTGATAAATTACCATTATTTTCTGTTTTTGTAACTACTTTAAAAATCACCCTGTTTCTCCGAAACTAGTGATACGATTTAAATTTTGGTGGAGGTATCGGGTGATACAGACGACAGGCTAATTTATTGTAATTCTAATTTATGGACCTATTTGTATCAAATTTTGTACATATGTAATAAAAACCATTTATTGAAGGATGACATTTGCTTAGTATGGTTTTTTTTAACTTGGTCGATAAAGTTTCATTTCACCTGTAATTGGAAAGGTACATAGATTCCAAAAAAATTTAAAATAAAATTCTAAATTATATCTCAATGTCCTTTACCCAATTCTCCACAAACGGGCACATGCATTTTTTTTCTTCATATCACTGAAATAGAAAATATTTATCTATGTTTCTGGTTTGATACTTACTTGCTAAATAACCGTAGAACAACGCAAATCGTGATAAACATAAGAAACATCGCAACCAAAATGCCAATCATTGCCGGATCCACATACTTTTCGGGTGTGTATTTTGTTTGGATAACTAGAAAATATATATAAAAATATATTTAACATTTATTATTAAAGCTGTTTTTAATTTATGCATCCTTACTTCATATTAAAAAAAGTTAACATTGATATTTTGAAGTCGACTAGTAAAAAATATCTTTCGGTATATTGACTATAATTCCAGTCAAAATGTTTATAGAGGCAATAAGAAATTGTAGATCCTTCAAAATGCTTCAAACTCGGTAGCATGCAGCAAAGTTATTTTACAATTATACAGGGTGTTTCATAGTTAAACCGACGTACGTTAACTGTAAATAGATTACACTTAGTCGATTCCAAATAACCTTAGTTACTGGGTCTAACGCCTTCAATAACCGAGATACGGGGTGTTTAATCCATTTCGGCCAATATTTTGATAAGCCGTAACTTTAGAACCACTATGTAGATTTATCTTATACTTGGTACAGATATATTGTGTTAACAGCCCAATCTTATAGTGTAAGAACTACAATTAAAATCCAAAATTAAGAAGAATTTGTAAAATTTGAAAATCCCCAAAACAACACCCTGTATATCAGATTTTTTAAAATTGGGATGGATATTTGAAAAGAACAGAAAAAAATGAGTTAAAGTGAAGCAACATGCTGAACATCAGATTTTTTTTTAAATTGAATCAGACATATTTTTCTAACTGCAAATCTCCGTCTACATATTACTAAACTTTTAAAGTTAAAATTCAATTAATGCAATACTTATTGTCATTTTCAAAAGCCATAACTTTGGAAACACCCTGCAGATTTCTTTCATAGATAGATTGTTTAAATAGCCCAATCGTACAATACAAGAACTACAGTTAAAATTCAGATCCGGATTAAGAAAAATTTGTAAAAGTTGACAATCTCTAAAATAGCACCCTGTATATCAGATTCTTTAAAATGTAATCGGATACCTATTTGCCTATTGCCTATTGCCAAAGCCTACTTAATAGTTTAATGAGTTTTGTATCCGGAATTAATCCAAAAAATTAAATCTGTATTTTTTTTGTAGAACGCTCTTGTGCACTCATAAAAATATTTCAACACATTATACCTAACACATCTTTTTTCTTTTTCTTTTTTTAAATAGGTATCCGATTACATTTAAAAAAATCTGATTTATCTAGAAGATGCTATTTTAGAGATTACCAACTTTTACCAATTTTTCTTAATCTGGATCTAGATTTTAACTTTCATTCTTGTATTGTACGATTGGGCTATTTAAACAATCGACCTGTACAAAATTTGAAAGAAATATACAGGGTGTTTCCAAAGTTATTGCATTAATTGAATTTTAACTTTAAAAGTTTAGTAATATGTAGAACGAGATGTGCATTTATAAAAATATATCAGCATATCTCAGTTTTTTCCATTCGTTTCGAATGTCTGATCCAATTTAAAAAAAATCTGATGTACGGTGTGTTGCTTTGGGGATTTTCAAATTTTACAAATTTTTCTTAATCCTCTTCTGGATTTTAACTGCAGTGTAGTCCTTACATTATACTATTGGGCTACTAAAAAATGATACCTGTACCAAATTTGAAAGAAATCTACCTGGTATTTCGAAAGTTACTGATGGTGAAAATGAAATAAATGCATTTTAAAAAAAATTTCACTTTAACTCATTTTTTCCATTCTTTTCAAACACCCATCCCAATTTTAAAAAGTCTGATATACAGGGTGTTGTTTTGGGTATTTTCAAATTTTACAAATTCTTCTTAATCCAGATCTGGATTTTAATTGTAGTTCTTAGACTATATGATTGGGCTATTAACACACTATACCTGTACCAAGTATGAGAGAAATCTACAGGGTGGTTCTAAAGTTACGGCTTATTTACAGTTAACGTATGTCAGTTTAACTATGAAACACCCTGTATAACATTTATTCAATAAATAGTTCTATATAAGTTATATATGGGGCTGAGCAAACGGACATCCTATATGCTCTTTCGATTACAATCTCAGCAGGTGACCTCGTTCACAGAGTCACCATATCACTTAAACACCAATTAAGACTTGCTACAGAGAAAATCAGAGTGCTTAAATTTGAAGGGTTCACACAAACGAATAACAAAAGGGTCAAAAGCTATTAGATAATTGGAAATTGTTCTGGCGACAATGGCAGATTTAGGAAATAACCAAGAAGAATGGTTAAAAGCGAAAGAATAAGTAGCCAAGTTGAGAATTTTGTCATTATGTGGCAGCGAAGAGAAAATGTCTTTAGACACAATGTTATAAAGAATATAATTTGCAAACAGAATGGAAAATATGTCTATGTTTATGTAAAAAAATAATTATACAAAAAAAGAACGAAAGATAATTGATGATAGGGAGACTATATACAATTTGACATATATCTGATAAAATGTTTCGGGGATTCGGGGTGGAGATAGACAATGCGAAAAAATTTTAAATGTCAATTTTTATATGACCAAGTACCTACATTAAGAAGTTAAAATCCGTGTGATTAATACCTACGCCTCTGTATTGAGTGCATATTTTACTCACTAGCGACTCTACATCTTATACGACATGACAGAAAGTGAACGAGTTCTCAGAGCACAGATGAAAAAACTTTTGAAAAGACACAGAAACCGACAAAAACGGATAATTATAGAGTATGGAGAATGAATGGTGATGAAGGCGCCTGGAGTCAATATATCCTTGATTAATGACTTTGACAAAAGCGGGTTACAGAGGGGTGGATTAAAAAAAAGTAACATGATTTGTTGATGAACGTGATGATTCCACCCTAACGTGTCATGCAGGGAAAATTATAATGCTGTTTTTGGTAGGTAAAAAAATGAAGCAGGAAGTTGATTGTCAACCTAAAATTGATTTTTGATGGTTTATTTTTCAGGGCTTTCATTTATCGGAAAAGAATTAGTCTGATTTTTTATTTTGATTGTTGACAATTATAAATTACTGGTTATTTGTTTGGGAGGCGTTTATAGGAATAAAATAATAAAAGAGGGGTGAAATGAGCGGTAAACGAGACCCAATTAGTGGAGTGAAATTAGAATTTTATATGGATGTAAGAGCTATGTGAAATTTTTTTAATTTTTTCGAATTTATACATAAAGAGAAGCTTGTTAAAAAAATCGGCCAAAAACGGCATTTTTGGTATTTCTCGAGTGGATTGCTCCACTATTTTTTAAATATCTCCGGCTCTATATATTTTATAGTTAAACCGACATACGTTAACTGTAAATAGAGGGTACTTAGGTGATTCCAAATAACCTTGGTTAATGGGTCTAACGCCTTTAATAACTGAGATACGGGGTGTTTCATCCATTTCGGCCAATATTTTGATAAGCTGTAACGTTAGAACCACCCTGTAGATTTCTCTCATACTTGGTACAGGTATATTGTGTTAATAGCCCAATCCTATAGTGTAATAACTACAATTAAAATCCAGCTCCGGATTAAGAAGAATTTACAAAATTTGAAAATCCCCAAAACAACATCCTGTATATCAGATTTTTTAAAATTGGGATGGTTACTTGAAAAGAACAGAAAAAAATAAGTTAAAGTGAAAAATTTTTTTAAGTGCACATCCCATTCTACTACTGGAGTTTTAACGTTCAATTACATCAAATGCATTTTTTTCATTTTCACAAGCAGTAACTTTCGAAATACCTGGTAGATTTCTTTCATATTTGGTACAGGTACCATTTTTTAGTACCCCAATCATATAATATAAGAACTATACTACAGTTAAAATCCAGATACGGATTAAGAAAAATTTGTAAAATTTGAAAACCCCCAACGCAACACGCTGTACATCAGATATTTTTTAAATTGGATCAGATATTCGAAACGAATGGAAAGAACTGCGATATTCTGACATATTTGTATAAATGCACATCTCGTTCTAAACCAATTAATGCAATAAGTATTGTCATTTTCATAAACCATAACTTTGGAAACACCCTGTAGATTTATTTCATATTTGGTACAGGTAGATTGTTTAAATAGCTCAATCGTATCCGGATTTTGTTAAATGTAATCGGATACCTATTTAAAAAAAGAAAAAAGACAAAAGATGTGTTATACTAAAATATTTTTATAAGTGCACAAGGGCGTTCTACAAAAAAAGACAGATTTAATTTTTCGCATTAATTCCGGATACAAAACTCATTAAACTATCAAGTAAGCTTCGGCAATAACACATCTTTTTTCTTTTTTCAAATAGGTATCCGATTACATTTTAAAGAATCTGATATACAGGGTGCTATTTTAGAGATTATCAACTTTTACAAATTTTTCTTAATCCGGATCTGAATTTTAACTTTAGTTCTTGTATTGTACAATTGGGCTATTTATAAATATGAAAGAAATCTACAGAAGGTTTTCAAAGTTATGGCTTATGAAAATGACAATATGTATTGCATTAATTGAATTTACTTTAAAAGTTTAATAATATGTAGGACGAGATGTGCATTTATAAAAATATGTCAGAATATCTCAGTTTTTTCCAGTCGTTTCGAATGTCTGATCTAATTTAAAAAAAATCTGATGTACAGCGTGTTGCGTTGGGGATTTTCAAATTTTACAAATTTTTCTTAATCCGTATCTGGATTTTAACTGTAGTGTAGTCCTTACATTATACGATTGGGCTACTAAAAAATGATACCTATACCAAATATGAAAAAAATCTACCAGGTATTTCGAAAGTTACTGCTTGTGAAAATGAAAAAAATGCATTTGACGTAATTGGACGTTAAAACTCCAGTAGTAGAACGGGATGTGCACTTAAAAAATTTTTTCACTTTAACTCATTTTTTTCCGTTCTTTTCAAATATCCATCCCAATTTTAAAAAATCTGATATACCGGATGTTGTTTTGCGGATTTTCAAATTTTGCAAATTCTTCTTAATCCGGATCTGGATTTTAATTGTAGTTATTACACTATAGGATTGAGCTATAAACACACTATACCTGTACGAAGTATGAGAGAAATCTACAGTGTGGTTTTAAAGTTACGGCTTATCAAAATATTGGCCGAAATGGATGAAACACCCCGTATCTCGGTTACTAAAGGCGTTAGACCCATTAACCAAGGTTATTTGGAATCACCTAAGTTCCCTGTATTTACAGTTAACGTATGTCGGTTTAACTATGAAACACCCTGTATAATGTGCGCGAATTCGTTTTTTGAGGTTAGGATGCATTTAAAAAAAAAACCTACTATACGGATCGATATTCTACTTCATCACGGTCATTTTAATTTTTTTTCCACGACTCTTAGAGCCGGAGATATTTAAAAAATAGTGATGCAATCTACTCGAAAAATACCAAAAATGCCGTTGTTGGCACATATCTTGCGAAGCTTCAGCCCAAATTTATTGACAAATTTTTTACAAGCTTCTCTTTATGTATAAAATCGAAAAATTAAAAAAAAATGGCTTAGCTCTTACATCCATTTTCAGAATATTTTTGTCTAATTTCACTCCGCTAAATTCAGCTTTACCAACGCTGACAATGGATGAGGCGTAACATTCAAAATTAAAATAAATTGATATTGCTATTAATATGTACACAATAATTTTGATTATTTTAATTATAACGACTGTTAATTTAGGAGTTTAGGAATTTCAAAGATATCTTTTTACGATCGTTTAATCTCTACTGGCGGTTCAAGTGACCTCGCAAATCACCTAATTTATCATCAAGGCATAAAGAATGATCAAGTATTTTACTAGAAGAACTAATTTACTCACTTTCTTACTAATTTATTTTCTACTTTAGGTGTGCAGTGAAGTACCAATAACATTTAGTAAGTGTTTCTCCCTGGTCATAATGGTTTTGAAAATAAAATAAATTCTAAAATTATAATTTAAAATTAATAATTCTAAAAGAAGATTAAATGTTACAAATTTAATGCAGGAAAGGTTCGAAATAAACCCCCTTGATGGCTGAAAAAACTCAAATCTATAATTTGTAATAATCTCGTATTGATGTCATTCCTGTGGCCTTATTTTCTTTCTCTAACCTTTTTTTATTTCTTTTTATCCATCCCCTTTACACTACATATTTTCTGAAAAGGTAATGACTAAATCATTACCATATATGCTTTTACCTCGAGGTTTAGTACACACGGTGTCCAAAAATTGGTTTAAAAATGATTAAAATTTTGAGGATATTTGTCAATAAAATATTAAGGCTTGTTTTTTAGCTAGTGGTCCTTAAAAACCGCACTTAACTGTGCGATTAACTCCAGGGTTTCCTTTATTAGTTAAAAAGACTTTACCTTCGCATTCGATTCTTCCGTCGGATTTCATCACAGCTTGCTTTTCGAAGCGGCAAAGACATACCCCATCTTTGCATTCTGTTTGAAAGTTGTTTGCTTCGCATTGTTCCGTAAAAAAACAGGAATCATTAACACGAGCAGCTGAAACAATAGATTTTGGTTACAATAAACCGCAACTTTTCTACTTATTCACGACCTTCTACCGACTCATTTATAAAACAATAGTGAGTTTTAAGAACGAGAATAAAAAACCAGAACTTCAGTTTTATTATACATCATATTATTATTTTTTTTAACTTTTGTCCTGTGCAGAGATAGTGACCAGGGGATTCTTAGAGAAATTGTAGAAATATTGAATTTATCACAAAAAACAAAGTAATTTAAAAATGTCCGGCGTCTGGAAGTCTACCAGCGTGGCCGATCAATATATAAAGAAAATTCTGAAAAATACCAAAATCAGCATTGCTCAAAGATTAGAAAAGCTGACTCCCAGCACACTGGCGATAAAATCACTTGATATTTTTTTAAAATTATATTTTATAATCATATTTTTTTGCTAATTTTGCATATAAAAACTCTAAGATTTTTAAAAAACAACATTGACACTGACTTTAACATAATTGATGCTTAATATTCACAATTAGTTAACACTAAAAACTTTGTAACCATCTTTAATGTAGCAGAAGTAAGTGGACCAGCGTTTTTATTCTTCTTCTTCTTTTTATTTTTTTCTTCTTCCTTTTCTTCGTCTTATTCTTTTTCTTCTTCGTCTTCTGGTTTCATCTCCTTACAGATATTGGAAATAAACAAGACAATTTTAATTATCTTTAAAACTATGTGAAGACATAGCCAAGTTCGTAACCAGGATTCTATTCTTCTTCCTATATTATTTTTTCCTTCCTCTTACCAACACGAGAAGACTATGATAATGACTTTAGATTTGGAATAACTAGAAACAAGTAAATGTCTAAATGATTTACTATTCCTATATACAATTTTGTCTGATATTACTAATTCTGCTGAGCTTATAACGTTCTTATTAATTCGTGTACAAATTACTTATACGTAATATAACTCTCTTTGAAGTTTGAACCATAGAACTAATTATGGCTATTTTAATCCACTCGGTTGTATCCAACGTTAGCTTGATAGTGTATATGTGTAGCAAAATTGTCAGGTTTAATTAGTTTTAGTTTGGATTAAGCATTTGTGTGAAAAAAAGAACCAAATTATCGTTGTAGGTATGTAATTAGTAATTTTTAGAAAACCACCATTTATTTTCAGTTGAAACATGTTTATGTTACAAGTTTAGACAGGTGGAGAATTAAATTTTAGCTAACGAAGACTAAACAAAAATTATCCTATCTGGATTGGACCAATTTGTGATACAATATTTAATGTATTTAGATTATATCACTGACGCTTCTAAGGCAGAACAAATGACAATTATAACATATGTTTCCTTTGATACTTACGAGTTTTTACATTTTATACCTCTAGAAAAGATAACAGGATTGGAATATGTTGTTGTATACAGGGTGTCCCACGACGTACTGTACACAGTCCAACCATAAGTACTATGGACCGAGGCCATTTCATATCTGGTATTAAAAAATGGCTTGTTGCGTTTTTGACGGATATACGGGGTAATATTTGAAAATATGTGAATTATTCTACGTTAAGTATATCTAAAAGTAAAAATCTCAGACCAATCAAATTTGGCACACTGAGCGTACTCCCTGAGCTCAATAAAATAGGTTTTAAAAAAATTTTATTTTCAGGTCCGGACTTATTTTTATTTAGATTTTTATTGGTTTTTTGAAAACAACACCCTGTAAGCCAGATCAGACAATTTTTATTTTTCTCACTTTAAAGCTTAAGGATGATACTAAGCAACAGTCAAAAAAAATTGAACGCGCAACTTTTTGTTTTCTCCAAAAAAAAATAAAACTTTGAAAAATAGTATAATTTTAATGGATTCACATTCTTCTTATGACTGATGCGGCACTACATTGATAGCACATCATCATTTTTCAACAAAAATCATACGGAGAGTTCATTTTACTCGATATAAAGTATTATTCAATCAACCGTTGAAATTCCAGGGCCGTATTTATTTTTTTAAAGTTTTTATTGATCCTGTAAAAACAACACCCTGTAAAGCGAGTTGTACAAATTTTCTTTCTGTAACGTCAGAGAAAAAACTATTACTTTTGATTATTGTGCAAATGCAAGTAGGCTTTGAATTCGCTTTGACGTCCATTTTGACATTTTGTGAAAGAACGTGGTGAGCGACTGACAGAAGACCAAAAAGAGGGTATCTTGGAAATGGTAAATCAAAATGAAAAGCTAAGTATCCGGCGAATATCCAGTATTTTGAATATTTCTAAGTCCACAGTTTTCAGGACGTTAAAGAAAGATCTCCTCCATCCATATCACCCCCAACTGGTACAGAGACTGCAAAAAATAAATACGGCCCTGGAATTTCAACGGTTGATTGAATAATACTTTATATCGAGTAAAATGAACTGTCCTTATGATTTTTGTTAAAAAATGATGATGTGCTATCAATGTAGTGCCGCATCAGTCATAAGAAGAATGTGAATCCATTAAAATTATACTATTTTTCAAAGTTTTATTTTTTTCTGCAGAAAACAAAAAGTTGCGCGTTCAATTTTTTTTAACTGGTGCTTAGTATCATCCTTAAGCTTTAAAGTGAGAAAAATAAAAATTGTCTGATCTGGCTTACAGGGTGTTGTTTTCAAAAAACCAATAAAAAATCTAAAAAAAAACAAGTCCGGACCTGAAAATAAATTTTTTTTAAAACCTATTTTATTGAGCTCAGGGAGTACGCTCAGTGTGCCAAATTTGATTGGTCTGAGATTTTTACTTTTAGATATACTTAACGTAGAATAATTCACATATTTTCAAATATTACCCCGTATATCCGTCAAAAACGCAACAAGCCATTTTTTAATACCAGATATGAAATGGCCTCGGTCTATAGTACTTATGGTTGGACTGTGTACAGTACGTCGTGGGACACCCTGTATATAGGTTGAGTATTAGATGAGCTTCCAATGTGTGGGATTGCTTAAATTGTAGATTATGAATATTATGATTTGTAGACATCTTTTTCAGACATATTTATTTGGGGGTTATGCCCCCCCCCCCTTGTGACTCGAGCTTAAAGTACTGTTTTATACTCATTAGGATATATATAAAAGTGACCTTAAAATTACTGCTACTATTACCTTTTAGCTTACATTTAATAATTAAATAACTGTAAAACAAACAACAATGATTTGAAACTTAATTCAAATTTAATTCCAACTTGACCTGTTTTCACCTATAAAAGTAAAAAATCAGGATATACCATACTCTAATTCCATCGTATTTTTAGAGAAAATGAAGTCTTCTCTTTTGATTTGAATTAAAATCATCAATTACTTTTGAAACGTCAACTTTTCACAGTCAAAAAAGCGGAAGAGGACCAATTGTGTTCCTGTAGCGTATCTTTAAGCGCCGCAAGCATTAGAAAGATTGCCACAGGCTGTTTAGTTTATTGGGATAGTAAAAATCAAACGGAAGTTGAAAAGTGTGAGGGAACACACATTTCAAAGACTTCACAAACGGGAGCTCTGTCTTGGATGTTTCTTTTCAGTTCTTCCATTTAATGAAAACATTACAACTCGACTGACCTTTTTCTCTTTTTGTAGTATATCAATAACAGGAAAGTATTGCAGCTTTGTGATACTGTTGCATCGTCTCAAATGGAGTTTTACTTCATCGCCAAATTTCGCGGCAACTTTGCCTTTTTTGGTAGCTCTGTCGAGTAAAGAAAATGCTTCAGTTCTAAAAAAACGTAAAACTGCGCAGTTTTTTACTGATTTCATGAGTTCGTAGGTCACAATGCTGAACTGTAGGCTTTGATAAAATATTACATTCTGATAGAGCTTTTTTTAGTAAAAGTAAATCAAATACAAAGTTAAAAATCATCCACATCCATGTACAAGAGTAGTAGGTTTTTTAGTAAAGAATGCAGAGCTTCTACTATACAATACTAGACCATCTAGTGTCCCTCAATGATTTCAATGCTGACGTTTCACCATAAAAGATTTACGCAGTTTTTTTAATTTTTTCAAAAATAATAGCTCGTCTGGTTGACTTTTCAATGAAATTGTGAAGACAAAGATTGTATTTTTCAACAGCCACCCCTTAATTATGTCTTCAACTAGTTTCCTTAGTTTCCAATTTGGTTATTCCTTGATCCTAAAGTTTGTAGGTTAAAGAATTACGTAAAAAAACGGTAAAGAGCAAGTGAGTTGTTTGGCTCTCTAGTACAAATTGAAATTTCTAGAATATTTTCGACATAAAACGTATTCAATTCGCAAGAGGATTTTGCTCTGAGGGTATAATTCTGTGTTTTCTATGTTCAGACATCTCGGAATTTATACATACGAACATGCATCCCCAATGGAGCTATTAAAAAGCGAACTTTTAAATTCCATGATTTAATACTTACAAACGTATCGGATACAATTTTGTTGTATATGTTTGATCTGAAGGACAGCTAACTTCCAAAATAAAATACGTATAGCAAGTAGGAAAAGTGGTTACAATCTTCGATTCAGTAGAAAATATCTGAGTGCAGGGTAATCATTATGAATTATGCAGTGTAAAAATAAATTGTCCCACTGATAATTTTCTGAGAAACTTACGACTGAAGGTTATAAATCAAACTGAATAATAATATTTAGTTGTAATACTGTAGATACATAATAAATATATAAAAAAAATTGTTAATCAAGCAACATTTGCGGGAGGTTTAAATTTTCTGCTTTAATTTGAAGAAAAGTGCAGCTGAAGCCTATAAAATGCTTGTTAAAGTTTATGGTGACGCAGGTCCGACAAATAAATCATGTAAAAAGTAATTAGTACTAAATATTTGAACGATTTACTCTATAACTCAAAAAAAAGTACTTCTCACTTAAAAATAGAATTTCTTTTATGCTTTATTCTAAATATCTTTATTCTAAATATCTTTATTATTTAAGAAAATGTATAAAAGTCTGAAATTGGTCCAGCACGATTATTTTTGACAATACAAGAATATTTTTCCAAACTTTTATTAAATTAAAAAACCACTGAACTACACTGCACAGAGGATGTGAAATAAAATTACACAAGCTCCCAAAAACAAGGACATTAAAAATGTCCTACACTGCACCAGCGTCTGGACTTCAACAACTACTCCTTGGCTATATGCCCCACCAGGTATTGAATTACGAAAGTCCAGACGTGGTTTGGTGGCCGACCAAGTCGGGGCTTTAACCCAAAAACTTCGATTTGTCATTAAAGGAGCGTGCCATTCTTAGACCGGTTTCGGCATTATTGTGCCTCATCAGTAAGAAGCAGGCTAGCTCGACATCCTGTCACTAAAGGATGTCTGAAAATGAATTCGACTCGTCTCGTTCTTGATAAAAGTATTTGCTTATAGCAAGTGTATCACGAACGAGGAGAGCCCAACGCCATCTTAACTTTAATAACAAAATCAAAGCTTGCAAAATTATAGAAAACTACACGAAGGTGGAATTTTTTGAACCATAAAAATTCCAAAAAAGGACGATGGGAGTGACAAAACTGCACAAAGGATGTAATGTCCTTGTTCTTGGGAGCTTGTGTGATTTTGTTACTCCCATGGTCCTTTTTTGGAATTTTTTGAACCATAAAACTGAGAATTTCTCCTAGGATTTTTTTCTCTTTAATTTGCAGATACATCAATGTAAGTGAAAGTATAATTTGATTTTAGGGAACTCCGCACACATTTTCCAGGGATTCTGGGTATCTTGTAGTTTAAAGGAACGAATTCTGGGGAATTTATAGGAACTCTGCAAAATTCTTTTGTTATTTATGCAAATATTATAGGACTTCTGGAAAATTCCGGTAGTCTCTGAAATTATTTTAGATAACAACCTATTTTTTTAGTGATTCTAAGTAAATAGTCTAAATTTTGCAGAATCAAATCGACCTATTTGAGCGTTTTTTTATGACAGCATTATCACATTGTATAACATTACACAATACTTGCGCATACATTTTATTAATTTAGGAATAATTATTAGTATTTCGATAATGTATCATGATTTTAATTCCCATTTAAATGCGTTGTATATAAATTTGATATTTATTTAAATACCGGAAGTGAAATCAATAAATTAGGTTGGGCGTGTCAATTCGTTTTTAGTTTATATTGATAAAAACTTTCAGTGAATTAATGAAACAGTTTTTTATAGTTTGTATTTTATAGTTAGTTATGTTATAAATGGGCTATTTAGGGTGGTGAATTTCTACTTGTTAATATCTGTAGAAGATACCAAAAGTATTATGATCTAAACTTTTATCAAAGTGAACTAAATTTTATTTTGTGTTAATTACTGTTCATAAAATATTATTAAACCCTAACCTAACCCTAACTACAACGCCAATAAAGAATAGCTTTTTTCAACTAGCCCAAGTTTGTTAAAATCGGCTCGGCCTTTTCGAATATACAGGGTGGTTTTTACTGAAACTTTATTTTTAGAGATACAGCAAAAATTGTCAAACCACCCTGTACCAGTCAAACGTACCTACGCTGTATAACAATTAAATTAAAGTTCTATCATAAGTAGTACCAAAGTAAGTAAATAAAAGTTTTCTCATGACAAGAAGGCAATAAAAAATGTGTAAAGTGAAAACTAATGTTCTGTACCTATTTTACTGTGTTTAGAAGAAAAATTATCGAGCGAATGCTAACCAGATATCCGACAGACATCCAATGGCTCTAAAAATCTACAGTTATTCTCATTTTTAATGAATTGGTGTAATTAAATTAATTTCCTTATTTCTATTTATATTTATTTACACTTGCATTATTTGCCAGATACATATGATTATTAATCTCAGATGATAAATAAATTGTTTAAAAACAATTATGTAGCACTCCTAAAATATTTTAGATCACATTGTAAATACATATTTTTTGAAATGCCTGTATAATCCCGTTCAAAATTTATACGTATTTACATAATAAAGCTATTTTATTGACAGGTTAGTCGCAAAATAAACCTGAAGCGATTTCCGTCTGGATTATAATCATTAATTGCCAGACTACCCGTTGATTGATTATCCGGAAATTTAAGGAAATGAATTCAAGCTTACACAGCCCAAATCTAACGGAGTTCTGAGAGGTGTTATTAAACCTTTGGCATGAGCCTTATGTTACGTCTTTATTTTGTAGTCCAGGTGCTCACACGCTAGGCTCTAATGCATCCAGAAAATCCGTCTAGTTTGAATGTCGAACTGAAATTGATATACCTCTAATCGCGAAGGAAATTTTAGTGTAAGTGTTGGGAAATATTACTGATAAGTTACTATAGAGAGAGAGAGAATATGCTTTATTGTCAAAGAAAAATTACAAAAATTTTATAGACAAAGCGAATTTAAAACTAATCATACTAAAAATAAATTACTAGACAAAACAAAACACAAACAAAATATGAATAACAATTGCATTGGATAAGCAATATCCGTCACTATAACTTAATGTTCAAATTAAAATTTTCAATTTTACTTAATTTAATTATTGCTTCTATATGCTGCAACCCAAAAGTCTAAGGCACGTTATAGAATTCTGCCACTGTGTAAAATGGTCTTTCTTGAAGAAAAGCCCTAGTCGATCTTCTGAACTTATCAGTAATAATACAACAAGTGATTGTATGTTCGCGTTAAGTCTGTCGATTTATTTCATAACGAGTTGCTTAAAAACACCACGAGTAATATGAATTTATAGATTTTAACTGTATCGGGAGGTTATTATACAATTTTGCATAGTACCTAGGTAGTAGAATTTTTTATTATGTCAAAGGTGGGAATAGTTAAGTAAACATCAGTATCTAAATTTCTTGTAGGATATCTACGAGTTGGTCTTTCCGATAACTTTTGAATGTGCTTGCGAACTAAGCAGACGGATTCAAAGATAAATAGAGCAAGAAGGGTTAGAATTTAGTGTTGCCAATTGGTGTCTTAATCTTCCATTTTCTTAAAATTTAATATATATGTACCGAGAGGCGTTACATTTATCGTTTTTGCAGAAAACCAGGCTGAAATAGTTCCTGCTAGCATAAGAAAAAGATTGGACCAGACGTCAGAGTTAATTATACTGACATCAGAAAAGACAAATTTGATTGGTGGAAAGAAATATGAGCAAACCAAGTTCGAGGTGGATGTAAAAAAGGAGAAGTCTTTAAAGCAACTCAATTATCAGCCAACATTGGTGGACGATAAGCCTCCAAACGACCCTTGCTGTACTCTGAGGGAAATGTCATAATGACAGATGCTAGACCGGAAGAGGGGTTACTGTGGTTGTAGCAGTGCAGAGATAGAAAAGGGGATGTGGAGGAAATGTGAAGAACAAGAACAAGAAAATAGCGACGAGGAACCTCCTTAAGAAGTGAAAATATTATGTTCAGCAAAACACATTTTGGATAAACGATCTGTGATATCAGCTCCTGAGTTATAATCGTTAGGTAAAATATTTCCGATGACCTAACTAATGGAATATTAATTGTCTCTAAGCGTAATTCGATATCAGCCGAATTGGAGATAAGAAATGTGTGATGAAAATGTTAATTTGCGTTTTAAATTATTAAGTTTCGATATTTTCCACATCCTCAAACTGTTTGGAGAAAAAAAAAACAAAACCGTTGGTGTATAGTATATACATGATGAAAACGTATTTCAAAGTTAATATTTATTTTGGATCAAACATTATCTTATAATGAATGATTCAAATGGTTGGAAACTTTCAACGAAATGTTTGGATTTATATATAACATGTTCTTGTTGATGAAGGTAAATTTAATATTGATGTACTTGATTTATACGAAGGGGTAAATTAAGCAAAATTTACAACATCTTCAAGTGGTTATGGACTGAAAATGAACGAGAGAATTTGCCACAAAGAAAATAAGAAAAGTTAGTTATATTAATATAAGAATTTTGAAATAAAGTAAGATATGACTGATGCCGACGGGCGACCAAATGTAACGCACTTGAATCCTGCCTTGTTTTTATCGTTATGTCGCAAAATGGACAAGAAAAGGCAGCATCAAAATTTGTTGTTAATAAATCGACTTTGTAAATCATAGAAGCTTTCACAAACACATATTTCATCGTTATTAGTTAGCTCGTATCGACTGGTCTAAGCTTGCAAGTAATCGATTATAAAAGCCGAAGCTACCAGTAAATTTGAGAAGCATAACCGCAAATGTCGTGTTAGTTAATTTGCAGGTTTGCTAGCGGTAGTTGTCTCCGTTTCGAACACGTAATGAGTTATGACCTAGTTGAGTTTTACCGAACAACTTCAATTTCATTCCTCCATGTCACACGGTGTGTTAGACAGTAAAAATATTCGAGCGCTTTGGACAGCAGCAGACATAATAATTCGAACTAACAGCGACAACTCTCCGGGTCTCTTCTGATAAAATTTATATACATTTAGTACCGTGGTTTTAGACATAGATATACTGCTATACTAATAAAGCATAATATTATTTCATGAATTGTAGTTCAATGCGTCAAAATTGTATAACTTGGTAACCAAGAGCGGCTTCAGCCCAGAGATTGGGGGGGGGGGGAACGTCGGCTGTTAGGGTTATATAATATATAAAAGTTTAATATTTTGGGTTTGTTGATATAAAAAAAAAATTACCGAAAAAAATTGTTTGGGCAATTTTTGGCGGAAAAGTGAGTTTTTTAGGATATAAATGGAACTAGAATCTACAAAAAAATTCAAAAAAATTAAAATTTTTTTCGGAAGCTCATTGTGGTTTGTATTTTAATTTCTCTCTCTTTCCACTGGATTAAAACCACTTAGTTGTTAAAAAAGTTTTTTTATTGACGTTTCGGCTTTCCAGATCGAAAGCCGTTATCAAAATGACATAAAATAAATAAATTTACTAAAAACAGAACACTTGATAATCTTGCAAAATCTGTTTCAATCATATTTTTGTGACGTTTCTGGGAACGAATTTTTGAAAGGATAGCGCATTTGCATATTATAAGAGAATTTATACTTCGTCATAAATGAAGTTTTCTTATTAATATTATCATAAAATACAATGGAATTTTTCAACTAGATTATTAAAAGAACCTAATAATTAGAACCGAAAGTTAAAGAAGCAGCATCGATATGCTTAAATAATAACGAATGTGTTTCTAATTGTTCGGTTGATATTTCAAAAATTTGGATACCTATTTTACAAAAAGAGTTAATTGCAAAAAGGATACCCTCTATATCGGGATAGTATCATAAGTTTTTATCTGGTTTTTTCTTATGATAATATTAATAAGAAAACTTCATTTATGACGAAGTATAAATTCTCTTATAATATGCAAATGCGCTATCCTTTCAAAAATTCGTTCCCAGAAACGTCACAAAAATATGATTGAAACAGATTTTGACATCTTCAATCTCAAAATCTTATTCTATGTATATTATGTTGATGTCATATTTTTGCAAGATTATCAAGTGTTCTGTTTTTAGTAAATTTATTTATTTTATGTCATTTTGATAACGGCTTTCGATCTGGAAAGCCGAAACGTCAATAAAAAAACTTTTTTAACAACTAAGTGGTTTTAATCCAGTGGAAAGAGAGAGAAATTAAAATTTTGTTTACGCAGAATAAATTTTATTTTTATTTTTTTTTTGTAGGTTCTAGTTCCATTTATATCCTAAAAAACTCACTTTTTCCCCCAAAAATTGCCCAAACAATTTTTTTCGGTAATTTTGATATTGCTAATCGTTTCTTATAGCAATATCAAAATTACCGAAAAAAATTGTTTGGGCAATTTTTGGGGGAAAAAGTGAGTTTTTTAGGATATAAATGGAACTAGAATCTACAAACAAAATTCAAAAAAATTAAAATTTGGTTTACTCAGAATTAATTTTGTATCATAAACAAATGGCAATTTCAAAATTACCGAAAAAAATTGTTTGGGCCATTTTTCGGGGAAAAAGTGAGTTTTTTAGGATATAAATGGAACTAGAATCTACAAGAAACATTCAAAAAAATTAAAATTTGGTACGCAGAATGAATTTTGTATAAGAAACGATTGGAAATGTCAATATTACCGAAAAAAAAGTGTTTACGCCATTTTTGGGGGAAAAGTGAATTTTTTAGGATATAAATGGACATAAAATCTACAAAAAAAATTAAAATTTGGTTGACGTAGAATAAAATTTGTATAAGAAACGATTGGCAATATCAAAATTACCGAAAAAAATTGTTTGGGTCAGTTTTGGGGAAAAAGTGAGTTTTTTAGGATATAAATGGAACTAGAATCTACAAGAAACATTCAAAAAAATTAAAATTTGGTTTACGCAGAATGAATTTTGTATAAGAAACGATTGGAAATGTCAATATTACCGAAAAAAAAGTGTTTACGCCATTTTTGGGGGAAAAGTGAATTTTTTAGGATATAAATGGACATAAAATCTACAAAAAAAATTAAAATTTGGTTGACGTAGAATGAAATTTGTATAAGAAACGATTGGCAATGTCAAAATTACCGAAAAAAATTGTTTGGGTCAGTTTTGGGGAAAAAGTGAGTTTTTTAGGATATAAATGGACCTAGAATCTACAAAAAAAATCCAAAAAAATTAAAATTTGGTTTACGCAGAATGAATTTTGTCTAGGAAACGATTAGCAATGCCAAAATTACCGAAAAAAAATGTTTGGGCCATTTTTGAGGGAGAAGTGAGTTTTTAGGATATAAATGGACCTAGAATATACAAAAAAAAAATAAAAAAAAATTAAAATTTGGTTTACGCAGAATGAATTTTGTATAAGAAACGATTGGAAATGTCAATATTACCGAAAAAAAGTGTTTAAGCCATTTTTGGGGGAAAAAAAATTAAAATTTGGTTGACATGGAATGAATTTTGTATAAGAAACGATTGGCAATGTCAAAATTACCGAAAAAAATTGTTTGGGTCAGTTTTGGGGAAAAAGTGAATTTTTATTATATAAATGGAACTAGAATCTACAAGAAACATTCACATGGTGATACAGATAATAGATAAATGTATATGTGCGTATGTGTGCTTTAATATATGTATATGTGTCTTATTAAATCTTTTTTATAATTAAGTATTAAGATTCTCATGTCGTGTTAAGATTCTCATGTCACACATGAAGAAATAAATGAGATATGACACTGACAGCGAAAGCTTTGTGTTCCTTCTCTTTATTTTTTTGTGTCAGAATATTATGTCTAATTCATTATTATTATTATTATACATATTGTATTCTTGATACAAATAAATTATTATTATAGTCCTAAAAAAGATTTAAAAATAAAATCTTTATATATTTGTGACCTCTATAGTCAATTTAAAATAATGCATTAAAAAACATCGTTAAGGGTTTTTTAAAGCGTATTAATATAAAAAATCGCTGTATTTATCGGCGGGCGTAATTTCGGCCGGTAATCCCTTGGCCTACCTGCATAAATCAAGGGGTACCATTTATGACAGGGGTAATTTCGGCCGAGGCGTCTACTGTATCAATTCCTTCGTCAATCATTGGGGAGTAACTAGGACTTGGGCCCTCAATGCCGTCAGCTTCAACGCCGGACTGCGTAGCCGGAGCAAAGGACTGCGTAGCCCGCTGAGGTATAATTTTTTTATCAATAGCCGCAGGCTGTTGTTGTTGTGATGTCTGAGGCGGAGCCTCCGTATTATCTTCGTTTTCACTTTCTACGTCACTTTGATTTTGATTTGCGGCCGAAAATACCTATGAGATAAGGAAGCAACTTAAAACCTCCGGCCGAATTTACCTACCGGCTTTTAGTACCTGCCCTTTTTCCGGCCGAAATTACATCCGCCCGTATTTATCCTGTGACTACTTGTAATGTAATTTTTTTTTAATGTTTTTACACATTAACGCTATACCGTTTTGATCATCTAAATTTTACGTTATACCGGGGTTATACAACATCTTTTATCACTTAAAAAATCATTTCATGGTAGGTACTTCTGTAATGTTCATTATAAAAAGAAAGCTACAGAATTTTCCAATTGATACACTATCACTACCAGTATTAAAAGATCCAATCAGCGGGTTGGATAAAGCGTAAATTAAATATGGTAAAACAATATTAAAAAAAAATATAAAAAACTTACGCACGCCACATTTGTCTATATGATTGGTCACGGGTAGGTCAGGTTTACATAGACACTTGTGGGTTATATCATCACAAACAGCTCCTTCGAATGTACATTGTTTCGTAAATCTACACTTGTCTCCAAATTTTTGGTTGGTACCGGTATCTGTAAAGAATTAAAATTATGTTATTAAAATACAAACATTCAAGTATTTCGAGATATGTGAGACTTTTCTCCAAACAGTTTTCTACCAGAAAAAAATCATTTCCACGGAGAAATTTTTAACACTACTGCTTCAAACATAGTCCTGTTTTCCTGTTAGTCTTTGAGGAGGTTTGTTAATTTTAATTAAAAGCCTGTTCATAACTATTCTAAGAATAAATTTTAGGAAAAACGGCGACAAAAGGATATTGGACAAATTGCTCAAATATGCATGTTATTTGGTGTCCAAACTAGCGTATTTATATTTCTGCCCTTGAACGAGTACAGCGAAGATACTTTAAGTCGTCCTGTCATATCCTTGACAGTCGATATCCTATTGAATGCATAACTCAAGAATATTCTTACACTTGTTGCTTACTTGATCGCCTAACAATACACTACTTAAAATTGTTCATTTTATTTTTAATTAAGAAACACCTATATCGCTGTTTTTTGGAAACTAATTAGCTTGAAAGATTTGATTGTCTTGATGATTTCAGATAAATAAATAAACATCTTTTTCGGCTATGATCAAAGAAAAGACCCTAAGCTATCTAGATATGAATTCCATCTCGTCTACAAACAGTTTATTCTCAGTTTGAAGTACCTATATCTAGGTGGCGTTTTCACCCTTTGAGTTTTTATAAAACATCACAGCTTACCGCGGTTTTCTCGAACAACAAAACATTTTTCCACAATGAACTCTCCTCTGAGAGGAGTTAACGCCCCTAAGTTTGCGGAAAATCCTATTTGTATTCATGAAGTTGTCATACAGCATCCACTGGATAATTCAGGAAGTTAATCTATAAAATATTCAACAAGGAATGCGGCGCAACAGTTGCTAGCTTTCTGTCACAATTAGGAAGGCCATAAATTACCTACAGTCACGGTTAATAGGATTTTTTATTGAAATATTAACGAGTTTGTAGTAAATTTTTTATTGTAGAATTTTATAGCCGTGCCAAGCTCTATCGAATTTTATAAGATGTTTTTATTATTTTTATTTTAAGGGCGACCTCCAGAATGACACACCAAAAAATTCATTTTTGAATTTTTTTTTATAACTTATAATATGAAAATGGTAAAGAAATATTTTATTTAAAGTATTGCCCATCGCTAGATACACATTTTCCCCATCTATTTAGCAATATGGGAATGCCACACAAGGGTGGAGCCGCCCATGTGTGGTCCAGAGATTGGGGGGGGGGGCAACTTCGTCAGCTGTTAGGGTTATATATAAAAAAGTTTAATATCCTGGATGTATTGATATAAATGGACCTAGAATCTACAAAAAAATAAAAAAAAATTAAAATTTGGTTTACGCAAAATGAATTTCGTATAAGAACCGATCGGCAATGTCAAAATTACCGAAAAAAAATGTTTGGGCCCTTTCTGGGGGAAAAAGTGAGGTTTTTAGGATATAAATAGACCTAGAATCTACAAAAAAAATTCAAAAAAATTAGAGTTTGGTTTACGCAGAATGAATTTTATCTAAGAAACGATTGGCAATATCAAAAACACCGAAAAAAATGTTTGGGTCATTTTTGAGGGAAAAAGTGAGTTTTTTTAGGATATAAATGGACCTGGAATCTACAAAAAAAATTCAAAGAAATTAAAATTTGGTTTACGCAGAATGAATTTTATCTAAGAAACGATTGGCAATGTCAAAATTGCCGAAAAAAATGTTTGGGCCATTTTTGGGGAAAAAGTGAGTGTTTTAGGATATAAATGGACCTAGAACCTACAAAAAAAAAATAAAAATAAAATAAAATTTGGTTTACGCAGAATGAATTTTGTCTAAGAAATGATTGGCAATATCAAAATTACCGAAAAAAAATGTTTGGGCCATTTTTGAAGAAAAAAGTGAGTTTTTTTGGTTATAAATGGATCTAAAATCTACAAAAAAAAATAAAAATAAAATAAAATTTGGTTTACGCAGAATAAATTTTGTCTAAGAAACGATTGGCAATGCCAAAATTACAGAAAAAAAAAATGTTTGGGCCATTTTTGAAGAAAAAAGTGAGTTTTTTTGGTTATAAATGGATCTAAAATCTACAAAAAAAAAATAAAAATAAAATAAAATTTGGTTTACGCAGAATAAATTTTGTCTAAGAAACGATTGGCAATGCCAAAATTACCGAAAAAAATGTTTGGGCCATTTTTGAGGCAAATGTGGGTTTTTTAGGATATAAATGGACCTACAATCTACAAAAAAAAAATAAAAATAAAATAAAATTTGGTTTACGCAGAATGAATTTTGTCTAAGAAATGATTGGCAATATCAAAATTACCGAAAAAAAATGTTTGGGCCATTTTTGAGGAAAAAAGTGATTTTTTTAGGATATAAATGGACCTAGAACCTACAAAAAAAATCAATAAAAAATAAAATTTTGTTTACGCAGAATGAATTTTGTCTAAGAAACGATTGGCAATGCCAAAATTACCGAAAAAAAAAATGTTTGGGCCATTTTTGAAGAAAAAAGTGAGTTTTTTTGGTTATAAATGGACCTAAAATCTACAAAAAAAAATAAAAATAAAATAAAATTTGGTTTACGCAGAATAAATTTTGTCTAAGAAACGATTGGCAATATCAAAATTACCGAAAAAAATGTTTGGGCCATTTTTGAGGCAAATGTGAGTTTTTTAGGATATAAATGGACCTACAATCTACAAAAAAAAATAAAAATAAAATAAAATTTGGTTTACGCAGAATGAATTTTGTCTAAGAAATGATTGGCAATATCAAAATTACCGAAAAAAAATGTTTGGGCCATTTTTGAGGAAAAAAGTGATTTTTTTAGGATATAAATGGACCTAGAACCTACAAAAAAAATCAATAAAAAATAAAATTTTGTTTACGCAGAATGAATTTTGTCTAAGAAACGATTGGCAATGCCAAAATTACCGAAAAAAAAAAATGTTTGGGCCATTTTTGAAGAAAAAAGTGAGTTTTTTTGGTTATAAATGGACCTAAAATCTACAAAAAAAAATAAAAATAAAATAAAATTTGGTTTACGCAGAATAAATTTTGTCTAAGAAACGATTGGCAATATCAAAATTACCGAAAAAAATGTTTGGGCCATTTTTGAGGCAAATGTGAGTTTTTTAGGATATAAATGGACCTACAATCTACAAAAAAAAATAAAAATAAAATAAAATTTGGTTTACGCAGAATGAATTTTGTCTAAGAAATGATTGGCAATATCAAAATTACCGAAAAAAAATGTTTGGGCCATTTTTGAGGAAAAAAGTGATTTTTTTAGGATATAAATGGACCTAGAACTTACAAAAAAAAATCAATAAAAAATAAAATTTTGTTTACGCAGAATGAATTTTGTCTAAGAAACGATTGGCAATGTCAAAATTACCTAAAAAAAATGTTTGGGCCATTTTTGGAGGAAAAAGTGAGATTTTAGGATAGAAATGGACCTAGAATCTACAAAAAAAATTCAAAAAAAATTAAAATTTGGTTTACGCAGATATGAGAAATATCCTACTGCCCTATTGCCCCTACTGGCCCTCACCCTACCCCCCCTTGGAGCCGCCAATCATGCCATATCGAAAAAACTGTTGCAAAGCGTTTTGGTATTACAATCGATGTCGCAGGTTTGCCTAGAGTTACCGATACATCTTTTACGCTTAGGATTTTCGAAATATATCTGTTTTTCATCACCGCTTACAATTAGATGAGAGAGAAATATTAAAAAAAGCTCCATCGATTTGAACTGGCCGTTGAAGTGAGTTTATGGATGAATATATTTAGTCAATAAAGTTCAAATTCCTGGGAATTAAAGACCTTTTAATAGGATTTGAGTTATTGGCTTGCAGAAAACATCAAAGGGAATACTTAATGAATTTTTGAATAAATAAAATTCAAAAATGACAGTGCTTTCAACATTATTTAGTAGCTGTTGAGGAAAAATTAGGAACTGGGTTTGTAAGAAGATGCCGATGATCTTTTGACTTATTAGATGCCTGATTTCACTGCATTAGATTTCTTCTTATGGGGTTAAATAAGGTATACGCGTCTTTCGGAGTTTCCCCAGATAGTAAGAAGAAGAAGTAAGAAAAATGAAACATTTGGAACTTCTGCACTAAATATAAATAAATTTAAAATAGGGTATCACTTGCTTTATCTTAATATTTAATAAAATCTTTAAATGATAGTTTCTTAAACATTCAATGGTATCGGTAACCGTTCTTGATTTATTTCCAATCTCTTTTCCAAGACTATTATAGAAATTAGTCTTCAGACTCATTCATCTTATTTCGCTGAAACCTTTTTTCAACCTTATCCATTTTCATATTATGGCTTTTATTTGCGGACAGTCCATGTATATTTAATTTATTTTGACCGAAAAAACCCACAAATCTCATTGTACTTGTAACCGAGTGATTAATCTCTAGCGCGGTAACTGATTGTTCTACAGACTTTGTTACTTTCGTTTTTCGTTGATTCTGTTTTGTTATGTTTTTTCTTGTTTTCCAATAAATTAGTAGTCCGAAAGTTATATCGAGGAAAACATGGAATGGAATTAAATTTTCGAAACTAATTGGATTTTTGTTTTGGACAGACACACAACTCAAACAATGCCACAGAGTTAATTAAAAATGGTATTTTCGGAATAATTTGATATGTTGTAGTTACAAAGCTAAAGTCAGCTCATACTGAAAGAATTTATAATTGCCTATAAACATATTCGTTGCTAGTGATAATGCAAGTCGAAACATCAGACATATCACATCGATTTCCTGGGTTGTTTCGCATTTTTTGAAAGGGCTGAAGAACAATGAGATAGAAACTATATTATTTCGACCTCATTTTCTTTTGCACATGCAGTTATTGATCTAGGAACTACATTTTCGGAAACGAATCTTTGAGATAAACATAATCTGACAGCTTTTATTGCTATGGTAACAGTTGATCTGCAGTTGCACGAAATTAAGTCTTTTAACAGATTATCAGGTGAATCATACTTTAGTTTTATTAAGAATGTAATAAGATCCCTTTTACTAATGACTTTAGTTTTTCCATATACAACAATGTCACTGCAATATGTAAACATGTCCTCAAAGTTATTTTTACTTAAGTTTGTCATAAGTTTAAAGTCCTCTTCATCAAAATTGTCTTCAGAGTCAAAATGAACTTTTACAGCATCAACAGAAGCATTTCTTGATGCTCGAAACCATTGTGATATCTCTCTAGGAGATATGACTACGTTGCGAGCATTAGCACGCAGAGCTCCGATTAAATCTGACAACAAATACCCTTCAGTATTAAAATGGTCAATACAGCACAAAGAACCTTTTGGAACATATATTTCTTTTTTTAAATATATGTCTATCCTGGTTTCAAAAGAAATTGTCATCGCAAACAAAACACATATTGCGTCTTTGCGGTACACAATTAAACTGACAATAAGTGTCATCATTATCCCCTTCAATGTCGGCCATAATTTGCCTATAACAATTAGTATGAATAACCTCACCATTTTCCATATTTCGTTCCTGCAAATTATTATTCTGTCTTGCACGACTTTTTCTGATATATCACAACCAAAACCACACTGTCGTCACCACACTCTAGATTGCACTGAAGGTACAAAAACAAAAGATTTCATTCTCCTCAAGGAGAGCAAGCCACTATATATGCATTCCTATCTAAGGAGTTAGAGGAGGATGGAATGCTGATAACTATCTGAGAGTGGATGTTTATGATCCATCATTTGCCTATTTATTATCAGAAAACCACTGAAAAAACTCAGGTCAGCTGGCTATGGGGATCGAACCCACGAACTGCCGGATGAGAGAAGATGCATTGTTAATGTGTTAAAACGTTTGTTGAAGAAGAAAATAAGTACAAATATATCTGTATAAATACAAAAAAATACAATAAACATTACAAATAACCCACAGAAGTTGTTGAGAGCCTCAACAACTTGTACGTGGTAACACAACGCATATAATAAATTTAAAACATTTCGCATACTATTTTATTACCTAAAGTGTGTATAAATTTATAAAAACAATTAAAAAAATTGAAAGATTAAAAGATTGACGTATTAAAAGAAGCCAGAAAACAATAAGAAAATAAAGGTACAATTAATTTGAATTAAAGTAACAAGACAGCATCATTTAATTATAGTAGACTAATAATTATTATGACAACCCTCTCAAAGATGTTATTTTGTTTTCGATTTTTTCATTATCCATATTGGATTTCAATCAACTCATGTATCTCTCTCCTGGATCTACTTCTGATATAAGCTATAAGACTCCTTTTGAATTTTCTTGAAGTATTCTCACTTTTGACTGCTTCTGGTAGGTTGTTATAAAATTTAATTCCCAGGTATGAATAACTCCTTTGCCCGATAGTTTTCTTCATAGCAGGTGCAACGTACTTCTACTTATTTCTTGTTTCATAAGTATGAATGTGGCGTGTTAATTTGTGTTTGTTTGAGTGTTGCCATATGTTGACCTGCATATAAAATAACTGTCGAATGTCAAATAACTTCTTTTCAGAAAATAGTAGATTCGATGTTTGTTCAGCAGGTTTCTCAGAAATTTATTTTGGGGCACTTGTAACATATTACAGTATATTTTTGAAACACCGCCCCAACCTATAATCCCATAATTCAGATGTGATTCCACTAGACTCTGATACACTATGATTTTTTCTCTTGGATTCAGATATTCTACTATTTTCTTATACCTATATAGTATATGCATCTAAGTTTTTGTATCAGATAGTCCACATGGATATTCCATTTGAAACAGCAATCCAACATAATCCCTAAATATTTTATTTTATTTGTGGGCCATATAGTGAATTAATTTTGTATGTTTATATCATGATCTGGAAGAGAAGTTTCAAAAGCACAAAATGGTAGGTAAAATGTTTTTTTAAAATTGATTGATAAAAGCCTATTATCTAGCCAAGTTTTTATTTTTGTGAAATCATTTTCAATTTTCAGTTTTAAGTTATACCAATTTGTGTCTTTGTATATTACCATCGTATCATCAGCAAAGCTGATTATTTGGCAATCCTTCTCTAGTAAAAATAGATTATTTAAATAAATAGTGAATAGCAGGGACCCAACAAAGTTCCCTTGGGCACACCACATGTTATTTTTTGTGTTTTGCTCAATTTATTTTTTATTTTAACTTGTCGTTTTCGATTTTGTAAATATCTTTTGAATAAACAGTGTGTAGTATTTCCAGAAGAATTGAATGATCGACGGTGTCGAAAGCCTTTGCCAAGTCTAGAAAAATGCTTATTACTTGTTCTCCTTTATCTAAGCTATCATAGTGTTTGTTAATGAGTGTATCGCATCTTGAGTAGATTTATATTCCCGAAATCGGAATTTTGAATTGCCACCTCGCTCGGTAACGAAGGTTCTAAGATGCGTTAGTTTTTATACTTGTTACAACTTGCCGTCTAGAAAAACTGTAGGATAGGGAGAAAAAACATTTCGATAACGATAAAGAGTGTTTATATTATTTTCTCAAAAAGCCATTATTTTCGTTAATAAGATGAGTGAGTGAGTTTTCAAAACTTTATCCCACTTTGTTATGGAATTAAACTGGCCTTTAATTACTTTTTCTCCACACAAATAACGCGAAATTGTTGAATAAACCATACTGCAGACATACACATAAAAAATAATGTGTTATTGATTACACCTTGTTGATTTGGAAACTTTTGACATAGTAATCGCGGGGTGTAGAGTCACGTAAGAAAAGTTAAATTATAAGGGTGGGAAACAACACACTTCTAAAAAAGTCGATACAATATTATGAGAATATGCAAATACGCCCATTGTGCTGAAAAAAATCAGTCTCATAAAATTGATTTGTGTGAGCGAAATCGGAAGACTACTCAGGCGTAGGAACCAATTTTTTGTTTTTTATCTGCAGTGTTTTTAGTCATGCTATTAGCATTTAAAATGACAGTTTTGCGGAACTAGGCCAGGAGAAATAGGATCATTTTAAATATCAGTTAAAATTTATGTTACAATTTTGCCAGGTCTATTACTTTAATAGGGCGAATCATTTTTGAAACAAAAACATTCTTAGCAGTAAAGTAAAAGTTCTGGAAGGGAGTGGGGGTAGCAAAATATACGTTTTGAGGGTTTGATATTGGTTGTTTACGATTTGTAGCTGAAATATGCATTCTAGCGAAAAAAGTTTAATTTGAAAGTTATAGATAATTAAAAAATCTAAAAGTTTTGTATTAATCATTTTTCAACATATCCTCAAAATTATCGCGAAAAACGCTAAAAACCGTTTTTTTCGTTTTTAATTTTCATCTCACGCAAGAATAATTTTTTTTTATGAAACTTGGTTAAAACGTTCTTTTTTGTGTTTTAAATATGCAAAATTTTTTCAAATCAAAATATTTACTTTTAGATTTTATACGAATTTAAATAAAAAAGCCTAATGTTCAATTGGAAAAGTTGGTTTCCCAATTTTCAATTTATAACTTCAGTAATGTCGTTAAGGTCGGCCGTGCTGGAAAATCGTACGTTTCTAACTCCGATAAACCTCTTGTGGGTCTTTGAGGGTTGTTCGTAGGGGCGGAAAAGGACAATTTTAGACAGTTTACTTTTTAAATAATCTTAAAAATAACTTTTTCTAAAGCCATAAAATCAGGTTGTTTCCATCAAAGAGCAACAACGAAAACGTTATTACCAATATTTAGTTATTAAAGTGCCTAGACCATTTAGTTTGCTCACTTGTTGCTCTATCTTGAATCTCAGAAAATAATTTAGAAACTGCTGGGCAACTATCGCCTGGGGAAAATAGAAAAGTATTGTTCGTTCAGTTGGTAAAGTTGTTTGCTTTTATATCATGCCGGTAATGAGATAACAGAAACAATTCCTGCCAGATGAGATTCTACCTGTTTACTTTGATGGAAAAATTTAATTTCGCCGGTAGAATTTGAAACTTTAATTGAATTATATTCTTATGTTGTTTATTTTCTAGAGGAAGACATGTGTATAAATAAATGTTGTAGCAGCGTAATCGCATTTTTCAAAAAAGCACTAAGAAATCCAGTGGGTGTATACAGGGTGTTATTGAAATATATGTATATTATAATGGTATGTGATTTTTCTTTTTATATTTATTATTAATTTTTTTATTTAATTTACCTTCTTCCGTAAATTTAGACAGAACGTGTTTTATAAATATTGTTATTGTAGTTGGGCGCCATCTGTCTTATTACATAGGAGAGTATAGCCAATATCTATCTCAGGTTCCAGGGTTCTCTAAGAGGTTAGATTTTTATAAAATCAATCACAACGAACGCAATGAAAAATTATAAACATTTATTAAAGGAAAAAAATTAACGATAAACTTTATCTGTACAGGAACAATTGTTTGGTGTAATACGGTAAGTGTAGTTTTTATAAAAATATTTGCAAGTGTGATACGAAATTTTCTTAAACTTCTAACCTAACATAATTAAACTTTTATAAGGTTAGATTGTTTTCAATCTAACTTTATTATTATGGCCTTTTATAGATTAAACTTTTTAAATATCGATATTTAGTAATTAAAATGGTACCTTTTATTCAATTTAAGCTTTTCGTTCTTATTTTAGTTGTTCAAAATAAATGGGATTCTATAAAATCGTTTTTCCAAATAACACCTAAATCAGGAAACAGGATGGATATTTTTATGCCGAATATAGTTGGATCTGGATACTTTCATACAGGAATACAGCTGGGACTTGAGATGTCCAAACAGGAACACAGGATAGGATGGATAATTTTGGATAAAGCCACCTTTTAAGATTGTTGTTCTTCTTGAATTATTTTTATCTTTTATTAACCTCACTTTTTTTCCGACAGGTAACAATTTTTTCTTTTAAATCGCGTTGCTTTGGGTTTTTCTTTTGTTTTTATGATACGGAGCGACGTGAACTCTTCAAAAGATTTTGGTAAAAAGCCCCACTTTGACACACGAAATGCTTTTTATAAAGTACAATGTCACAGCTTCCTAGATGAAAATTTGATATTTTTTAACCTAAATTTTTACAAAATTAAAAAAAATTATTGATTTTATTGCAAATTTTGACTAATAACATCTTATTCTATAGATTAATAGAAAATTTTTGATATACTTTTTATATCATTTCGAATTATATTAACTTTGTACAAAGACACTTTTTGTTCGTCATCATTGATTTTCTAAATATCATTAAACTTCATTATTGTTGTACTTTTTTGCTATATTTCTTTAATTTTATAAATCCTAAACTCTTTTTCGTTTAATTTACTATCGTTTCGTTTAACTTAAACTAACTAATTATGTTAAATTATTATTAGATTGAATTTTAAGGTTATCTTTTATAAGTAATATTGTCTTCCTGTCTAAGTTATACGTTAAAAAAAGGCTTTATATTCAATACCATTACAATATATTAAAATTATCAGTAGTTTATAATGTCTAGACTTACCCAAGATGATGACAAACATTCTAAAAAAATGAACTCTTAATATGAACCTATTAAAACATATAATACTTAAAAGAAAATGAATATAAACTTTTAAAAGTTGAAATTGAAAATGTTTGTACTGCAATCACACGAGAATAAACATAATTAATTTCTGCACTAGAGTAATGGGGCAAGCAACCATCTCCTCTCTGTGACTGCGGAGAAATCAAAACCATCAGACATATCACAGAATAATGTACCATATACCATATCATATAATAGCGACCCCAGAGTCCTGTGGCATGTAGAGGCACATCGCCCAGTAGAATCATTCATGTAGTTATTAGAAATAGTTTAAGGTCATGTTATTGTATATAAGAATCATTAAGCTTTATTTTAATATTACGAATCAGGCTAGGTCGTAAATTTCTGTTTCCAAATAAAAGCACCGTAGTTTTATTATGTTTAATAGATAAATTATGACATTCAGAAAATTCTAAAATATTTTGTAAGTCAACATTTATAGACTCAGAAGCTCTATCGAATTCGTTGGGATTAATATAATGAATAATTTGCGTATCATCAGCATATAGTTGAGTTACTGTGTTAGGTAAATCTGATGTGTACAAAAGAAACAATAGTGGACCCAGAATAGACCCTTGCGGAACCCCAGAAACTATGTTTTTTGAGTCTGAAAAGCTGTTATCTATGCATACCCTCTGAGAGCGTTTCCATAAGTAAGATTTGAAATAAGATAAAGTAGTGGTCTCAAAACCGTAGTATTTTAGCTTAGCTATTAATAAATCGTGATCGATTAAATCAAAGGCTTTAGAGTAGTCTAGGGAAACTAGTGCAACTCCAAATTTCCTATCTAAGGCTCTGATAATATTATCAGTAAAATTTGAGCTTTCCTAAAGCCAGATTTATGAACAGGTAAAATATTATTACTAATAAAATAATCATAAGCTTGGCTGTAATATACTTTTTCTAGTATTTTAGAAATGACTGATACATAGACTAATGGGACGCAAATCTTGGACAGTATTAGGAACAGAAATTTTTGGAATTGGACATACTATTGACTCGCGCCATTTTCTAGGAAAATAGCCACAGAGCAAACAATTATTGACTATATGAGTAATATGATTTAGGATAGTAGGTAAACATTGTTTTATCATATGAAGTGAGATCCCATCATTACCAGCGGCATTGGATTTAAAAGTATTAATTATTTCGATAATATAGTTTTGATTCACTTACGAGAAATTTACTGTTGCTGAATAGATTATTTGAGTAAAATTCAATTGTAGGCACACATATGTTGGATTTATTAAAAGTACTAATAAAATAATCGTTTATCTCATTAGGTAATTCTTGTATATTTTTTGAATTTTTAATATATAAAATACTTAGTCCATGCCATAGTCTTTTATCATTTCTGTCATTTTGCAACTTGGTTATGCTCCTTTTTCCCTTCTAATAGAAGCTAAGGCAAAGTTACGGCATTCTTTATAATAATTCCAGTTTTCTGGTCTTCTGTTTTTTTTATATTTGCAAGATCAATTTTAGGTTAACAGTTAACCCCTCTGTCCCTGTAACAGTACGTCTATGGCAAATCCTAATCACATTTTTTTGAATTGCCGTATTTACACTAATGCCTCGATCAAAGTCTCATTAGGTGAGGGATATTTCCCATTTTTAATACAATTTACCTTTTGGCACTAGAAGTTGAGAATGGTAATACGTTCCTTATTGATTTTCTGTCATCTATTAAAAAGAATATAAAAACAAAATCTATGCACTGTGCACATATTAATATTTATAAAGCAAACGAGCTTTAGAATAGGTAATGGCTATTTTTAATGAAGCTTTATATATATACAAAACTACTCCATAAAAAAAGTTTTATAATTTAAAACTCACTATAAAACCGTTGCGTATTTAAAAACAGATCAACTTGACTACACGAACGTTTTGGCGAATCCAAAATATTCCGCTTGAAAACAGAATATAGACATAATCTTTCACATACCAACTCCACAATCACCTCATTATTCCGGCAGCGTTTTTATTGTCGTGTCAGCACCAAAATGGTCCGTATTATAGGTTCTCAGGAAATGATTTATTATAGAGGCATGAACTCTTTTCATAATTACTCGGAAGTGAGTAAAAATTCCATTTTCCATTCTGTTTTGAGTAAAACTATTTGCGTAGGTGGGATACTCAGAAAAATGTAAATTGGATTTGACGCGTCGCTTAATTGCCCAATTTAACAGGATATTCAGCTAACTCAATTTGTCTATAAGCGGAAATCCATATTGTACTTCATCATACGATTTTTTGGAACATTCTCTTTTGATATCTCATGAGATAATGAGCTATTAATTAGTGAATATTTTTGCTGGTTTACATCGATTGAGATTCTGTAGGAAATGTTACCAGCTATATTATATTATAAGAATGTTCACTAAAAGTAAATAAATAAATATGATATTTGCGGATGATTTGATTTGCGCTATAAGCAAGAAAGAGGTACAAACTAAAGAGTGAGAAAACTAGTTAAAAGAAATTTGATGATTACTAGGACAACCTACAGAATGACCACAGAAGGATCAACCAAACGCAAGTTTCGACTCCTTCCTGGAAATCACCAAACCTGGGACATGCCCCAAGATGAGATGACAAAGATGAAAATGTGTCCAGTTCAACGTAGAAAGAAATTTTCGCAGACAAGAGATCATCATCATGTTAGACAGCCAAGCAGCCATTAATGCCTTGAACTCCCATGTAATCAACTCAAAGATGGTTTGGGAGTGCCTAGACAATCTAAACGAACTAGGCAACAGGACACTGCCGGCTGAGAGGCCACCTAAAGATTCTGCGAGAAAGATGAGGAAACCTCTATCCACATTCTCTCAGAATGCATTACCCTGCAAAATCCAAGGGTACGATACCTCGGAGAATATCAAATAGAAGAGGAAGATCTACTAACCTGAAGCCTACCGACATCCTGAACTTTTGCTCTAATCGTTGAGACATCCTTAACGATTGGGCAGCAGTAGGGGGCACAATAGACCTTATAGGTCGCAGTGTATCGACACCCCCATCACAGATAGATAGACAGATAGAGTAAGTGCGGTAACTATCTACTTACCGCACGGTTGTAGAAAAATGTAATTTATCAAACTTTGCTATCGTGTATTTTATCCTTTTTTCTTAAAATAACACCAGTTTAAAATTTACTGAGTATCTACGATTTGTATTCGTAAATTCTGGAAGCTTTATTACAATTGCATATTTTTTGCTAGGTTGCAGCGCATAATACTAACATTTGACTTTTAAAGAAAGTGTAAAAATTAAAACAAATTCTCGGTTGCAGTTTGTGATATAGACTTCAAACGTGCACGCAAATAGAGAGATAAATTTACATTTTAAAAAAAATTATGCACAAGAGCGACAAAGAATTGTTAACAGCGCACTTGTGTTTTATATTATTTTTTCCTTTCATTTTCGAAACAGAAAATTATATACCGGTGCTGGAAAAACTAGAGGTATAATCACATTCTTTCATGTAAATGTTACAGAATCTATTAAACAGCTAAATATTCCATGAAAAATTAAAAATTTTAATTGTAAATACTTTTTTCATTGTTTAAATTTTATAATTAATAGTGTCTATAAGAAATACATTATTTAATTAAGTAAAAACAAATTCTGTGAAAATTATTCTCATGTTGAATTCAACACGCAATTTTTGAATTATAATAATCTTTTGAATTTATTTAAACAAGCGCCATTATCAAAGTAAATCTGTATTTAAAATAAAAACCGTTAGTAAAGTTGGATGTGCTACAAGGAACAGTCTTCGGTCCTATTCCGTTTTGTTTCATTCTACTGCATAGCAACAAAATCTTCTAGTGTTATTTTCACCCATACTAATCGATCTTAAGTATTTGCTTTATATTTAGGGGATATTGAAACATGGAGTTTAAGGGTGTATTGAAAAATTCTCATTTTTTAATTGATATAAGTCTTCAAATCGTTCCTCCACGCAACTTTGTATCTATATTTATAAATCGTCTAAAATCTGTTAAAAATTTAATATTGATGAACAAGAAACCACGTGAAAGGCAAAGGTAAAAAATTTATTGGGCTTGCTTCCCTAGAGATTTAGTTTAACAAGCCCCAGAATGTAGCAAACTTGTCAGTATCGATCGTTTTTTTTTGTGGGTATGTTCTCGGTATTATCTTTTATTGCCCATTTGATTTTACCTTTTAAAAGAGAGGATATACAGATGTTCCAAAAATGTATTTTTATTTATCTTTTTTTACCAAAACAACAATTTCGTAACATTAAGTTATACCATTTAACTTCAGGGGATTAATTAATTTTTCCTTGATCATTCGTTAATTGACCAATTTGTTAAACGATTCAAAAATTTATTATATTCAGAAAAAAAATAACACTTATGTTACCTAATAAAAACGCATCAGCAAAGTAATTAAAAAGGTCGTTTTTTGTGTTCTTGTTGAAATAATATGCAAAATTAGTTTTAATTTTAATTCAGCAGGAAAATCCATGGTTTTATCAATAAAGACGCAACTTAATCCAGTTATTCCCGCTTCGCTGTTTTTACGCTTTATCGCATTATTTACAAGTAAATTAATTTGCTACCTTCTCACATGATTTATCGGATTTATAAAAGAGTTAGCTTACCAGCTTGATTCCAGTGTTATCAGTTGAAAAACTGTTTTTTTTTAATGGTTTCATAGTTCCAAAAGTGCATGTCCTGGACCCAAAGGAATTTTTTAAATCTCTTTTATTTATTATTTTTAGACTCAACAAGATGGTTAAGGAAAAATAATAATTGTTTTTTAGTTTGAAAGGTCCTGGATGCCAAATAAGTTTTGTAGTAATGAAACTTACATATAATACAAAATGAAGAACTTAGAATATGCAGAAAATATAATATAATAACATAATAGACGTACATGCCTTAGATTAATATACATCAGAAAATATTGTTATTGCATATTTTCACCGAACAAATTGTTCGGTATCTGAATTCGATCTGTGTGATTCTTTGTTTTTATGAATTTTAAAATTCTGACTTCAGATTTTGATAGAGCATCAAAAAGTAAGCTTGGGGTTTGATGTGCCCCCTGTACCACTTCGGGAACACCTTTAAAGTGGGGTCCAAAATATGAAAATTTTAAAGTTTAAAATGACATTGAATTTAAAGTACGCACACAATGAATGACCATTTTGGTAAAAGTGAGTAGACTGTAGCTGTGTTGATTAGAATAAGAACTGTCAATCTAAAATTTTATTAATACTGTCATTACAATTTGTTGGGTCTATGGCAATGCTAGAAGGGCATTCTCAATTGGTTTTAATTACAATTTAGTGATCCATTGATATTGTTGAGACTGAATATAGTTGGTAACGATAAATAAAGCTCAGTTTTAGCGATTTTTCATAACGTCTAGGGCCTTTTTGAGTTAAAAATTCAGATTCAATTCGTAAAATACGTGAGGAAATGTATTTTAATTATTCGATTTAAAGATCCGTAGGTCCTGCTGAGACTCTAAAGGCATTTATTCGTGATTTAAAATATTTTCTTGATATTTAGGGCCTTTTTGAAGCAAAAATTCAGATTCTGCATGTCAAAATACATAAGAAAATATAATGACACATTTTGCGTGGAAAAAAATGGGAAAAAGCATATTTAGCTCCGTTTTCCGCAATTTCAAAAAGGTTTTTGGCATGTAAGGTTTTCTTGCAATAAAAATTCAGATTCACCAGATCAAAATAGTTATGACAAAGTAATTCAATCAGACTCTAGAATGTTATTTTTGTTAAGAATTGTTTTTATTCCAGGCTTAAAATATATAAATATTTTGATAAATTAGGGAAACAAAATAAGAACTACCTTCATCCCTTTAGCTCTTCTAGAAAACAACGAAGGGACATTTACGCCTCACAGGTTTTTCAATTTGGTATTCACTCCTCAACTTTTTAATCAATTTTTATCACATTCAACGAATAATAACCTTCTTTTGTGTTATTTTATATATTCATCAGTAGATGTCAGATCAGTTCTCTATTTTTTCCAATATCCCTGCTTAACATACTTGGAAAATAATCGCCAATTTCCTGAAAAGAGTCTGTGTTTACCAACTATGTGACGTACATGCTTGTTAAATTTTCATGATGTTGCAATAGAGATAAATTGATTATGTTCGATAGTGAATCAATTGACTTGGAATTGATGTGATAATGTCGAAAAACTGAAATTCCTCTATGGATTGAAATTAATTGGATTAGGATGAATGGAAACGAGGGTTATTTCCCTATTGGAACGCATTCATAGGCTTCATTTATCATTCAAATTAATAGATGATAACGCAAAGAAGTTGGAATTTATCTCAGATATTTTGTAATTAGAAAAACCGCTGGAATTGTATGGAATAATTGTTGCGAGTCATTTTAATTAATGTATAACTATTTTAAAGAAAATGTACTGATATATATATATATATATATATATATATATATATATATATATATATATATATATATATATTTATTTATTAAACCGCTTATACAAACCAAAATCGCATGTTTAACCGCGTTTTCATGCCAAAAGTGACGTTGTCAGACCGTGAAAATGGTCTGACAACGTTTCTCTCGTTATTCGTGCCCCTCTTGACCCCCCATACCCCTAGAACAAATCTGAGAATTTTTTTTTTTGGTCTGAAAAGACTGTTACACTCGACGTTTTATACAAATTAGTTCTCCGGTTTGGTCTGTAGGGGGCATATCTATCAGCAGCTGTATATTGTGTATAATTTGGCATGTCCAACCGACCATCCTAGACCAAGAAATTGACAACATTGTAAACTGAAATTTTATTTTAGTTTCAACATATTTTAATTATTATTGAGTACTGTAGACATGTGTATATTAAGAAAAATATAATGAACCGACGTTATGATTCCCTAAAATAGTAGACATAAAAAGAATTATTGAAAGAACGTGACACCTTATTAGTATTTCTAATCATAATGTGTTATGTTCTTCCATATGGATCTAACCTTACAATGAAAATAAGGCCTGATACTTGTAGTATTTATAATTATAATAATTTATAATTATGACTGAAGGATGGAAATCCGCAGATATTTTAGTTTGTAACGTGCTATTAGTTTTTCGAAATTTTTATTTTTGTTTTCGAGCTCTTATGAAAAAACCAAATTTTCCATTTTGTTTTCGAAATTGTGAACTTTGCATACACTTTAGAGCAGCAAATATTTTTTTATCGTTTTTTACACCCTTTCAAGTACCTAAGTGCCAAGTTTCATAGATATCACATTTTGTGCAAGTTTAAAGTCTCTGACAACTGGGCTATAAGGACTTGAAGACAATTATTTTGGAATATTTTATTATTAAAAAATAAAAAAGACAAAAGTCTGTCTAGAAACCATTGACGGTGTAAAATTAAAATACAAAAAGTAGAAAATAAAAATGAAACATATGCTTCAAGGTTACAGTTATAAACATTAGGCAACGCTGCATGGTTTAATAACGTCGGTAATTTATATAAATTTCGTATATATTGGAGTCAAATGACAGTTAAATGTATCTGGCCTCGAAAGTATGGTTATACATAGTCATAATTTTTTTTTTGAGATTTGTTTTCCCCTCTCTTGTTGCTCGTAAGTGTAAACTCATTATTATTGTATTTCAACTTTTAAAATTGGAAAAACGCCATTATATAGAGGTGGTCTTAGGTTGTCTGTTCAATATCTATGGACTGATAACGTCGGTAAGATGAATATATATATATATATATATATATATATATATATATATATCACAGTAGTTTTTATGGTAACCGGGTAAAGTAAAAATCCTTGCAAAATACAAACATTACAAAAATGATGTTTTTTCCTGAAAGCTCTACTCCAGAAGCCATAACACCGGCTAGAGTCGCCACTATGTCGACATACAACAATGCAGTTTCAGGCGCCGATGTGTAATCAGGTCTGGTTTTAGAATTTTAAATGTTTGTGATACGCAGCAAAATGAAATGAAATTCTACTGGATTTTTGAACAATGAACCATGATGTGAAATAAAATCACCGCTCCCAAGGAAATACGACATTAGAAAATGTCACACACTGCACTTATAGAATATTTAAATTAGCAATGTTCGCTTATATCCAACTTAATCTGTTATTAAAATTGATTGATGAATCCGTTGGTTCAAGTAGGATATAAGAAACTAATTTTATTATTATTATTGAAAAGGACCTTCACTTATATTTTTTCTTTTTATTTCCCGACACTAGTTTTAAAATGCTTCGTATGACTTCTCGTACAGGGGTTTTGATTTCATTAGCAATGGCCACCTTCTTGGCTGCTTCCAAAATCTCTTCTGGAATTTCATTTCCTGTGTCGGACAATTCAAAATCTGAATCTATATTTTCAATTTTGTGAACTCACAAAACAAGTTTGATATAAACAACGAATTAAAAATTAATTAACTGTCACTTGACAATAAATCGCAACGTTGTTACCATAGTAACGAAATCAAGGCAGACTGGATTATCACACAGCGATTGGAAAATTGAAAAAACAGAGACCGGAAAAAGCTTTTGCCCAATTTTATGCAATTTGCAACAATCATTTCCGCAAATTATTGTTTAGAGTTGCGATGTATCCAACGGAAAATTCGGTGCGATGGTTGGTGTTTCCATCTAACTTGCCCATATTCCTACCAGGTTTGCTGTCATAACTAAGTGGGGTGTTCTTATTCAGATTTGCTGAATATGAAGAAATATTATACTCTGACTCTGTTAATGGCAGGCTTACTAAAGGATTTGGAAAAACTGTATTCCCAAAACTTCATGTTTCTAACTAACTGACTGGAAGTTTTAAAACATTTTATACCAGTTTTTGTCAAAATGTATACCATTAAATTTTTGACACTAAATTTTACACCAAATTTATTTAATCGCCCTTGTTTTCGTAGCCGTCTCTGAATACGACGCGTTCTTTGACTGTGTTTCGATCGTTTTCCTCGTACGTTGAAATGTCACGCAATATTTTTGTCATTTTTTTTTGTTTTACAAACTTACAGCAATTGCAGTAATTAGATCTATTTATATGTTTTTATTGCTTGCGGGTTTATGTGAGAGGTACGAAAAAAAAGTTAAAAAGAGCATCTAAATTCCGGCGAATACTGTTATTTTGTTGACATATTTTTTAACGAGCAATTTCGTTTGTGTCGTAAAACGGTAATTTGAAATTAAAATATAACCTGTATGTGAGTTTAAAAAAATGAAAAGACAGATGGATAGTGTCTAAAAAATATTTTTCTTAATGAACGAGGTAAAATAAAAATGTTTGATTAGGGTGGTAAAATAATACTTGATATGCCATTTATTATATTTAATTAATTTTTGAACGTTTTTTATGATTTCAATATTTATTTTTTTATAAAAAAAGAGGCATTTCTTCGGCGATTAACAAAATATTATCATATTATCACAAAATTAAATCAAATCGGAATGGGATAGATAGATAGTTTATTCATAATTTGAAACAATTTTCATTTTACACGTCAAAAAACACTAAGATAAAAAATACTTACAGACATACAGATATATGAAGATAAAAAAAACATTTTTTCTACAATCACTATGCAAAACACACTTTTCTACACAAATTTTTATACGCAAAGAGGCCTTTTCTTAATTTCTGTGATATCCGTTGGAAAAGTAAGAATTTAAAATGGTAAAAGTACACGCTATGGCACTTTTTCCCACAGAAATGTCAAAATTTTATTTACAAACAGCAAACAACCATAATGAATTGATATTAATATTGAAGCGACATGGTGGATGGCGCTTAAATACAGTGGCGGAAGGATATATTGACGATTCGATCTCCAAACAAAATTTAAATTGCCAATAAAATAGAAAAATCTATTATACCTGGGGCTTCTAATTCATATGATATTATTACTAATGAAGAACAAGCATCAACATCTTCGTTGAAAAATACCAATATTACATTTAATAAAAACTTACTATCAAAAAAGATTCATCAGGCATAACAATTCAAAATTGTTCAAACTTCACTATTAACTATAAGTTTAACTGATTTTACTATATTCAAAAATTCATTTTTTAAATTCTTTCTGTTCAAAATTTAAATAAAATATCTATATAAGTTACTATTTGTCTTTCATTAATAAACGTGGTTGTAGAAAAAATATTGTGTACAACTCGTACGCAAAGTACTTTTCCCACTCTCTGGATTTGCGGCACTCGCCTTACGGCTCGTGTCACAAAGTTCTGGGCTCGTGGGGAAAGTGGCGCTTTACGCACTTGTTGTACAAACTACTGTTACGATATAACATTGTATAAGAGATATAATTTTAAGATTTTTAGTCATTTGAAGATAGGTATTTATGCATTTAAATTGGCTTTAAAATATTCATCTAATGAATAGAAACTGTGTTTCAGCAACATCTGTTTTATGTTTTTTTTTTAAATTTAAATTTGTTTAAATCTTTATAACAGTTTGGGAGTTTATTGTATAGATTTAAATTTGCTGAATTTTTATGTGATGTTGTCAGTCTAAATTTAGGATTAACAAATAGGTTTTGATTTATGGTTTGATATTGATGAATGTCATTGTGCCTGATGTGTAGGTTCTTGTTATCATGCATTTCCAAAAGATTATAAAAATTAACATAGTAGGTAGTGTCATAATTTTCAGGTTTACAAAGGTCTACAAGTATCAGTGGGAGCCGCACCGGCAATCATTCTAACAGCTTTTTTTTGTAAAATAAAGATTCGATCTGCATGCGATGAATTACCCCACAAAGTTATGCTATGTTAAATGTGAATGGAATAGAGAAAAATACGTCATCCTCAATATATTTTCGTTGACTGATTTTCTCAGATTTCTAAGAACAAATAGTTGAGTAATTCAATGTGATCATGCCATTTTAGTTTGGGATCTAATGTAATGCCTAATAATTTAACGGGCTCATTAGTAAAAAAACTATGATAAGTTGTTAAAAGGATGTTTTGTGTTTTACTCGGATTGTTGATGAGCTTATTTGGGATGAGCCAGTTATCTATTTTTGTTCATTGTAGTAAGTCAGGTCATCTGCAAATGCAATACCTTCTGATGGGTCAATATGATAGAAAATGTCGTTTATATATAATGAATAGGACTGGTCCAAGAATAGATCCTTGGGGCACTCCCATCATTGAAGATATTACATTATTATAAACTGCAAACTGAGACCTATCTTTGATATAGGATTCAAAAAAGTTGTGGACTGTGCCCCTAATCCCGTATCGCTCTAACTTCTGAAGAAGTACTGAGTGATTGACACAGTCGAAGGCCTTGCTTAGGTCATACAAGGTGACAGATGTGTGTTCACCGTTTTCAAGGCCCTCGACTATGTCAGAAACTAATTTTTTGACTGTTTGTATTGTAGAGCGGTTTTTACGAAGCCAAATTGTCGGTTATGAAGTAGAACATTTCATTCAAATTAGTTATAAAGTCGGATTTTGATAACGCTTTCGAAAACTTTACCTAGTATTGGGATAATTGAAATGGGTCGGTAGTTTTCTGGAAGGAAGGAAATATTGATGTTGGAGGAAATATTATCAATATAAGTGCGTACGCCAGCCCGACATCGGCCTCATTAAATACAAAAAATTCGTCGAAAGCCATCATCGTCGTCTAAGATCAAAGGGACTGTTGCGCGAAACACCAGGCGTATTAAGCACTAAAACGTTTGTTTTTGAAAATATTTGGATTAGACGATTCGAAATCGAAATCATCATGTACAGTTTATCCATTTTCAATTGCAAAAATATAAAAATAAAATTCCCAGATGTGCCGACATTTTTTAATGAAAAAAATTGATTCTGTGCACCATTTTTAGTACAATTAACGTGCATGTGGCCTATGCATGTGCTTTTTCTATTTTTCTGATTAAAATAAACATACATGTTTTAATATTTAATAATTAAATATTAATTTACATTGGAAAATAAGACGGTTAAAAGTTTGAAAATGTATCATTAAAAAAATAATACAGTTGTGTTCCGTTTTGGTTCAGTTCGAAAATGAATAATATGCCACATTTACCTGGTCACCCAATAAGTTTGTAGGATGACATAGAGTATATTAAACGACTGTGGTTTTGCACTAAACAAATTCAAGAACACATTTGAAAAAATGGATTCTGTAAAAAGCCGCTCTTGCAAAATGAGCAGAATTCAAAGAGATTTTCTAATTAATTACTTAGAATCTCATAAAATTTTGTTGGAGACGAAAATGGCTCCTCGCGAAATTTCTAAAACCAAGGAGTTGTGGCTAGAATTAGTAACCAACTTAAACAATTTGACACTTTAAAAAAGTTTTTCTCTCGTAAATTCCTATACCTCAAATTAGTGATGTCACAAAAAATTAAACTTAATTAAAGAAAACATTTTTTACATATAGTTAAAATCAATAACGACGGTGGAATTTTTTGGAACCATAAAAATACCAAAAAAGGACCATGGGCGTACCAAAACTACCTAAGGTTGTGAAATAAATCACACTTGTTCCCAAGAACAAAGACATTAAATGTCCTACACTGCACCAGCGTCTGGACTTCAACAACTACTCCTTGGGCTATATGCCCCCCCCCCCAGGTATTGAATTACGAAAGTCCAGACGTGGTTTGGCGGGGCTTTACCTGGTGTACCTGGGGGGCATATAGCTCAAGAAGTAGTTGTTGAAGTCCAGACGCTGGTGCAGTGTAAGACATTTAATGTCTTTGTTCTTGGGAACAAGTGTGATTTATTTCACAACCTTAGGTAGTTATAGTTAAAATCATATTTACATTTTTTGTCGATTGCCATTTAAATATTCAATTAAAAAATGTATTAGACCATCTAACGCCATATTATATAGGTCACTGCATTAGCTGGCTTAATTTAAACGGGTCCAAAGAGGTACATGTTAAAATTGTGAATTTAACGGACATTTTTAGCACACTTCAGTTATTTTTTGACGTTGAAAATGTTACAGAATGAGTAAAATTGTGTTATTTGAACTACGTACAGAAAAATTTTATATTTTACCGCACGTTATTTTTTTAACGTCCATTAAAATTTAACATATTCGTTAGAGAATTACCACTTCTGACGTTTAGTTCACAAGTTACGGTAGTTTTAGTGACGCTACCTTTAAAATTTTCAAAACAATGGAAACCTCTGAATTTCGTGTGTTGATACAGCATTAGACAAAATACCATGCAAGCAAAGCGATGGCTGATTATTCGGACTCTGTTCCATTGAGACAATGGTAATGCTTACAGTTGATGGAAAACAATAACGCGTTTAAGCACAATAAAAATAATTTTTGCATGCGGTATGTGACAATGGATGAAACGTGTATTCATCACTACATTCTAAAGTCAAATCACCATTCATATGAGTGGACAGCAACCGCTGAAAGCCTCCCGAAACGACCAAAAACGCAATTGGCCAAATTTGAGTGCAATCGATTTATTCCTTCGTTTTTTATTTTTATTTAATTTCAGATTGTTTCTACCAATGACCCGAATTATAACTGCAAATAATTCATAACTTTAAAATCTTATTAAATGATTCAATAGAAACATTGTGGTAGTTTATATTGAGCATGATAAAGTCAAATATACTTGTTACAAATTACATGTAAACTTTGTACTTGTATATTCTTTGGTATTTGATACATACATCTCTGAGTATGTTACTATTTCACCAAAAAAAATGTTTTGATATTTGTTAAGCGTTTTTTGTAGAATGAAACTCACAAATATTGATTAGTTCCTTTCTATAAAAAACGATGAATTATAACTACCATTATCACTAAGTAGACCACTGCAAAAATCGGCTGCTCCATTCCAAAACACCGTATGTGTAAAAAATAAAATTGTGAAAAAAACGTGTTTTAGTTTTTTTATTTGGCCTCTGTAGGTGGGTGTATCCAATTTGCTGACCAAATCTATTTTAATCCTTACTGCACTTCTTAAATTCAAAAAGGTACAAGAAAAGTGCGGACTGACACTACCTGAAAGTAATCCCTTAAAGCTGATCCCTAAATTATAATTTTATGCAGTTCTTTACATTGCAAGTAATTGAAAATGGTCATTATATACCAGAAGTGTTCTGTTTACTTCCTGATAAGAGGCAAAATACTTACGTATCTCTATTTAAAATAATTGGTGAAAAATGTATAGGTTTGGAATATGTACTAAATCCTAAATATATTGTCATGGACTACGAACTAGCCATACACAATGCTGCCAGTTTGGTAAGGCCTCAAGCTTCTCCAGTAGGTTTTCATATAGGACAAGCTTGGTGGCGCAAAATTCAAAATCTTGGATTGGGATCTACATATAAAAATATAGAAAATATAGAAGGAAAATGGCAGCATTACATATTTGGACTTCAATATTTACATCCTGAAGAAGTAGGTGACTGTTTTGCGCTTGATTTAGCGTGTGGCCAACCGCAAAATAAGTGCAATAGAGAAGATGGCTAATTATTTGGTGGAAAATTATACTGATAATGATGCACCTTTTCTTTCTACCATTTGGGCAGAAGCGAATGCATCAACGGAGCACACTACAAATGCATGTGAAAGTTTTCATAATAAATTTAATAATAATTTTTATTCAACACATCCTTCAATTTTGAATTTTTTAAACATTTTACACAACATGCAAACCGATACATATATTAAAATAAATAATACAGATAAGGCTGTTAAATTAAAAAATAAAACCACGCAGATTCGTAAATATTTAATTTCAAATAAAATTAAGGAATACAATATAAGTTCAGTGAGTACATTAGAATGTATTAAATGTGTTTCATATTATTGTAATAAAGTATAAGCCAATGAAAAATTGTTTTATTTCATAATTTTAGTTAAACATATTTACTTTACTTTACTACATTAATATAAAATCAGGTAATCACCCTTAATCTATAATCCCTAGGTCGGTCCGCAAATTGACTACAGGATTATGAGTTCTAAGAAGTCGGTTCGCAAATTGGATCCCCCTCTGTAGGCTATTTAACGAATTTTTTTGATATTAATGCTATGTGATACTGTTTTTCATCAAATTTTTTCCGCGTCTTTGAAGTTTACCTAATTTTAATTAAACACAGTATATCTATCCAAAGATATAAAAACACGATTTTCTGAGAAAATGTTGGATAATGTGTTTTGGAATGGAGCAGCCGAAATGTTTAAATATGATATCTGGCATAAAGTCTCTTCGTACTCGTGGCGTACGTTTTAAAAAGATGAGAGCCTCTCTTACGCGATTTTTTGCTACGTACTTACTGTGTTATCTATTCTGTAATATTTTCCATCAATATATCAATACCATTTTGTTGTTAATTATCCCGAAATGCCACAAAAATGTTTGTTCTACTGCCTATTTTGATTAGTTAAACAATAAGAACAATTCACTATGCTTTTACCAAGGTCTGCTAACAATGAAGACAATCGTATATAGAAAATAACTTTGTTTGCGTATGCAAACCTAGCTTAATGGACCGTATACAGAGATAGCTACTCAAATATTTAATCAACTTTTGGGGAATAAAAGACACGTTTCCCACCTGTTTTGTATAAACTTTTTGTTGAAACCTGAGAACTTTCATAAACAGTATATCAACAAGTCTGTCGGTTTTGTATTAGTTCATAATACGAATATTTGTAAAAGGAATGAGAAGCAACACTTTTTGATTTGCATATTATGATTGGTCCCGCTCCCTTATTTGTGCCAGTGAACTTGTTATTTTATATTTTTATTCTAAATTCGTTCTTTTTTAATAGCGTAACGTGAAAATTGGTATCTTGTGTATTCTTTTACACGTAGTACGAAGATTATATATCATAATATAATTTCAATCTAATTAATTAACGTATACGGCATGTGGATCTAAACTCTAAACGGTACACAACAGTGGTTCTCAAACTTTTCAAATTTTTTACCACATAAATATGAAACAAAAATATATGTACCACCATAAAAGCATTTCGTCATTAAAAATCAATGCATCGCGAAATTGTTCGAAGGTATTGGAAAAGTCAAGATTAAAACTAGAGCCGTTAAAGTCAAAAACTTGAAAAATATATGTGTTTCTGAATCTTAAAGATTAAAACAAAATGTTAAAAGGGGCGCAATTTTACATTCATTTAATTTTTTTCTGTAAAAATTGTACCACTAAAATATTTTAATGTACCACCAGTTTGAGAACCACTGGTACACAATGAAATATAAATTTTTGTGCGTTTGGTGGAACTGATATTTTATATATTTTTATTGATTCTTATTGGCTAAACGCTCTGCCATATTTTTTGAATTTTTGTTTCTTCAGGCGTGGGTGTAGGGCTTTTTGGATAAGGATAATTAGAAATACAGATAGTCGATCTATCAAAAATAGTGTTATGGACAATTTTAGATTAAAAATAGCATCTTCGGCTTCCGCCTTTTTATTTATGATGACCCTGTTTTGTCTGTACAATTTTTAAGGAATGTCCCTGGTTAGACAGTATCATTTTGGTATGGACATCATATGCGCAGACATCGCCAAAATAATAAGTGGTTTTTAAGGTAAAACTGTCAAGATACTCTTATAGATTTATTTATTAAATAGGAACCCCTAATATACATGTAAGATATTACACAGTATATAAAATAAAAAATTCAATAAACAGTGTTAAAATTATTCTACAAATATTTAGCAAGTAACTATAATATTAAAATAGGAATTAAAAAAAGAATTTTGCATACAACACAATAAAACTATTGAATTGACAACATTAAAGTTGTTACATATTAAAAAATATAATACAATACAAAAAAACTATTACCATTGGACAATTTTATCTGATACTCAAAAATTCTTTGAACTTTATTTTAAAGACATTGAGAGATTGTGAATTTTTTACATCTATGGGTAGATTGTTAAAGTCTGAGAAAACTTTAAAAAACAATGAATTCATTGTACTTTTATAGCAAGTTCGCGAAATATATATTGTTATGATGTTAAAATGGGGCAAAATTTGGAAGTGTATTTTAAAATAAATTATAAAAAAAATATGTGAAAGACTTAAATAAAAAGTGATAGAGTGTTGACATGTTTTTTGGAGTTTTTGAAGTTTATGTTAATGATATTTAATATGTCAGATGTTAAAAAAGTTAAATAAAGATTAAAAAAGTATTTAGAAGAATTTTAATAGAATAACAATTGCCATCCCAACGTGGGGCTCTTTGAAAACAGTGCCTAAAACATAATTTATAAATTAATGGATTTAAGAAACCGTACATTGCCTGAATCTCAGGAGGTTCATGGTTCGGATGAATCACAGGATGGTTTAGTAAATTTGGAAGAAACATTAAGGATTGCTGAACTAGGGGAGACATCATTCCAAATGGGAGAAAGAGGAGACACTGGCACACAGGAGAGGGAAGAACAACAATGCAACTTCCAGGAAATAATGAGATGTTTTATGGAGAAGATGGAAAATATGGGTCAGAATATAGAAAATAAAATGGAAAGTATGGAACAGAACATAAATCAAAATATGGACCAAAAAATGGAAAATATGAGGCAAGACATCAAAGAAGATATGGGTCTTATGAGACAGGACTTAATGGAAAATATAAAACAAGAAATAGAAATAAATATTAAGAAGAACAGAGAAGAATTTATGGAAAGAGTAAATAAAATTGAAGAAAATTGCATAAAAGAAACAGACAGATACAAGAAGAAGTAGTAAGCATCAGAAAAGAAGTGGACACAGTCGGATTGAGAGTTCACCAGGAATATGATGAAGTTGTCCAAAGAATGAAGCATGAAACAAGATGTGGGAACTATGGCTGTTCCAATACAGGGGGAACTCAAAGAATACGAAAAAGAACTTAAAGAAAATGAGTAAAGACAATCAAGAAAAATTGAGAAAACTGAAACAAGAAATAGATGAGAATCGAAAACAAATAAGAAATAATAAAAAGGAATATTCAAGAAGGAAATATGACGGAAGAAATGCAAGAAATACCAGAAAACAGAATCAAACAGATGGAAGAAAATTTAAGAAGCGAAATGGACAGCCGAGTCAGGGAGAGAGATTATTACTACAGGAACAACTCAAGGATCAACTAAATTTGACGGATATGTTAAAAGATTGCATCCTAAAATATTTTTAAACATAATAAGAAAACAAAAAAAAAACAAAATACAAGGACATAAGTTGAAGATTAAAATGGGGCAAAATTTGTAAAATTCGTTGAATTTTTCTTATTCATTACTTTGCAAGAAAAGTTCAACAAAATTTTAGGGAATGTTGTTATGATGTTAAAATGGGGCAAAATTTGGAAGTGTATTTTAAATTAAATTATAAAAAAATTATGTGAAAAAGACTTAAAAAAAAAGTGATGAGTGTTGACATGTTTTTTGGAGTTTGTGAAGTTTATGTTAATGATATTTAATATGTCAGATGTTAAAAAAATTAAATAAAGATTAAAAAAGTATTTAGAAGAATTTCATTAGCATAACAATATGTTATTAATATTTCTTGTGTTGTGTGAATGAACATCTTAGCTGAGAATAATATATTGATGCAAATATTCCAGAGCCATCTGATTTACAATTTTACAAACCAAAATCATGGAAAAATAAAATAACCTGTCGTTTACTGAAAACCATTTTAGAGGACATAACATATTCCTTATAGGAGTATAACGATTATAAAGATTATTCTTCCACGGTTTTGGAGTTTTTGAAGTATGTTCAGCTTATTGAGTTTTAGTAAGTATAAAATGGATGCACAATAACCAAAGTGATGTTGAATAATCTTATTATAAATAGTGATTCTTCTATTAACTTGTAAATTTTGAGCTATCCTACTAAAAAATAAAGTTTTTTTAATATTTTTTTGGAAATATAATCAAAGTGGCCTTCAAAGGTCAAGAAATGATCTAAGTAAAATCCCAAATACTTCACTGATGTAACAATTTCTATTCTTTCACTGTTAATAGATAAATGTATATTATTTGTATTCAATGAATTATATTTGTATTTAGTTGTAACTATCATAGCGTGGGTTTTTGAAACATTTAGTTTTAATTTATTATCGTCTAAAAATTTACTCAGAGTTTTTAAGATCATTCATTTGTTGAATGGCCTTTTCTAAATTTAAGTCAGTAAAAGTATCATCTGCAAATAGCTTGATAAAGTCGCATTTTATGAATAGTTATATCGTTAATGTATAATATAAATAGCAGAGGTCCAAGTACACTGCCTTGCGGAACTCCTGTAGCATTTCCCATTTCAGAAGATGTTTGGGAAGAGAGTTTCGAATTTAACCCAGCATCTATACCACTCGTACTAGTTCATCTTTATTGATAACTTTACTTGATGTAAAGGTGATTTAATCTCCATTTATTTCATTCAAATCAATTCTCAGCTGTTACTAACTCGAAATTTTATTACATTTAGACAAATAAGACAGTAGCAGTAGTTTCAATATTTTCTGTACAAGAGGAATAGCAAAGGGCCCAAAACTGAGCCCTGTGGTATTCCTCTCCTAACAAAAACCAGTTCAGAATTAGCCCCACCAACACTTACGTACAAAAAATTGAGTCCACTATTTATAAACCTATAATGCTTCAATTTTTAAGCATGTAGTATACCACTATAATAATTGTATTAATAATACGAGTATATCAGTTTTTTGTATGTGCCTACTATGATTGCTACTTATAAAATATATTAACAAGTCTAAATGAGTTAATCATAAATTGGAGCCGCGAAAACAAATTATTGGCGAAGTGCGTCTCTGGCTATATCAAGCTCAAAGCTGAGAAGACATCGCTCTACTTTAGTTGGCGAAAAAGCTAAAAAAAAACCAAAAAAATTGAAATTGGTACATTTTGGAAATTTTTAAAGCAGGTTTCTTCGTCTTTCTTATAAAATTTTAGGGTAAACCAGTTGAGAATGCTCTTCTAGCATTGCCATAAACCGAACAAATTGTAATGACAGTATTAATAAAATTTGAGATTGACATTTCTCATTCTAATCAACACAGCCACAGTCTACTCACTTTTACCAAAATAGTCATTCACTACTACTTTAAATTCCATGTCATTTTAAACTTAAAAATTTTCATATTTTGGACCCCATTTTGAAGGAGTTCCCGAAGTGGTACTTTTTGATGCGCTATCAAAATCTGAAGTCAGAATTTTAAAATTCACAAAGACAAAGAATGAAGACACACACACACACATACACACAGATCGAATTTGTTCGGCGAAAATACCCCAATTAAAAAACGTGTTTTTTTAATTAATATCCCGAAGTCGACTGATATCGAATACATTCAATGTTTGAACAAGCGCAGCGTCAGTTAAAAGTAATAATCGGCTTAATTTAGACGACACTGTTGCGGAAATACTGTGGTTAAATTAGATCAACAAGGTTTTAAAGCTTCTATCTCGAATCGAGTTTCTTTTCAAACAATTTTAAACAAAAATCAATGGAATTAGATTGGATTACTCGTTCATGTATTCGGATATTGATAGCTTGCTTAAGGGATCAATAACATTATACAATTTTATACACCTTAGGTCGGGAGAATATTAGTGTTTTCTTTCCCACTACCGTATATCCTTGTAATCATAATATTTATTTTATTTATTTGTTAACAAACAAGAAGTAGAGTAATACAATTATAATCTATTTTTTCAAAAACAATAGTCAATCCGTACTAATATTGGGATGTTAAATAAGTTTTCGCTGATGTCCAATTAAATCCTGCTAGTTTCTAAATGAGTCCATCATTACGGTCCTGAAACTAAAATTCAGACTGTAAATCCGGTTGCTATGACGCCAAACTAAAATAAACTATTTTGATGATAAAAAAATTGCTAATATTTTATTTAAAACGTATTGATTAGTTCTGGAAACACATCAAAATAAAACAAACGGTTATTACTTACAATAAAATATATTGAGTTCCACCAAATGTATCCATGTGTCATAATCATATATTTTATATATCATATAAAACTGGGAATCGGGAGAGTTATGGAATGTTTTATTGAAAATTGTTTCTAAAGAACTTTTATTGGAAATTGGATACGTTTCATGAACATCGAGTACGATTTAGTACTTATATCGATTTTTTATTTAAATTGCAGGTTGTGAAAAAACTACAGTTGATCATGAAAAATGAAATAATTTTAATTCAAGTTTAAGATTGTAGGTAATAGTTGAGAGGATAAGAAAATTGCATGTACATTAAAAATTCATCAGTAAATGTATACATTTTTCTAAAACAGCCAATAGAGCTTTCGTGGACAAAGATATACAACTAATACAGGGTAATAATGATTAAGTGTTACATATTTTTAGGGCATGTATAACACAATAATAATAATAATAATAATAATAATAATAATAATAATAATAATAATAATAATAATAATAATACTAATAATGTGCTTTACTAAAAAGAAACAATGGTAAACGATATAAATATAAGTATTAAATTAAAGCATAAAGTGTTGGTTAAAAAAAAATACAAAAATATTACGATTTACATCTGCATAAAATTTAATTTAGGTATATTTAGAATAAAAGAAGAAGGAAAAGAAAATAAGAAAAAAAAAAGAAAGAAGAAGAAAACGACGTTACACTTGTTTTATATATCAATTTTTTTTTATAAGTATTCAGTTTTCAAAATGGATTTAGTTTTCAAAATGACTATTAACAATAATAAAGTGTTTTAACTGTTTTTTGAAGCCACAAATACTGGTAATAGTTTTGATAGTTTCTGGTATAGTGTTGTATAATTTTGGTGCTATATACTGATAAGAACGCTGTGTACAAGATTTGTTCATAAATGGAGGAGGAAAGTGATGTTTCTGACGAGTATTATACTGATGAGATGGAAGTCGAGCTTGTTGTTTATGAAGGTGAAATCTAACACAAGAACACAAGTATAGTTGTCTTATGTCCATTATTTTTATTTCAGCATATAATTCATCTGACGGATACCCCGAGTTTTTAGATAAAATTAATTTTAAAAACCTTCTTTGGATTACTTCTAGACCATGAATATGAGTTTTGAGAGCTGCTTCCCACGCAAGAATCCCATAACGTTCTACCAATGCGAAGTATAACATTTTTAAATAACTTTCAGGTCAAGATTCTTTTAATTTTCTAAATTTAAATAATATACTTCTTAATTTATTTGTTACATAAGTCATTTGCATGTCCCATTTCATATGGCAATCGTTAATTACACCTAAATATTTGTTTTTTTTTCAGGTAATATGGAAATCGAGTTGGTGATATTAAGAAAAGGAGGACCACCTGAGGAATAACAGCTGAAGGGCAAGTAATTATTTTTGGTTATATTAATAGTTAACCGTTTATAGTCAATCCATTTTTTATTTCGAAAAAGTCTATCTTCGCTTTCTGCATTCGGTCTTCCCAAATACCTGCCCTATAGAATATCGCAGTGTCATCTGCGAAGCCAATGACGTTTCCACTGGTTTTCAAAGAAAACAAGTCATTAATTTATATCTTGATTAAAATAGGACCAAGTACGGATCCTTGCGGTACGCCAAATTCAACACTAGGACTGCTAAGTACATTATCTATGTGGTCAGGTAACTTTTAAAAAGATTTGAATAATTATTTCGTATACCAATATCTGCCAAGCACTGCAGAAGAAGATGATGACTAACAGTGTCAAATGAAAGATCCAGAAATATACACAAACAGGGCTTGCTTTCATTAAGTGATTCACTTTCTTGTAAAGCTAAGGCAATAATGGCGTCTTGCGTGGATGTTTTCTCTCTAAAACCAAACTTGCAAATAAAGAGTGAAAAGTTCCTATAAATATGTGCTTTTGGAGCTTTGGTTTCGAAGTTAGAGCTCTTTGAAGATGGGGTTTTCCTAACGCCATCGATTTTTACTAACCCCGCCAAGTCTCATATCTTTTAAATGCAGCGTTCTGAAGATATTTGAAAAAAATTGGCCTGAAGACGCCATCTTCAAAGAGGTCTAGCTTCGAATCCAAAGCTCCAAAAGCACTTTTTTATAGGAACTTTACACTCTATTTTTGCATGTTCTACTTGTACTAAAAATCTGTAACACGTATTCATTAACACCCTGTAGTGAACAATAAAAGTATCATAATTAAAGATTTTGTCATCACATCACTCTGTTAGGCAAACTTCTTTATAAGGATGATTATAAAATCGTTATAAATTTTCTACCAAATTGTCACTAAAGTTTACTACTACTGAGCTTTGGGTCAATGTGCATGTCATCAGAGCACTAATTTATTGTCTTCTTGCGAGAATTATCAATTCAAGAAATGAGTCCAATGTAACGCATCCAAAACCCAATTATGCAACCCAAATTGTTAGGATGTTAGGTTGTGTGAGATAAAAATTCGTTTATGGTTTATATTTAATCAGCGAAACAAAATTTTTTAAGTAAGTTATGCCAATTACAGATGGAGAATAAGTACTTAAGCGGCAAAAGACCACCCTTACCATCAACGTATACTCCTGCATATGCTGGTAAAGTGCCATTAAATGAAAAGAAAATGGCAGATTTGAAAATGCTACAAAAATATATTACAGCAGAGTACCAAAATCTAGAAAATAATGATGATTAACTAACAGTTCTTATGAAAATCTTTGGATTTGTATGTATATCTAAAAGATCATTTCGAAAAAGACATTAGTCAGTTTTCATTCAACGTAAATATCTTTATAAAAATGTTATTTTTTAAATAAACGATTATCCCAAAAAACATGTATGCGGTTTATTTATCAACCTCTATATTCAGTATCTTTAGCACCAATGATTTTTTTATTAGAAACACATTTTTCCTTATACTGTAAAGTTTAAATTTATTAACTCATGCCCCTATTGAAATGACGTGTTCAAATATCTCTTCAATTTTGGACTAAAAGTCTACAAGTACGCTTCTGGGTAACTATTGGTTTTAATCTCCGTTTTCCATTTTTAATAAAACTTATGACAAAAGTGACTTATCAGCATACGCTGCATTTCCTCGAGTCTAAAAAAAGTCAGCAAAATAAGAGCAGAATAGCAACATGATGAACCTACGAAAATGTTTACTTTGGCAAATATCCAAGTCTCAAAAATCCATAAACACCAGAGAATTGTGAGTAAATTCTAAGAAAGTCCTTCATTATTTCATTTTTAATTGTTAACGCACAACAATAGGAGTTGCAAAAAAATGGATTTGTGAGAATACAATGGAAGTTTAGTTGTTATAAAGCAAAACTCAAAACTTAAATTGAATTGTTGAAATTTTAAGAGCTAATGAGGTCACAAAAAATACCAATCAGCAGCGCATTTCGCTGGATGTAATTAACCACTTTATTACCTTTTTTCAACACTTTCGATTTGAGAAGGTAAAAAGTAGGCTAATCAATGTCCACTCATGGTATATATAAGTAAGTAAGTTTATGTGGGCGTTTGCTGAAGTACAAGAAAGTCATTTTGTCTGAATTAAAAACAACGAAGAATATTAGTAAAAGACGGTGGGAGAAATTTAAAATGAGGGCAAAAAAACTGATACATCTTTTCATTCAAAATTCTTCTCGAGATACGAGAAATGGGCCGTTATTCACGTTTACTTCTTACCTATCTTCACATCCGACCTAGCGACGTAGCGATAAATAATGTAAAGCCAAGATCTGAACTTAGGCTACGGAATATTCTGGGTAGCTTTTACTAGAAAACGTAGATTGTAAGACGCTTTAAAACAAATTGAGTATACGAATGCACTTTGAATTATTTTGTACGTGATCCCAGACAGATTTGGCCATTACGTTCGACATAATAAAAATGATTAATAATACTCTCACAAATGACCATAAACTTATAATGAGATAACTGTTAAGGCTGTAGTGGTGATAGAATATTGTTAAAAACTTAAAGATATCGTTTCTTTATAAATATGGCTACCAGTAGTGCAAGAAGTATAAATCCAACGCCATTAATTAAATAGGATATTTCCACTTCAGTTTATAAAAAGGATCACTCATAATTTTGTCTCCATCCATACACTTAAAATTCTTTTTTGTAGTCTTGTTAGGTCCCACCTTGAGTACGCATCCTCTGTGTGAAATCCACATTCTTCAAGAGTCGAGAGAGTTCAGAGGAAGTTTTTTCGCCATATTAACTACAAATTCTTTAACAGTGAGAGCACTTAACCAGTACTTTATCAAAATCTGAATCTCCTTTAATTGGAGACTCGCAGAGATCTTTATAATCTTTTTAAATTCTCAATTCAACGGTTTATTGTCCTCAGCTTACTAGTAAAATAACTCTAGTTAAATGTTCCTCAAAACAATATACTCGAAATAATCTGTCTTTTCAGATACCATTTTGTCGCAATAACTACAGTAAAAACATATTTTTCCCTAGAACCATGTCACTAGCCGACAAATTGCCGGATTTGGATTTCTTTTGCACAGAAAAGCAGTTCCTTAGACAGCTGTCTCAAAGTATTCCAGTTATATTGCAGTGAAATAATCACCTGGTATATTGAAAGGAAGGTAACCAGAACAAAAAAAAAAGTGACAGGGGATTTGGAGATTGATTAAAAAGAAAAAGAACGTCAAAGGTTTAATTTTTGGAAGATAAAAAGTTTGAGAAAGGAAAGGAATAAATTGTAGAAAATTGTAATAGTGAAGAAAATATGTTATAGTATAGTATATTGAATATTGATCATATGGTACACGGAAGTTTTGTTGGGTGAAGAGTTTGCCAAGGTATGAATTTTTTGACAAAAAGAAAGGTTTGATAGAAGTAGGAAGGACTTTGATTCACAGTTCAAGTGAAGTGGTGCTAGCACGGAAAAAGCATTTTTGGACGTGTAATGAATGATATTTTTCATTATATCTACCTGAAAACCAGATTAAGAAACATTTATTTTTAACAATTTGCGATTTCTAGAGAAGTCAATACCTTTATTTTTAACAATTTGCGATTTCTAGAGAACTGTCAGTAACATATTATTTTATTTTGACATGTAAGTAGGCATCTTATGACACTAGCCCACTGTAAAATTTTCTGTGCCATAAATAAGCAAGTAAATATAGTGTTTTCAGATAGGTATAATGAAAATTGTTTTACTATTATACCTTTACAATTATTAAACTGCAAACCTTACTTTTAAGTACTTTTGTATAATTTTCTTTGTAAATTTCTTTTTTTTTTGTTTTGTGAAAATTTACAATTTGTCCGTCAAAAAATAAATAAATAATAAGTACCTGATATAGAAAAATTAGAACTTCCTTTTCAAGATTAAATCAAAGTTGGTATCACAATATGAAGATGAGTTAACATTGCATTTTATAAGTTTTATAATAAACAATAATTTAAGAAAAGTTTTAAATTTTATTGCTGGGAGCAAATCGGACATAGAAAGCCAGTTTATCCTAAAATATACTTAAATAGACTAATGGATGTTATATAATATATTTTGTGTTCCTAATTTAACAAATCGTCTTCGTGTCAATACAATAAAATAACACCTGACCTATTAGGTGTATTTTTTAATAGAGAAGGTTGTAAAATATACAATGAAAACCCTTTAGAAGTAGAGTGTTTATATTTAAATAAATAAATAAATCCTGGAATTTCGAAAAAAAAAAACGGCAGAAGCAAAGTTGTAAACCGTAGATATTCAGATTAAGACTTATAGAACACGCACATAAACCTTCAACTGGGAAATTAACTCATAAGATTCACGCCGGAACCGTATACATTACATATTTAGTTGCTAGAATCAGATATGATTTATTCAGAATGTTAATCTGAAGACCAAAAACAGTAAACCCCAAATTTTCCACTTGGGACGAAATCCGCAAAATTGGATGTTGCAGTGAACAGAGGTGGATTTAAAAAATATGTTTTGGGCTCAGCAATAAATTGGGCAGATAATTAATAAGTAGAGAAAGTAAGAATAAAGGAGTAAATAAAATATAACTGCTAGAAGTAAAGGACTTTCTAGATAATTTTGGTATTTTGGTAATTTTCTGATTAGAATAAATATGCAAATAAAAAAATGTCACAAATATATATGAAAGTAAAAAATCAAAACCACATGTCTTTGTCTTTCATTCATCTGGATTTTCAAAACTACAAAAACTCTTCTCCCTACCATTATGTACCCCAGCATTTGTGATCTTCTTATACAGTTATTTAACCAGGGATCAGTCGTCAAAATCAACCACAAGTATCAGTAAGAATTGGAAGTTGAAGTATTACTCCCCAATACCATGTTTTAGAAACTTGAGAATTTTGACAACTGTGGTGAAATGATTTTACTGAGTATAACTTCTTCCCGTATCTAGAATCTTGTTTTTCTCTTACACTTAATAACTGCTGCATTTGGGTATTTTAATTTTCAATTGTGGATCTCACAGGATTTAAAAATGTAGTAGAAGCAATATTATCTATAGCGACATAATAATTTTGAAAGTTGCGCTGATTTAAGTTCGATTTTATGTTTTTTTTGGTGAAGTAATGATCCCATTCTTCTTTTTTCTTATAGTTACCTATCTATAATCCAACTGCAATTGCAAATTTTTGTTGTTTTGATGACACCATATAAATTCGACATAGTGTGTGGGAAATAGGAGATATGTCGCTCAGGATGTTGGCTAGTGAAGTAACAGAAAAGCGTAAGTATGTAGATTGGGAATTATATCTACTTTAAAGAATTAGCGCCTTCAGCAGAAACATTAATTTCTCTTAGACCCGTCCCTGACAAACAGCTTCTCGTCTTCATTTTCCTATTGGAAAATTTAGGAAGGAAGCAATGAATAAAATGTGGGACGTGACTACTGCAACGTCAAGCCGAACCTTTTACTCATATACCTGCCTAATTTATAATTTACAGCGCGTCAGTCAGGGTAACATGTGATAATTAATTGAGCCTTATTCAGGAAGTTGGGATTTACATGGATAGTTATTATTTCCTACGGTTAGGAAGCAGTATAATGCTGCTTTATAATTTAAGGGTTTAATGTATAGGTTTTGAAATAAATGATTTTCTAGAATAATAAATTGATTTGGAATCCTAAAACTCTTTAATAAAGAAATTTTACATTTAGACCAAGGCCAAATCGATTTTAAATAACCGAATTCTTGAAAAATTAAGACCTCTTACGGAATTTTTACTCAGTTGTCTTGATTTATTTTCAGTTTATCTTAAATTTTCCGACTATCCACATACTGCTAAGAATTTTTTGTTTCAAAAAGATTGACCATGTTCTAATATGATTTTTAAATTGGTGAGGTGATAAAATTAAAATTTGTATTTTTATCGATTTGATGTGGTTGTATTTAAAGTTAATTGAGAAAGAAGTTGGAAAAATTTGAAGAGACGATATAGAAATATTAGTTTTCTATTGTCGACTCGCCAAGGTTAGAATTTATACAGGGTGTCCCGTTGGTAAACGGAAATGTTTTAAAGGTAGGTAGAGGTCACAAAGGCGATTCTAAATAACCCATATATAATGGGTCTCTTGGCTTCCATAACCGAGTTACAGGGTGTTTTATCAATTATGCACAATTGTTCATTTGGCCAGAACTTTTGAATCACTTAGTATTTTTTTTTCATTTTTGGCATACAGACTATACTTCTCACGAATAATATACTGAAATATTGAGAGATATGAAAATCCAGGTTCGGCTTTAGGAAAAATTGAAACATATTAAAAATATCAAAACAACACACTGTATATCACAATTTTAATATTTCCATTTTAGATCTGAATAGAGGGGAAAAGACTGAATTTAAACAAGTTGTTGTTTTTATATCGCCACCGATTCGAATTGGAAAATTTTGAAACTGAAAGTAAAATTTTCATTTGATGTAGAAAAAACATATTATGAAAATCATTTTTTCTTTAACAATGTCAAAAATTCACTTCGCATCATTTACCTATTTCTTGTTTATTCGGCTTAAAATAATTTTACACTGTACTGGTGTACTTACAGGCCCGTACTTAGGGGAAAATATTCAATTGGGCATTTATTTTTTAAACGCCCACTATAAAGTAAAGTGGGACCAGGGCCGGCCTAAGGTCAAAATGTTGTGTAAATGTTGTGTGTGCAAGAATGAGTTTTGGCGCCCCTTACAATGAAAATGGGTGTAGAAAACCCCCCAAAAAATGTTATTTGTGCTATAAAACGAATTTATCAGAGCTTAATAATTATTGAATTTGGCACATTATGCTCTGTAAAAACACTGAAGCGTTTAGAACCAGTTGAACAGAAGTTATTAACATATTCAAATGGCTAATTTGCATTAAAAATAATAGTCCAATAAACGAAGGTGCTAACCCGGGCATTAGGTCCGTTCGACACCATTTTTTTTTAATTTGCAGGTATTCATGGGTACATTCACCCCCGAAAATCTCAGCTGTCTGAAATTTGTAGAAGGGCGCGAAAATGGTCCATTGGTCTCAAAAATGTTTTTTTTTTCGCCTATTTTCGCTGATATTTCCGAAAATATGACACTTAGGGAATTTTTGTTTGGACGAAAATGAAGATCAGTTCATTACCTACAAAAATGATTCTTATCATTTTTGTCAAAAATATGATACTTTTCGACATAACCGGCTCCAAAACACACCCCCATTTTTAGCTCCTGCTCTGCATTTAGAGAGCACGCTCTAAAGGAATGACACTCCCAAGCGGATTACAAATTTTTCAATAAATCACGTAAAAATGAATATTTTTTCATGATTCAAAGTTCAGATGAAAGTAGGAACCTGTAGCTATAATTTCATGGTACTTTTTCCCTTTATATATTTCTCTGGATTATAGAAAAACCGGGCCAAAGTTTGTTTTTGCTCGATTTTTTGATCCTCCTATAAATTTATTCATATTTTTTTATCAAGACCAATTTCACTGAATCCGTTTGGATAATGGAGCTTTGCAAGGTGTTAAATATATTCAGAAAGATTCAATAAATTATTTTTGTGCATTTTTATAAACATGGATATTCAAATTTTCCGTTTTCACCAGAATAATTTTGCTAATTATGATAAAGAAGCGCTATATTTTCAGATTCTCAAAATTGCGAATTTTTGAAACGCCGTTTTTGCAAGAAATATTAGTGTAACAAAAAAAATCATAGGGATAACTTTTGTAGGTAATGAACTGCTCTTCATTTTTTGTGTAAACTAAAGTGTCATATTTCGGCAGATATCGTCGAAAAACGGATTTTCGGGAACTCTAGAGACATTTTCCCACCTTTCCACAAATTCCACGTAGCTGAGATTTTCGGAGGTAAATGTACCTATGAATACCTGCAAATTAAAAAAAATTTGACGGACAGGCTTGATGCCCAGGCTTGGGGTTTTTCTGGCGTTAATTTACTGGACTATAAAAAATTTTAATGAATTATTTGTTCATCTTTTTTCTCATTTCGTCGCCCCTCCCCAAATCGCACGCGTGCGACCGCACACGTCGCACACGCCTTAGGCCGGCCCTGAGTGGGACAGTAAACGCTCATAGTAACTATGTAACTAACAAACATTTATTAATAATTAACGAAATTAATTTTTATCGTTTAATATTCAAAATGGATTTATTTTCGACATTTAGACAGTCCTATATTATTCATATTTTTATTATTTGTCCGTTTTAACACCATTTTAAGTAATATTACAGATCCGTACTTTAAACAAAATATTAAATTGATTGATTACCTACTTTTCGATCGCCTCGTATAATTTTATTTTAGCACACTGGATTATGCTGTACTTATAGGGATACCTGAAATCCAAGGTGTATTCTAAAGAAATAAACAATAGAGAAGAACTGCTTCAAAGAATTGAGGAAGCCTGCGAGGAACTGAGAAACAATCCATTTATTATAAGAAAATCAGTTAGGGACATAATTAAACGTGCAAGAAAGTGCATAAAACAAAATGGTGGATATTTTGTGCAATTTCGTTAATTATTAATAAATGTTTGTGACTATAAGCATTTATTGTCCCGCTTTGCTTTATACTTGGCGTTTAAAAAATAAATACCTATTTGAATATTTTCCCCTAAGTACGGGCCTGCAGGTACACCAGTACAGTGTAAAATTATTTTAAGCCAAATAAACAAGAAATAAGTAAATGACGCGAAGTGAATTTTTAAAATTGTTAAAGAAAAATGAGTTTCATAATATGTTTTTTCTAAATTAAATGAAAATTTTACTTTCAGTTTCAAAATTTTCCAATTCGAATCGGTGGCGGGATAAAAACAACAACTTGTTTCTATTCAGTTTTTTCCCCTATATTAAAATTGTGATATAAATAATAATAAAAATAATAATAAACGTCTTTATTTCCCAGATGAAAGAATACAAATTATAATTTAAACAAATAAAAAATAAAAGTGGGAGTGGCGAAGTTTAGCCTAGGGCTACTCATACTTAACCACATTAACAAACAAAAGATATATATAAAAAAGTAATAATACAATATCAAAAAAAAAAAAAAATTTTAAAAAATGTAAACAAAAATATTTTACTATATAGTCAAATATTAATTTTTCTAAGGAAGGGAACATTGAACAGAGCTCCGAATTGCAAAAGTGTCATATTCCATATTAATCATTGTTTTGCTCATCTAAAAAGAATTTTTTTGCTTTAGACCTAAAGTGTTTAAAAATTTTAATTTCATTTGGTATCGCGTTATATAATGACACTGCGTTATATATAAAACTGCGATTAAACATCACTGAACTATGGATTGGCATAGTGAGACGATTGGGGTCTCGATATACAGGGTGTTGTATTGATATTTTTATTATATTTCAGTTTTTCCTAAAGCCGAACCTGGATTCTCATATCTCTCAATATTTCAGTATATTATTCGTGAGAAGTATAGTCTGTATACCAAAAATGGAAAAGATATACTAAGTGATTCAAAAGTTCTGGCCAAATGAATAATTATGCATAATTGATAAAACACCCTGTAACTCAGTTATGGAAACCAAGAGACCCATTATATATGGGTTATTTGGAATCGTCTTTGTGACCTCTACCTACCATTAAAATATTTCCGTTTACCAACGGGACACCCTGTATATTATAAATTAGAATAATTTCTTATGTTGTTCTTATATATTATTGCATATTTTTATATGTAAGTACCACAAATAATAAACAATTTCATCATCAATAATGATTCAGAAAACTACTAATGGGTATCCTAACAGGGCACTGCCGGCTGAGAGGCCACCTAAAGAAACAAAGTAGACAAAGAAGAATGCAGATTCTGCGAGGAAGAGGAGGAAACCTCTATCCACATTCTCTCAGAATGCATTACCCTGCAAAATCCAAGGGTACGATACCTCGGAGAATATCAAATAGAAGAGGAATATCTACCTAACCTGAAGCCTACCGACATCCTGAACTTTTTGAAAGCAATAGGACTGGAGGAACTGCTCTAATCGTTGAGACATCCTCAACGATTGGGCAGCAGTAGGGGGCACAATAGATCTTATAGGTCGCAGTGTATCGACACCCCCATCACAGATAGATAGATAGAATTTATATATTATAAATTAGAATAATTTCTTAGGTTGTTCTTATATATTATTGCATATTTTTATATGTGAGTACCACAAACAGTAAACAATTTCATCAATTTCTTGGATACCTACATTGATAATCTCTTAATGGAATCCAATAATGATTTAGGAACCTAATGTCTAAAACTATAATCCGTGGCAGAGTTCAGACAACAATTTTTCAATATATGGCAGAATTCGGAAACTCCGAGATTTTAATATCTTTGTTGGTTTTCAATTGGCGAGATTTTAAAGTCGAAATTTATATTTACAGTTGTAAATTATAAATTTATAAACTAACCTAATTTTCGTAGCACCATAAATTTGACATTAGAATTAGTACACCTAATAAAGAATGAATCGGACACGATGACAATCTCGAGCTAGACATTGCAGCTAACAAAGATACAAAACTATTTCCTCTTAAAGCTTTACGTTCTCGGTGATATATCCACAAGATTAACAATCGTCTGTGTTCCACTAAAAGATTACCAATAAAACTTCCAGTTTGACAATTTACTGGAACAAAATTAAATGTAAGACATGTACAGATCAATCGCTGTGTCACCAACACATTTTTCTTTCTAGGGTAAAAGAGAAAAATCCTTTTTGTGTATATGTAAACAGTCGCTTTCGCAGAGTCCAACATAGGGTCAGTGAATAAACCATCGATTTTTTTTAAAGGTGGACGAAAGGTGCGACTTTTCTTTGTTTACGACAGCTATGAAACCTCATACTAGCATGGCAGCTCTCCAGTTACTCAATTTATTCTCATTTATTAGTCAGGAGCAGACGGGCGACGTCATAAAAATAAGATTTACGTTAGAATGTCAAAAGTGCTTCAATAAATACTTGTACTGCATTTTCTATTTTATCGAATTCGATTTTGAACCTGTCTCCTGATATCTTATCAAGCAGCAGTGAAGTCAAGTGTACCAGAGCCGTAACAAAGATAAAATTCAGCAGTCTTTTGTGTCGGTTTGCCAGTTGTCACTAGTTATGGAAATACGAAGTTTTGATTATTATACTTTAAAAAATTAAATCGAACTTAACCGTTTTTCCAAAATTTTCACTGTGGATCAAGATAGAGGGTGCGAAAGTTTGTATGAAGCATCTCATATATTTTGTATGCTCCTTCTAAATTGCTGAAGTTGAAAACATGAAATTTGTTGAGTGTTCTGGAACTATCCCTATTGTGTATCAGTTTACCAGGTCAGCCGATGTATGACTCACTGCCTTTTTAAACTATATCGAAGCTTCTAAGTGGACTGTAGTATTTGTGTCTTCCCAACTCCAATAACAAAAACAAACACCTTGTATTTAACGGTTTATTAAAATGATGAAGAAATAACTCACAAACTAACAATAAAAGAACTTGGGTATTTTACTAACTCATATTAGTAAATAACGAACGAACAACGCACAAATTATCAATAAAAGTATGTGTTAACAATCACTAAACCATATTAGTAAAAAATTAAAGTAATCACATCATTCAGAAAATATGTAATTTATAATGCGCGTTTTAGATGTTTTGTCTATGAGCGGCGATACAACAGTAATTCAAAAGTTCGTGAAGTCTGGACCTTTCGACTTTTTTCCCCACCCGTCCGAGTATTCTAGAAGTTAATTGTTATCGCGTGGGCGAATCGATTTTGTTTAAATGGGTGGATTTTTTATGTCTGTCTCTTTCTCTCACGCTGGAGAAAACAAGAATTAATTTGGTTGCGAAGTTATGAGATTTTTGTGGACGTGACAAACCTCGCATAATAATAAAACATCCGTTAAGACTTCTGTGTGTCTCGCGGTGTTGTCGGATTGTTTGAAAGTGGGCCTACGTGATCTATTGAGACAAATAATTACCGATGGCGGCGCCACACGTCGAGCAGCTGTTCACACGAAACGCGTAATTTTTGGTAAATAGTGCATTAAGTTATACTGAGTGAATGGTTTATTTGTAGTATTTTTGTGATTGTGATTGTTTGAGGTTTTTGATTTCGAAATTACCATAATATACCTGTACATGTAAGTATTTAGAATCAATTGAACCTGTTTTTTGTGTCGTTATTCTAAAATTGAGGTTATTTATTTAGCATATCTTACGTTTTTCAGAAATTTATTGTTTACTTCTGTTTCTGTGTGCTTTTTTTGTGTTTCAGGATGAATATAGCCTAGAGGTATTATCATCTTCACCTCTACTAATATAGAATGATATTGGAAGGGAGCTAAATCATATGCCAAAGAAACATACAACAGTTTTCTGCCGATAAATTTTATTTCAATTTTTTCAGGATAATAATAGTAATTGTAAAAGTGATTTAAATAAAAAATGATTTCTAAGAAACTACTTTTGATTGATTTATGGTAAAATATATCCTATTCCTTGTTTCAAAATTATTTTTTAAATCAATATCAAATTAAAATATAAAAAATTAAGAAATTTTTTTCTTGGCTTAAACACTTCATAGACCACCAATATCAAATTAAAATATAAAAAATTAAGAAATTTTTTTCTTGGCTTAAACACTTCATAGACCATCAAATGTATATTGCAAAATTTTTTATTTCGTTTATCTACTTTGTCTTTTTCAAAATAAACACAAAATGTATATTTTTTAATCCTTTATTTTAACATAAGTTCAAAGCTAACTTTGAATTATTCAGTTTTAGTAGTATTTAACATTTTATTATAATAATTCATTCCTAATTGTAACTGTATAATTATTGAAAATTATGATGTGACAAAGGTTTTATTTTACTGAATATTACCTTTAGAAAAATGATAAGTTGAAATATCAGCAATGATGTACACATCTAATTAGATTTTAAGTTTACATATATAAAAGTACAACTGTACACAGTTTCGACAGTTTGTAAGGACAAGTTTACTTAGTTTATAGGCAACACTTTGCTGTCTTCTAACAAACCATCATTCCTTGCACATTTAATGGTTTTAACATCAAGTGGCTTACTGGGCAAATGATGTGATGGCACACACTTTTTGCACTACTTGGGTGCTATTTTGTTTGAAATAATTCCTAAAAACATTTCAGTAGTAATGAAGAAATAATCTCAGAAATGCTAATCTTTATCTTACCTGATTTTGTAATATAATCTTCAGATTTAAAATTGATTACACTTTTTCCGGAATTTACGACGATCAACTTCCTCGATGACACCTTTTTTGTTGCTTCTTGGGTGGATCATAATGAAAGTGTAATTCCGGATTTTTAGATTTCCTAGAGGTATACCCATAAACGCAATAGTTTGTATTATTTTTATTTGGCATTTTTAATGTTTAACTAACAAATAACAGCAAAATACACGAAGCACAAAATCAAAACACACGTTCGACTTGCAGGTAAATAAACAAAATTATGCTTTTCGTGAAGGTTCAAATTAATACCGGTGGTGTCGCTTCAAAGTTGTGCTCGTCTCAATATCATGTCGAATGTTGGAATGTTTGAACGTATTTGGTGCGATGTTGTCGCATTGAGATTATGTTTAATTTTATTGTTGAAAATTAAACAAAATTTTTTGTGACTAAGAAGAAGTGAGTAAACTAAATTGGTTAAAATATAAAAGGAAATATGGCCTGGTAACAAAAAAAAAACGTGCAATGCTGCAGATGAAATACTATGAAACACAAATAGGAATGAATGCATCTTTCAGAAAAATCAAATTTTTTTAAGATCCCTAAAAAATAAAATGGGTTTACGAGTTGCTTGTTAATGTTTAAACCTGTAAATGAAGCAAGTGAATATGAGGACATAAATGGAGAACATGATGAAAATTGTTAAAGAATTTTTTATCATATTTTTAATACTAAAGTTCAGTTAATCGTTCCTTATAATTTTTCTACTTTTTTTAGAATTACTTATAAATGTTTTTTTTTCACATTTCCAGTATCGCGAACTTTTAACTAATTTAGAAAACAATCACGAAACAATGAAATTACATTTTTGCAGTTAAATTAATGAACTCTTTTAATTCCGAGTCCGCTATAAGACAATTGAATTGGACTAGCTCCAACTTAAATGAAAATTTTAATGTTGGTAGAAATGAATCGAATTGTCTACTCATCCATTTTAATGATGTAATTTATAAAGTTATTAATCAGGAAATTTTTCTGCTCCTAACTTTTTTACTTTTCTGTTATTAATGTATAATTATATTTGCCTGGATTAATTTGAACTATTTCTTTTTCTTCTTGTTTTTGGATCCTTTTAGGCTTAGGATTGTGGGTTCAGATCATGTGTTCTTTTGCTTTTCCCTTACAACAAAGCAAAAATAGAAACGTTTGAGAATTAAGAATACAACAAAAGTAGATAAAATCAGAAATACCACGTTTAGAGAGAATTTAAAGATAAAATCAATAGTGGAAAGCATAGATAAAGTTACACAAGTGTTAGAGGTAAAAAGAAGAAACATACAGACAAAAACATGGCTCAAAGATATAAGATCAGCGGTAGTCAAAAACCAAAATAGGAGGATACACATCAGACTATCTGAAATAACTGAAAGTAAATGTGCAGAAGCAACTCAATTCCAGAAACATCTTATACGCAGCAGTATTATGAGTTTCAAGGATCATGTAAGGATAAAAGATCAGAGCACGCCAATAAAACTTTCTCTTGTTTTATATTTTCCGTGTTTTTACTGGTACACCATTTCTCACAACGAATAAACGCGGTATTATTTCCATTCATGACTTTGCTGGTTAGAGAGAAACCACATTTTATGCAATTTGTTTTCAACAAATATTATTTGACAATGACATTAAAACATAAGAAAAATGCCAATGTCAAAAGGATATAATAATTATAATATTGTAAGCAAATCGGATCATATTATGATATCTTGTTATCAGCCTCAGCTACCTACACAGCACAAAATATTCAGGAAATATTGCCACAATATTACAATATTGCAATTGCAGGTGCAATATTCCAGAAATATTGCAGAAATATTGTATTTGCATATTACAGATGCAATATTCAGAAATATTACTGAAATGTTAGAAATATTGACAGTTTTCGACAAAGTTCAATTTTATATTTTTATTTCTATTAATATATATTTAGGTATATAATATAAATCACGACAAATATAATTCAACATCACATGTAACCTCCCAGTAATATTGCAGCAATATTGAATTTATTCATTCAATTTCAGAAATTTTGCGTGCATCCACATATACATGAGATAGAAAGAGAGGCTATATTCATTTATCATCATTATTCAATTTTATCGCAAAATCAGATTTACCGAAGATGAATTGTTATTATAGAATCTAATTAGAGAGAAATAGATGTATCAAGCATACCCAAGTTGAACAAAGATAACGTATTTATGTTACAAACGAGAGGATTACGGAAACTAACGAAAGAACCAACCTCGAATTTTTGACAATTGACATAACTACGCTACAAAATGACGCCAAGCCTCTCAGAGATGTGTGAGTTCGTGAGTTTAATGGCTATAAATGATAAAAAGGAGTGACTAGCAGATTTGATTATCCAAGGTAATATTGATGCATTTATCCAACAGAAAATAAGCCAATTTTGGAGCAACAAATACCATCTGAGGGAGAAGAATGGCAGCAACACAATATAATTAGGATATACGGAACATCGGGTGAGTTTTTTGTTACTCAATACAGCAAATACATATTTACTATAAATTTCATTTTTAGACTCGTATGAAGCAGCTGAAGAGACCTCAAATGTTGACACTGAGTAAATTTTTAGTTAGAATTTCTAGCTATTTCATATTAACAGCGAGGTATATAACATGTATGAAAAACAATACCTCAAAAACAAAAATATTACAAAAAATATATCACAGTTTACCAAAAATGTTCAGTTATTTACATAGGTGTATGTACAATTTTTTTAATAAAGTTTTTGTGAGTGATGTCAACAAATGGTTGGTTCAAGCCTCCAGGGAAGTGAAAAAGAAGAAGAACGTAGAATAAAAATATTTATTGTGTTTACTATTTTTTAATGTGAGTTGGCCTTATATGCAACATCTTATAATATTACAAAACTATTTCTGCAATATTGTGACGTTATCTTTTGCAATATAACAGAGAAATTCCATAAATATTACAAAATAATTCTACAATATTGCAGGAATATATTCAAAACTATTTCTGCAATATTGTTACGTTAGGTTATGGGGCGAACATTTGGATGTTTCAGCAATATTTCATATATCTTTTGCAATATAACAAAAATATTTCAAATATTTCCGAAACATGTTCCTGCAATATTTCAGAAATGAAACTGTGCTGTGTGGGTAACGTCTCACCTGATATTATTCCTGACAAGTGACATAAATATCGTTACTATGATCATTATAACAGTAACAGCAGTCGTGAAAAGTGTATTAAAAAAAGCACCTCATTAAAACGCAAGAAGAATCAAATAAAGGATAGAGACGCGAATAGAAAATATGAAACAATACCTACTCTAAAAACACAACATCAACTAACTTGATAGGCGACACGTTTTATTTTCTTGTTCTCCGAACTCCCTTTTATTTCAGTTGAGGTAAAAAGGTAGATCATAAAAAGGGTCCAAGGTAGTAAATATTAGAATTTTATCAGAAGGAGTGCTTGACATGCAGAATTAATATTTATGATATATATATACGCAGATGGATCCGACGTAATGGAAATTCCACCTATATAATACGTATATACCAGTGAACTTTTTTTATCTCAGCTCTTCAGGTCGTTTTCTTTAAATTTTTTTTGCTGTATTCTCCTAATCACTTTTGCTACAAAAATCCACACAACTAGTTTACTTTGTACTATGTAATCATTTAAAGGCTTTTAAAACTTGTCGAAAAATTTTCTGTTTGAAACCCCAAAGTTCTTAGGGTCTTTCAACCGTAAAAACAAGTAATTTATTACTTAATTATGGTAACCAAATTAGTTATCCCCAGAAACCCAACTTCATAAATTTTCTAGTTAAGAGTAATCGAAAAGATCTTTACGTGTGGCTGATGGAACGAACTATTATCCCCGCAGGAATTTCCCTCAAAATAGAACCCAATCAATATTGTGAAAATGTTACAGTAAATATAAATTTTAAGATCCTGGTATACTAATTATAGGCGTGGTATTTTGCTACAATATTATACAGAGAGTATATGATAATTATTAAGACATTATTTGACAAAAATGAAGATGACCTTTACAGCCATACAACTGCTTTGGTATATAGCTCAGTCAAATGGTACACAAGGAGGGTTCGAAGTGGAAAATTCTAATGTAATTGGTTTTAATGGTTTATTTTATGTTTTTTGTACATGAATCTAAAGTTTTCCAACAAAAATTTTTCCCGAAAAGCTATTGTGGTCACAGTCGTCCTATAGTAAAATAAAGAAGACAAAAAATTATCTAAAATTTATATATCTTAACGTTTTTTTATACGTCGTATGGTTTCCCAATAGAACAATTTCAAGAAAAATATGACACCTTCAATGTTCATAAAAAAGACATAGAAAGTATCAAGGACCAATCTTAAGAGACGATAACAGTGAGATAATTCTGGGAGTAGATGCTAAGCTTGCAAGGTGGAAAGAATATGTCGAGACACTTTTTAATGATGACAGACCTTGCTCCCCACCACCGATAGATCACATATTGAATGAAAAAGCTCCAGAAATAACCAGAGACGAAGTTGTTTATGCAATAAAAGCACAGAAAAACGGAAAAGCTACCGGTCCCGATAAAATTAACGTCGAAATACTTAAATTAATTGCAGATAACGAAAGTAAAAGCCTAGATTTAATAACACCATTATTTAACAAATTATATAGCTCAAGCAAGATACCGTCAGATTGGCTTAAATCAACAATTGTAACCCTGCCAAAGAAACCCAACGCCTCACAATGTGATGACTAACGGATGATAAGTCTTATGTCCCATGTCCTGAAAACCTTTCTTAGAATCATCCATACGCGAATCTACAAGAAATACGAATATCAGATGGACAACACCCAGTTTGGATTCCGAAACGGACTCGGAACGCGTGAAGCACTCTTTTCCCTAAATGTAATGACACAAAGGTATAGAGACATGAATGTGAATGTATTTGCATGTTTCATAGACTATCGAAAGGCGTTCGACTGTGTTAATCATCAGAAGATGATCGAAATTTTAAGAACAACCGGAGTTGATAAACAAGACCTACGTTTCATATCAGAACTTTATTGGCATCAAACGGCGGTAGTAGAGATGGAACAATCACCATTCGACAAGGTTGCGTCTTGTCTCCACTCCTGTTTAATCTGTACTCGGAAACTATATTTAGAGAAGCACTGGATGGAGTCCAGAGCGGAATCAAGATCAATGGAACCCCAATAAACAATATCAGATACGGTCATAATAGCCAACGATGTACCAGAACTACAAAGCATCATATATTCCTTAGTTCACTATAGCGAGATGTTTGGATTGCATCTCAATGTCTCCAAGACCAAACTATTGGTCTTTTCTAAGACTCCAATAAATGCACACTTGCGTGTCAAGGGACAAACAATCGAACAAGTGACCTCAATAAAATATCTGGAAGCTAACATATATAGTCAGTGTGACCCGAAAAGGGAAATACTTTCAAGGATTGAGCTAGCGAGGAAAATCTTCATGAATATGAAGACATTTTTTACAAGACTAGACCTTAGTTTGGAACTCAGAACTTGAATGATCAGATGCTACGTCTTCTCTGTCCTGGTCTAAGGATGTGAAAGCTGGACACTAAATAGACCGAAAAGAGAAATGTATGTGTATAGACGGATGCTGCGAATTTCATGGGTACAAAGGATTACCAACGATGAAGTACTCCAGCGCATGCACAAACAAAAAGAATTACTGAACACCATCAAGGAAAGAGGTGATAAATACGAAATATTACGCCTCATAATAGAGGTCAAAGTACAGAGGAAAAGATCAGTAGGAAGACGCCAGAACTCATGGCTGAAAGATTTGAGGAGATGGTTCGACCGCTCGTCTGCAGAAATCTTTCGTGCTGCAGTTTCCAGAGCTACAATTGCCATTTGGATCGCCAACCTTCGGTAGGAGAGGGCGTGATAAGAAGAAGATGGTTTCCACGCAAAAGAGTGTTGAATTATCAAGAGAATAAGTAGTTTTTGGCAAATAGGAATAACTAGACCGAATGACAGGTGACTTGACATAAGTTGCTATTTGCCAAAAATTACTTATTCTCCTGATATTTCGACACTCTTTTGCATACGATGCACAAAAAAAGATAAATTTTAGATAATTTTCTCTTCTTTATTTCACTACAGGACCACTGTGACCACAATAGCTTTTCGGGAAAAATAGAAAACATTGTTGATTTTTGATGGTTTCTCATATTTGCGGGAAATATTTTTGTTGGAAAACTTTAGATTCGTGTTTAGCACCCCAAAAAACATAAAATAAACCACTAAAAACAATTACACCAGAATTTTCCACTTTAAACTACCGTTTGATTGAACTATATAACTCTATCATGATAGGCCGATTTGGAAAATTAGAGGTTAAAAACAATCTACGAGTAGAGTATAATTTTGACATTTGTATTATGCTATAATAATATTCCACTTTCAATTCATCCCCTTACAAGTAAACCGCAGAACCAGAGCCTGTGCGTGGGAGGGAATGTTATATTATTATTTGCCGAGGAGCTAAGGGGCAACTTACTAATGATTTATTTGCTTTAAAATTGTGCGAAAACCCAGAAAAACCTCACCATGAAGATAATTATTTAAAGAAATTAAAAAAGTATTTCAAAATAGCTAAAATGGTTTACTTTCAAAGGTGAAAAGTAATAAACACAAAGTTTTTTTGGTTTATGTAGTTGAAGAATCTCTCTTTTAATTTGTTGAATTTGGAAATTTGTCAACTTATTGATTCAGAAGATTCGAAGTAAGAATTGATGGTAGTTTTTCTTTCTCCAAACTTTCGTATTCTTGAAATGTTATGACAAAGGTCCTCTTAGCTTTAGGTACGGTAATACTTATTTTTTTATAGCCTGATACATCTCAAATAATCATAATTAATAAAAAATTATTTTACAAAATAGTTGATTTAAAAACCTTCGACCTATAAAAAATTCTACACCAATGCTAATCTAGCTACTCAAGCTTTCACCGATATATGCTATCCGCAATATTTCAAAGAATTTCCAATCTTGAGCCCTTCAGAAATAAAAATAAATGAAACTGCCTTAAGGGGCCGTTTCCAGCCATTTCCTTTTATTGCTACATCAACTGTACGAAGGTACATAGCCCTAAAATATCTATCAAAAGTTATAGTTTAAAAATGTATCACCAACTTAAAAATTTACGGCCCTAGAGATTTATTAGCCATTTGCTAAATATATTGATTCCTAAAAATGTACTGTAGGATTTATCGATGAGCCTTCAAAAAAAAAGATTTTTATTTCAACCCTCAATTTTCATTTTAAAGCCCCTAAAGCCTGGCGTTTTACATGTTTCTTCATTTAGGAAGTGAAAAATAAAGAGGAGATTCTCGCTAAGATTTTGAAAGATTTTTTTTTGATAGAAAGATTTAGTAGGATCTGCATTCGTCAATAAATTCTTATTTGGATTTGCTACTTGAGCTTCCAATATGGATGTAAGATTTCCGTGGCTTTTAAAATTGATAATCGAATCATAACTTTCTATAATTTTCTGCTCTTTTGAAATAACGGAATAACTTAGCTATGATATCTTTTATACAGGGTGTTTCTAAACAACGCTGCTAAATGATACTGTAAATAAATATGTAAACATAAGGATACATGTATTTTTTTGTTTTATATTTATATAATTTTATAATCTTCATTTGATGTAGATTTAAATAGAGGCACCATATAATAAACTGGATTTTTTAACTGAGCCTTTTAATTATCATAAGACTATTTAATTTCTTTAAAATATTCTCAACATAATTTATTTCAAAGCAAAAATGTGCTGTTTTCTGTTTTCGCTACAGAATATCGCTTTCTGAGAAAAAACAATTAACTATAGCTTTGAGAAATACATTTTGTTTGAAAATATTTCATTTATTTCAAATTAAAATGTCACTGGAATATTTCTACGAAACAATAAGTGATGGATAAATGTTTGTAATTTCTGTCGTATAAGTAATATTGAGTCGGAATGGGACATACTTTCAGTAAATTATGAATCTTGTATATGGAGAATGCCGTGGTGACTTTATAGCATCTGTGAGAAAATATTGGGAATTATATCCTAAAAGAAGAATACCTTTCAAAGGTATATTTGCTTCAAAAGATAATCTATACAGAACTCCGCTGAGGAAGATCAAAATGGTTCCTTAGTCTACCATTTGGTATTATAGTCCATGTCACAAAAGTACAAATATTGCATCAAGAAATCGTTTTTTATAAAAAGAATCCTTTTTAAAAATGAATCTTGTTTTATAAAAGCCATGAACAGATGAAAATCCTGATTTAAAAATTGAAAAGTTAAAATAAAAATTATCTTTTGGGTAGGAATATTAGGAAACAGTATATTTGAGCCAGTTCAGCTTCTTAACAATATTTCCGATCTGCTTGACAGACAGCAGTGAGAAACTGCCTCCAGAATGGTCCAGAAAGGTGAATAGTTCGAGGCCGAGAAGCTCCTCAATTTTGGCCACCACGAAGCCCTGATTTAAACCAATTCAATTTTTATATGTGAGGAGCAGATAAATAGAATGTTTACTCTGTTAAAATTAAATATGTCAATAATATAAAAGAGTAACTGATATTTTCACTATTCATTACTCACTATTAGAGGACATTTTTGAAAAGTACTAGAGCTGGTGACATTTTGAATAATTTAAGAAATCGACTAACAATTATTTTACCATTGCGTTAATTAATATTATTTGTTATTCACTGGCTTACATAGAATAGTTTATGTTTGATATAAAAAACATTTATACGTAAAATAAACTAGACAATCTGTCTACAATCTCTAACTAAGAACCTATTTTTATATTTGAATTTTGAAAATTGAAAATATTTTCTTAGAAATATGCAATATAATAATATTCATAAAAAGCCAACATCCCATAACTGATTTTTCATTTGTTTTGCCTTTTCGAGTGTTTACAGTTTTGGGTATCGAGTATTGCAGAAAGAACATAATTTCCCTAGAGTCTACAGTTTCTTGTTACTTTGACAAGAATTCTAAGAAATTAGATTTAAATTTCTACTTTTTATATTTGAGAGATGGATTTATGAGCAAAATAATTTAATTTTAATTATTTGAATACAAATAAAAAAATTTCATATAATATTCTCAAGAAAAAATTTAAATTTATTATCATAATGTCTTGAATTAAAAATAAATCAGAAATAGGTATTGTAATAGAAGAGGAAGTAAAAAATAGGTAAAGAAACCAGATAACTTTATTAGAAAACACAAATATTAATAAGTTACCTTTAAACATCATCATTTTAATTTCAATCAATCATAAAAAAATTGGCCTACAAGTCATTCGTGCAAAATATGTATTTTTTTGTAAAAAATTATTTGCTTTTAAAATATTTTTTGTTCCGCAAATAAATAATAACCTGGCGGTGAGAATGCGGCGACTATAGAAGATTTAAAACCAGCTTCATCGAACGTGGAGCAATAAAAGTCTTACAAGAAAATAAATGTCTAAATATTCTTTAACGACATTATCCATTTATTTTTATTGTTTTTTAACGAGGGTCTGGATTTAGGTGGTAATGATTCCATTTTAAACCTAGTACACTTCTCTCGCATCCATTTATTTACATTTAAAGCCTCTTTTTGATAAATATTTTGGGTTAATATTGCCACACGAAAATAAAGAGATCAGTGAATGTAGTAGCAATTTTTTATGACGCATTATCCTGTAACAGATAGAAATGAAAAATAGCTGAAGATTCCTACATTCATTTATGGTCCACACCAGAGCCGGCCCGAGGCCAGTTTTAAATTGGAGCGAGAACCAATTATGGCGCCCCTTTCATTACCCCTATTTTAGCATAGAGCGAGATCCAGTTATGGTGCCCCACACTGGTCCAGAATGCCTCCGTGGGCGCGCATAGCTTCTAACTGACTTTGCCGACATGTAAGTCATATGAGTGTGGTCTTTGTGGTCCAGTACAGTTCTACAATGTGTGTGTGAGTAATTGTGCGTCTGTGTGAGTGACTGTGCGTCGGTGTGAGTAATTATGTGTCTATGTCATATGACTTACATGTCGGCAAAGTCAGTTAGAAGCCCTATGCGCGCCCACGGAGGCATTCTGGACCAATGTGCGCCCCTTTGATTATCCCTAATATCAGTAATTCGTGCAAGCATGGAACTTGGAAGATCTCGACATCTTAACTTTGTGTTTAATTTATCGATTCAAAATCGTTATGCCCTTTGGTATTGCAATGCTACGTCACCTGATTAAAACTTCTGACGTACATGTAATGGAATTTTATTCACATAGCACGGCTTTGGCGCCCCCTGGGGCTCGGCGCCTGGAGCGACCGCTCCGTCCGCCTCATTGTAGGGCCGGCCCTGGTCCACACTCCACTTCAATTCATACAGAAGCAGAAATCTGTTGTAAATTCTTTGTATAGTATCAAGTAGCAATAGTATGTTGAAGTTGGTGTTCGATATAAATTTTCCATCAACATATTTTTCAACAAAAAAAACCTAACGCTATAAAATCGTTTAAATGTGGCATTTGAAACGTTGTTCTAGAGGGCAACACGCAACATTTCAAATCTTTGTTGTTAATAACCAAAATCAATGAAATTTATAAGTGAAAAGTAAAAGCCATAAAGTTCTTACCTTTTTCCGTACCTGCCTGTGCAAGAATTGTGTTTCTTTATTTTTAATTATGACTAGCGCATTGTTCGAAATATTTTTATGTGTACATTTATGTGTGGCGCGTCTTATACGGGGTATACATATACAAATACCTTTTAACTAGTATTAACACTTTAAAATTAGTAATTAAATAAATATAAATATAAAAAAAGTAAGGAATTAAGTTGAAAACCATTGAAACTATTTTCGTAATACAGCTAAATTGAAAGAGATTCCTATTTCGGATTAAAAAGTCAAACTATCATCAATATCGACTATAAACATTTCTTTATAGTAGAAAAATACCAAATTTATTCGATTACAACGATAAACTTCGACCATTAACTTAACAAATCTTCACCGTTAAGCCTAAAATTAATAGTCTCTTGACGTTTAATTCTTAAAGATGTACCATAGTAAATATAAAACGAATAAGTTACAATATTTGGCTGTTGCCAAAGGTCAAGGGAGACGGCCCAAAAATATACAAAGCTAAATAAATCGCACTGCGAAAAATTGAAATAGGTCGTCATTATGTCATGGATTTTTCCATTTCTTGCGAAGAAAGAAATATATCAGTATTTAGTATTTATAATTACATGCTTGGTGGTAAGCCAAGTTAGTGCGGGCGATGCGAAGCTATTTTGTGATTTTTGACATATTAATGAATGAATATTAATCAATCAATCTACCCTAACTTGTGTTCATCAACTGGTACTACTTCTACCAGGATCAAATGATATGTGTACAACCATGAAGCAATGGTCCTATATTTTAAAAAAACCTTCTAGATGCTCCATGAATTTTTACGATGAAGAATTTGGCGTCAGTGTTGAATAAAATGTTTTCCAAAGGATAACAAAAAGTTGTGTGGAAAAGCCTTGTTATGACGACATTAAATTACGCGAAGGTTTGTATTTGGATGCTTCTCTGTCAAAACTGCATATATTTCAGGAGAACGTATACATACACATACCACTCTGCTACAACTTCAATAAGAGTTGCAAGAAATCCTAGATGTAGATAAGAGCGATGTGTCTCATCAATTATATATTAAATAAAGAGTATCACATTATATAACCTGAAAATGTTGCAAAAAGAGTTGAAATATAGAACAGAGGATTTTCAATAGATTAATTGTGGTTGGTGACTTCACTCACTGTGGATCTCAGCTAACAACAACCATGTGAGATACCAGATACGATTGATTTATTTATAGTATCTTTATCCACATGGGACAGCGATAGGATTTTATCTCTGATCATTTAATTATTTCAAGAAGAGAGATAATCCGACTTTAATAAACAAACTGACAGATTCGGAAAGCTTCCAATCATCTCTTGAATAGAAAAGCAAACTATCAGTGCTGATAAGAAATGAAGAGACTAATAATATACAACTGGTAGGATCTCAGCGGAAAGAATACTGAGGTATTACTTGGGACGCGAAACTAAGCTGGAAAGCTCTTGTGCTCTTGCCAGAAAGAAAAGAGAAGAATGGAAGAATTAAAATCCTTCAGAAAAAAGCACTGATGAACATTATCGATTGTAGAAACACTGATATTTATTGAGACCCGAATTGTAACCAACACCATAAAGGAACCCGGAACAAAGACTCCATTACAGGTATATATATATAAAGACTCTTGGAGGCTATAAGACTCAAGAAGTTATTTTAAGTGTTAGTCTAAAGCCCAGAATATTAACGTGTACACTACAAAATATTTTAGACCTTCGACTTGGTGTGAACATGAATATTTCGGTGAGAATTAAAACAACAGCTTCTACATATTCAGACGTAAAAGCAGCGGATGGGCTTCCTAATTATGGCTCGTAGCTTGGCTCGTTAAAGCTATAATTCAGCAAAAGTATCACTTACAGTGTTAGGGCATTCTTCTGCGCATTTTGTAGCATTTATAAATCGCAGTTCTAAAAGATTTACGATGAAACTCCATTGCACATTATATAATTTAGAAAACAACTCAAGATTGAGGCGTATTTTGTAGAGCTTGTAGAGTTGTGTAAATGGTACAACTACATAGTTTTGAAGCGGAAAATTTAATAAAATTGTAATAGAACAGAGCCTGAATTTTTCTTCGTAATTTTTGGGATACTTGATTAAAGAAGAATCATGATTTAAGACGACTTAACGTGCTAGGAAATAAATGAAACAAAAACAAGAATTTATTGCTATATAATATGACAGAAAAACAACAATTAAATTTTAACGGTCCTACTACTGAGGAAACAACCAATGAAGTAGAACCTGAAATTGAATAACTTTTACGATTGTATAATGTGAAAGTTCGAATAAAATTGAAATATTTGCTAGGCATGCAACATGGCGCAGTCTGTTCTTCAGAGCCGTAGCAAGTGGTGAAGAAGGTTTTAGGTAATGTAGGACAAATTTCAAGTTTAAACTTTACCTGATAATTTTTTTCTCTCCCCAATATCTCAAGACGTTTCTTTATCGAGGTGCTTTTTAAAATAGAGAGAAAAGTAAATGGAAACTGCAAGGAAAGATCCTAAATATGCACCTTAGCATGGCAAAATCTAAATTTTGACTTTGTCGCCTTCTCCTTCAAAAACCAATAGAGATATTTAAAAGCGGTCTTCAACGAAACGTTTCTACATCCTTCTTTAATTTCCCTTCCAAAAATTAAAGAGCTGAATCAGTTATTTTAGGAGTAGTATAGAAACAAGTATAAGAATTTTAGAAAATGGTAAAGCTAAATTTCTCATTTGTCGCCTCCTCATTCAAAAACCAATAAAGATATTTAAAAGCGGTCTTCAAGAAAACATTTCCACATCCATTCTTAACTTCTCTTCCAAAAATTAAAGATATGGAGCCATTATTTAAAGAGTAGAGAAGAAATAAAAATCAGAATGTCTGAAATAGGAAAATTTAAATTACGACTCTGTCTTCAACAAAACAAAACAATACAACACTTAATTTAAGATACCAGATCGAATGATAGCACTAGAAAAACCCAGTAGAAGTTGCAACGTGCAGATTTGGTACACAGACGCTTCTTTTTCGTTCTAAAATCCAAGTAATAGATCTAAACATCCGCCTTTCAAACAAAGGTAATTTTTGCAGTGTTCAAAAGAAATAAATAGGTGAAGTTTGGAAAGCAATAAGATTCTTGTTAAGCGCTAATAAAAATCTCAAACCTAATCACTATTCTTCTTATAGGCAGTTCTGCAGAGTGAGCTGGCATGGAATCTTGACTATGTTTTCATCCAGGAACTTTCTTCTACCAATGCCATTCATTATATATTTTATGAATTTATTATTTTATATAATATAGGTAGTTTTTATTATGTGCAATAGTTCTTTTTCACATTCATCTCTTTCTAAAACTAAGTAGTCTTTGTTGTTCTCACATCTTGAAAGATTCGAATCTGTGCATCACTATTAGAATATAAAATCAACTACACATTTTCAAGAACGGAACGCCACAGTCTATTTGATGTTGCCATCATATTACGGAATTCCGGGCGATGAAAGTGCAGACCATCTATCTCGTAAAGCGGGAAACGACGTCCAGAGTATTCGTGATGCACAGGAAGTTACTGCCAATGACCTCAAGGCATTTTAAACATATGATCTACGACATATTGCAAACTTTGCCTTTGGTCTAATAATGATTAGAAAGAGGCACAACATAATTTGAACTTCGCATTTTGATTGTATTTCAATTATAGTTTTGCAATCTTCTATTTTTTTTTTATATATGTGGCTTCAGTGTGACTACCCAGTAATTTCTCTACTAATTACACATTGTTAGAAAGGCAGTTGCAACCTGCATGACTTCTTTACTAGGATCAATAATAAGTAATATATACAGTTAACGTGAGGATAGATAAAACAGAAGGGGGAAAGTTAAGCGAAAAAGAAGAAAGTTTATGAAAAAACTCGCTAAAATTAGGTAAAAAATAAAATATATTTAGCTGCAGATACGTCTTGTGAATTGTTATGTTCTATCAGTACAGCATTAATGTCATTTCTTTTTTTGACAAAGCAGAACCATCACTATAAAGAAAAGCTTTGGTATAGTACACAGAGGGTTTGAAGATCGAGAAAGCAGTTGGGGTTAGAGTTGCGGACTTTTAGGACTTCAATAAAATACACTTTGAAATGCTAAGATAAATGAAAACAAGGTGCAAAGACTTATAATTTTGAAAGCAGGCAGTTTTAAATTACTTCATAAACTGACATTAGAGAAATTTTATGATGTGGCATAGCTACACCGCAGCTGCCGATGCCCTAATAAAACAGGAAGCAAGTCCTTTACAGGACTAGAACCCTTCATTGCTGTTTGCAAAATGGCATAGTTTAGAGTAAGTTCATTAAATGGAACAGAAAAAAACAACCTACTGGAGAAATACCAAGGGTCAAAAATAAGCCACAAAGGGTCATCTCATATGGGTACCAGTAAATCCACCTAGTTTAAAAATAAAACAAGCCTGAGATCTTCTAGAAAAGGATCTACCCTCCACTTTTGGTTTCTCTGACATTGACCATGTGCAAAACGACTGCGGGTCCCGTTTGGTATTTGAAGAAGGCGTATTATTTTTTAATTGTCCTGATTTTCGCTATTGTTTTTATTTTGCCTTGCTGAGGTCCTAGATATACAAGAAGACGACGCAGATATCTCAAATTCTGCTAAAGAAATAGTTATAATTCCTCCAGATGTTACTTTACTTTCTCCTACAAAGGGAATAAGGTCGATGAAGGAACTATATTAAAACTTGTCGTTACAAGGAAATAAAATTAACTTTCTTTAGACGATTGAATATCCACCAATCGTCTAAAGAAAGTGAAACAGAAAAAAAATATTGAAATAGAAGAACATAAAGAATAACAAAGGTATAAATAAAAAATATTTCAAAAATGGAAATTCCCAGAAGAAAATAAAATTTTAGAGCTTCTGACCACACATTATCTCTAAAGGATGGTTATGGAAGGTTGGACGATCAACCTAATAATCTAGTGAAAAAAGTGATGGTGGAAAATATGCAAAGGGAGCGAGAGAAGCAAAAAAATCTAAAACCCAAAAATCCAAAAATTATGTAAATTTTTTGTATTTAAATCTAATTACAGTGGTTTTATAATATTTTCTTCTAGAGGAGTATTACAGTCTTTTGAAATTGATTTTGCAAATAAATTAGAATTGAATAGAGTACGTCATATTTATAAGAATAGAAGAATGGCGCAAACAAGTTTTAGTAAAGTGTTTTTAACATCAAAAACGCATTTATAAAATAGATAATAATAGAGTAAGATCAAAGAGAATGCGAGGATATAAAGAATCTAAAAAAATAGAAAATAAAATGGGATTGGGATCATCCATCATATATCAAGATCAAAGAGTTTTTTGAGGGTTTTAAATTCCACAAGGAGTGTATATATAAATAAATCCTTCTTCAGTATTATAAATTAAGTGAAACCTGACCTGCTTGCTTTATGATACGGTTTTCACTTTTCGATAATATCTTTGCATGCGATGCCACGTCATGGGTTTTTAGTGACATTTTAGAATGGAACAAAGAATTGAACTATTACTATTTTATACCTGCGTTTGTAAGCTTGATATAAAATGACGCATTATAACTTTCCAGGATAATGCACGGCACAATATAGTATAAGTATAGGGTTACAATATCTACATTATAAATTCCACTTTCTAACGTTTACTTACAATAATAACATATTATTTTTAGTTCTACAGAGAGAATATTTTAAATTTAAAGTTTAAAATTAAACATTTACTGAAATTATCGTAATCATGGTTAGAAATTCATGAAGTATTAGAGTACTTCATGGATGTTCAAAATAATTATACTTATATTCTACTAAGTAAAGAAAAAAAACTTTCAAAAAATACGCTATTACCAAAGGGAAACATCTTGATATTAAGCTGAAGAAACTGTAGTGGCTGATTTTTTAAATGTATATGGCTAAATTGTAGGCTCCAGAAGTCTTTAAAAATCGATACTACGCATGTCCTGGAATGTTGACAGATCTTCTATTCAACCATCGGCTGTTGGCAACCCTAATGACAGATGTCATATACATCGTTGACAGATGTTAGCTACGTCGTAGAAAGATGTCAGATACATCTATCGTTGACAGCAAAATATCAAAGTGAAGGGGCAAATGTAGGTTTATTACATACGTGCCTTGTGTACAATATTTGACACTTTGTATAAGATATAACAATAAATTGTAATAATCCAATGTTTATGTTCTTTTTAAATATTACAAGTAAGTCTTTTTAAAGTCCCCAGGAAGAGCTAAAAATAAGCTTGTATGAATCACTATTTAATATTAAAATTATCGCGACAAGCCTAAGAGATTTGCTACACATAATTCTAACCCCTCTATTTTTTTATCCCCCATTATATAAATCATTTCCGCACAGTTACTTATAACTTATATACATGCACACCACACAGTTCTTGGAAGTTTGTGTTTGGCTTTGTTATGATCCCTAGTTATGCTCAGAAAATGTGTTGTTGTACAAAGGATTAATTAGTATTTTGAGGAAAGTTGATGTAAACATCCAGGAGTTCTGAGCCTGTTTTAATTCATGCTCAAATAAATCTGGAAGTTGGAAATAAAACTTTAAATAAATTAAGCGACTGTCAGGTTAGGTTTTTTATAAGGGTTACTAATGGTTTAAAATCATATTTATTTGTTAGATTTGTTTCTCTTAACATTAAGATTTACTACATTCATATTTATTCCATCATTCCAGCCACTAATAGCGTTTGAGTAGATAATATTTTAGGCCATTAATTTCTTCTTCATCTTTCTTTATTATCCTTATTTGGTTATAGGGTCGATATCCGTTGTTTTCATTATCTATGATTTGAATTTCCTCCTCTCATATTTTTTCATTTTATTAATCGTCTTTTGGATTGTCTATAGTTTAATATGTTTTTTTGTATTCGAGGATATTAATTTGTGTATTTTTTATTTCTAAAGAGGCATCGCAACTTAAGGATACTTTTTTTGACAACTTCATAAGCGGATGTTTCAAGCGCCGCGCTGCGGCAATTTGCGATTTTAGAATCTTTGTAATGTTTTCATGTATTAAGATGCTGAAAATTGTCACGTTTCTCTAATAAAGCGTTTCTAACTAAGATTATTTTTTATCCTACAAATGCCATGGTAAATAATATCAAAAACGGAACATCGTTAGTCTTGACATTTCTGCCTCTCTCGTATAACGGAGTTAGTAAGATCCTTCAACAAACTGCAATTAAGCAAGCACTTATCCTTCTCTAAGGCACTTAACGATATTTTCATTACGAAACGCCCAGCATGGCATACAAACGATTTCGGGACAGTCCGCAAATACAAGATAATGGTCTTGACACAAACTGAGTTTTTCATTAAGTCGGAGCCAAATAACTAAATTCATGACAAAAATTGGTGTATTTTAAGTTAAAACATTGTACCCAAAGCACTATTTTACAGCAATTTTTATTTTTTTAATTCAAAAGTAACAAATAAAATGTTATATACAGAATGTCCCAAGAGTACACATCAAAAAGTCAGGATTAAAATAAATAAATAATTTTTTTTCCTCATACCTCTTCGGAAATATTCGATCTTTAAAGCAAAATATTAATATTTTTGCGTTTGGATCTCTTTGGATTTCCCGTAAATATTGATCTTGAACCTTCCATGTCCTTTCATCTCCTTTAAAAGCAAAGTGAAAAGAGAGAAATTAATCACAAGCGTTTTTAATCTTCTTACTTATCCTTGTTAGGGTTGGAAATTGATGAAAACTTTTAAGCCTAATTGAAATTTTGGTTGTCCCAGAATTGGATATTTTAATTTTTTTTTAATAGAATCTCTTGAGAAATAAATTACAATATATAATAAGCACACCATTTTATTGTTGTTTTAAAATATAAAAAATATAATTGTAAATGTATCAATGCGGAATTTAAAAAAATATTTCGTAATAGTTCATAAAAAAATATGTTTAAAAATTTAACTATAGGGAAGTCTGTCAAATGAAAAAAAAACGTGTGTAGTAAATATGAGTAAGAACATCTTGCAGAAATCATAGTATTGAAGATTCGACTGTGGTGGTAACAGTGAATGAAAACATAATAAACATAGTTTAAGAGTGTATTTGATAAATGACAAATCTTGTAATTAAAAATTGGAAACAAAGAATCATTTTCTCTTCAATTTTTACCAGATAGAAGTTTGAAATTTACTTGACACAAAGCAACCCTGTAAAATTTAAATTACGGCTTAATATTTTAATCAATAAGGAAGTATTTATGCGTGTATTATTAAAACGTTATCGATTTTTGCTATCCAATCTCATAGAACTAACGATACATTATGTTTATATTAAACTTTACATTAACGGATAATCAATGCGACGTCTGTAAAAGATGCATAAAAAAAGTACATTGTTTGCTCTTACAACATTTAATTTTAATTTAAGAATTTGGGAAACTGAAAACAGAAAAAACTAAACGATATCTATAGAAGATACATATTCGAATATTTAGGAAGTATAATCGCAGACGACGGAGGAATATACCTTGATATAGCACAAGGACCAAAGAAGAAAATATCTTTACTTGATCAACAGAACATCAGCGAAAGTATTGGAGGTGATATTATGCAACCGCATTTATCAACTTGCCAAAAATATTCTCTCTTTAGAATGTAGATGCGATTTATGTAGATTTTTCAAAGGACTTCTATAAAACAAGCCATAAAATACTCTATCCTTTGGGATTTATTGACATATATTTAAATCTCATGTATGTTAAAAGAAACAATATATTTTCCCTTTAATATTAACATCGAAACCAGTGGATACACAAGGATACAGTTTGGTACCCTTCTTTTTTCTTATTTTCACAAATGAGCTGTGGAACTGTGTGACTTATTGGACAGTAAGACATTAATCCTTTACGTAATTGATGTTTTAAAAGTAAATTGTACTTAAAAATTTATTTACCATCCATTAACGTATTTCTCTTTTCCCAATCCAACTCACTGTATAATCAGAAAACAGGAAAATTCAATTTTAAGACGAGTGGAAAATACAATTATAGGAAAAATGAATTCGTGAGGTAGACCAAGGAAAAATGGATAGATATAACAAAGAAAATCGAAAAGAATGGAGGTAAGGCAATGCTAGAAATGATTGAAGAGATTGGATAGCAAAGAAGAAATTTTGAACGGACACCCGACGGGTAGAAGAAGAAGGAACAATGATTCATAGAGTCAAAGAATCTAGTGAACATTTGTTATAAAATCTAAATTTATTACTGCATGTTTATCTTGGTGACGAAGGTTCCAATTTGAATGGCGACGTACATCGACAAAATCTAAGCAATTGGCCTGAAGAAAATTCCTACTTGTTTCGTAAAGGGTATACCCTTAACGAAACATGTATACATTATACATGCAATTTATTCAAAAGATTAATTTGTGGGCAATGGCGGCATTTTGGGTCCATGGGCATTTATTGTGGAAAATCTGTCAGGGGACCTTCACCAAAACTTATTAATAATTTAAACATATATTAACAATTTAATGATATAATACTCAAACTTCAATACTATGTAGAAAGTTAAAAATAATTACAAGTAAAGTATCCGATGGTCATTTCGTTTAAAACAAATTAGTTCTAAATGAAAAAATAAAAGAACAACGGTCATTTATCATTGTCTGATTAAGTAAATAACAGCAGAAAATATTCGAAAAACTGATATGGCATGGTAAATTCCAAGTAAAACCGACTAAAATTCTTATGTTTTTAGAAAGATTCTAATCAGAGTTGCGTGAGATTACCCTTTCAGAAAATCCATTAAAGGAAATCAAGTTAGTTCTGACCGAGCTATAAAAAATTATTTATAAAGATTATTTAGAAAGTTTTTGGTATTTCCAATAGCATTAGAAAACTTTTATTTTCATAAAATGGGAACATACATTTATTCTTTTAGGATTTTTATACTTTTTACGAACGGAGAAAAAGATAATAGTAATTTATCGTTAGAGTTTTGATATAGATATAAAATATTTATAAAATCAATGGACACTTAGTGGAAATGTATGAATATTTATGACTTTTCTCGAAATTCTTGCACCTGTTACTTTAGCGCTTTATTCTTTGCTTATCCATGGAGGTCAAGTATTTTTTTTATATCTAAATTGCAAATTAATTTACGACTTTATAGATAGGAACCTGAAAATTATGAAATACCAAATCATGAAAAGCCTGTATGGATAACTCAAGCGCAAGAGTGAAATAGAACAAGGATGAAATTCAAAGGAGGCTGAAGCAAAATACATACTATCATCAACTTTATTTTAATGCTGATCGAATGAGGCGTGAAATGGGACACAAATTAAGAAAACATATATTGGAATTTCAAACACATTAATGAACAAGCCAATTGAAAATCAGCGGTAAGGAAACGAAGGTAATAAAGATAAATACTCACAGGGAAATGGAAAACTAGATGACACTGACGGAGATGGTTTTAAATAATTTTTACACTCAGGAAATATTGTAAAATTGAGAAGAGGGAAAGCACAAGCAGTAGCCGCTTTAGGTTATTAAATTTGGGCCGCCAAGTACCTACACACTATAATTGATTCAAATCAAAATAAGTTGAAATTGATATTTTGTCCTGAAAAGGTAGGTATAACAATGGTAATCGATAAAAAACAGATTAGTTCATGAAAATTTAACGATAGTAGAAACAGTCATCAATTCAATATTTTCTGATAAACATATTTAATTTATTATCCGTGATTTAATTAGTTTTTATATATGAATCAAAAAAAAAAAATAAAAAATCCGCCATTTTTATTTTAATTAACATTTCAGAGAAATCCCATGTGTTTATTATTATTCGTTTAAAAGTTACGAGCTGTTAAAATAAATTATATTTAATAAAATATTTGGAACAAATAAACCGACCTAACATTTAGATTCTCCATATACATATTTTCTTAATATCTGACTATTGTTTTGTTTTCGCAATTATTTACTTAATCAATAAACTTTTATTCAACAATAATTTTAATTATTTTGTTTATGATTTTCAACCAACTTTGTGCTTGGTGTAACTGAACAAAATATTTACACGAATAGTCAATAAATTGATTGTATTAAACCAATCGTTAGATATTTACTTAGCTCGTTTAAAACAAATAGTTTGAATAAAATCATTGAAATATTTAGTTACATTTTACTCAACCGAAAAGTTTTTTCCGCAGAAAGCTGCATGTCAAATATGTAGGTAAGTATCAACCAAACAAGAAGAGCGCGATTGCCAGCTGTTTCCTGCCACCCTTCAAAACAAAAAATCAACAGTTAGCTTACCGCCTGTATCTTGAGCATAGAGGGGGATGCAGGATCGGGCCCAGAGGATCAGCAGGAGCAGGAGCGCCCCCCGTAGAGGTGCTCTCTGCCGGCCCTGCTTCATGGTCACTCAACGCGCTCACATGGTCGGTGGGCTCCCATTCGGCCCGTCATGCTGCAAAGCACTGACGTGCCGTCGAAGTTGAGACGCCAGGCTTCGGGACGCTCTCGACGTCGAAAACGCCACCGCAGTAGTTGTGCGGTACAGAAGCGCAATGTCGCACTGCGCATTTTGTATTCTGGATCAAGTAATCTTCTTTTTAAAGGGTAGATAGGAGGATTTTTCAAACAGTTCTTTGTCAGGATATGGCAGATTTTGCTGTTTCATTAATAAAAAAACGCACCTGATATTCCGAATTTTTAGGTGACAGTTTGAAAAAAGTTATTTATTTTGATATTTGAAAAGACTGATGTCACTAGAATTGAACATGTTTGATAAATCATAGTTTCTTTTATTTATAAAAATTAATTTCCAATGATTTTTACCTAAAGATAAAATATTTGAGAACGTCGGAAGTATGTGCAAAAGGAATGTTTTGCAAATCAATCGCTTTGTTCTTTTTATCGCCTTTATAGTGGAGTCAAATTAGACGAAAATATTCTGAAAATGGATGTAAGAGCTAAGTCAATTTTTTTTAATTTTTTCGATTTTATACATAAAGAGAAGCTTGTAAAAATTTTTTCAATAAATTTGGGCTGGAGCTTCGCGAGATATATGCCAAAAACGTCATTTTTGGTATTTTTCGAGTGGATTGCTTTACTATTTTTTAAATATCTCCGGCTCTAAGAGTCGTGGAAAAATAAAAAAAAAATAAAATGACCGTGATGAAGTGGAGTATCGATCCGTATAGTAGGGTTTTTTAAAAATGCATTCTAACCTCAAAAAACGAATTGTTTTTTTTACTTACAATAAATAACCAAAGAATCCTCGAATTTTCTTAAAAATTGGAGAAAATATGTATTTTTATGTCAGGAAGACATGGTAAATCTTAAGAAAAAATGTATTTATCCAGCCAAAATCGGCATTTTTCTAAAAAAAATTGAATCGGTCGCCATTTCTGGAAAAACAATAGTAGAGAAAAAATTTTTATCTTAAAAAGAAGGATTTTTTGGGAACTTTTGTCTAAGGAAATCCAACATTTTATTTCTTTATTTAATGTGCCCAATTTAGGGAATAATAAAAAAAAATCGATTTTCATTTTTTTCTAATTTTTTTATGTTTATCGCGATATTTATGCTTGATTCTGTTAGAAAAACTATATTTCAGTCCAAACCTCAAAAACTAAAAGGGACAAAAATTATGCTCCGTTTTACTTAAAGTCTAAATAAATAACAGAAAAATTGCCAGATTTTATTAAAAATAGGGGAAAAAGTGGATTTTAATGAAGGGAAGACGTGACTTTTTGTAAATCTAAATTGCCCTTGTTGTGTCACAATGGGCATTTTTTATAAAAAATTTAATTTGCCACCATTTTCTGCTAAATCATCGCATAGTTAATTTTTTGGTATTAAATTTTCGGCTTTTCTATGTTTCTATGTTTCTTTATTTAATATGTGCTAATGCAGTTAAAATTACTAAAAGATCTTCTCTGATAATGACGACTTCGTTGACTGACGTTTTTTCCGAAATTGCCATTTTAACTATCTCTCAGCATCATCTCTACACACTTTATGATCTATGTTCAAATTTTTTAATAAGTCAGAAATGAGTTTAATTAGACCCTCTTTATTAGAGTTGTTACTTAAAATATTCTCTTGAATAACATTTACGCGACAATTTCCTGTAACATTTATATCTGGGCAACGCAGTTTTTGTAATCTTCTAATTCTTTCAGTGTTTTTTGTATTTAGATCATAAGAATATTACGAGTACAAAGAACACATATTTGCTTGGAGATAACTGTACTGTTTCACATTTCGGATCTGAATTGAAATTTTTTATTCGGTATACCAGCTGCCTAATCCACACAAACTCTGAGAGTTCACTCTGAAGGAGGTAAATTGTAAATATATAAATATAAATGTAAGTATACCAGCGATAGCAATTTCCTGCATAGATACGGTTGATTAAACCTTTGTTTTCTTAATTACGTTGGTTTTTTCTTCCAGAATTGCTTGATCTACTTTATATCTCCAGCTCCCAGACTATAAAATGTACTACCACACAATTTAAAATAATAACAAACTTCATAGATGATTTATCATAATATTACTGATTTATCAAAGTAATTATTATTTATAAAAAAGGCGAAGGAACCAAAATATACGTATATAAGTATTTATAAGTTTAGATGTGCTACCTCTATTCACTAACTTACCTTCAGAGTTAGTTAAACCTCTGCCATATTAAAAGACAAATGTTTATAAATATAATTGATTTCATTTTTGACTCGACTTGCCTTGTCTTTAATCAAAAATTCTACAAACAAATTTTCGGTACTCCCATGGGTTCTAATATCTCTCCAATAACATCAAGTTACGTTTTAGATGAACTCCTAGAATATTGCACAAATAAAATCACATTCGAAATTCCTTTCCTCAAGAGATATGTAGATGATCTTATTCTCTCTGTACCAGGAAACAGTTTCGATCCAAATATTCAGTTTACTGTTGAAAAGAAACTGATAATTCAGTTCCATTTTCAAATTTTCATTCAAACCATTCCATGAAAATAAAAATAAATTTAATTAATAACCTTAAAACAGAGTGGTTAAGGTGACTCATCCATCTTTGAGAGATGAGTGTCTAAAAGAACTTCAAAACATTCTTTTAGAAAACTCATATCCCAAAGCTTTGGTGAATAAAATTCCGAAATGAATTGAATAAAATTCTATTTAATACCTTTATTTCTGTTTCAAATTCAAACCATCCACCAACAGCTGACCAAATTTCAATTTTTAAATCTTTACCACGTATAGATGGTTTGACATCAAAACTCATACAATTGTTCAAAAATGAAGGCGATATTAGAAAAGTATTTCAAAAATACATTCTAAATTAAAGACATTCGGTGTTTTTGTTGTCTTCACTTATCGCTCACCTAATGGAGACAGCGATTTATATTTGAATAACCTAGGAAAACTTTTAGAAACTAAACTTTTGTATAACTCTAATATTATTGTAATAGGTGACTTTAACTTTAATTTCAAAAATACAGATGCGGCTACAGTTGTCTCTTGTAAAAATATAATGTCTTCACATAATCTCATTGAAAAAATTCATGTAGATACCAGGATAACAGCTACTAATAGCACAAGGTTGGATAATTTATTCACTAATTTTGTAACGAACGATTTTACACTTAAAGTAGTCGAATCTTTCATATCTGATCACAAAGCAATCATATTCAAATTAAAGAGCTTTAAAAAAGAACTTAAAAACAGTTTTATCTGTCATCCTATGACTAATCGGGCCATCGAAAGTTTTAAACATAAACTACAAGAAATTAATTGGAATGTGAGTAATCTGAGTGTGAATGAGCAGGCTTCATTTACTGTCAGTACCTTGTCAACCACTTACTTAAGCTGTTTTCCCGAAAGGAGAGTAACCATTGATAATCACAACTTCATTTCTAATACAAAATATTCTAAAAATCTTAGTTACCTTAAAAATAAACTAGAAGCAGCTCACACAATTTTCAGTGTCATGAAAACTGAGGAGAGTTTTAAACTATTCAACCTTTTAAGGAAAGAATATCACATATTGGTAAATAAAAATAAAATCAGGGTTAATAACAGTAAAATATTGGAATCCACTAACAGACAAAAAACGGCTTGGGACATTATAAATACTAGTATACGGAGAAAAAAATCAACACCCACCAATAACAGCATTTCAGCTGATGATTTTGCTATATTTTTTCAAAACTTGATAGACAATTTAATTCAAAACTGCAGATCTTCTGTAAGGATAAACAGCTATCTTGACAAAATTCCTGTACATCAATCATCATTTTATTTATTTCCCACTAATGCATTAGAAGTACGTCAGTCAATCAATAATTTGAAAAATTCGAAATCTAGAGACTGTCACTTTTTGAACTCAGTTACATTGAAATTAGTAGGCAACATATTGGAGGAGCCAATAGCTAACCTTCTTAACACTTGTATGGAGGAGGGAATTTTTCCAGATATATTTAAAAAGTCAAAGGTAACTCCTATCTACAAACAAGGTGACACTAACTTAACATCAAATTATAGGCCAATTTCAATTATACCTGTAATTGGCAAAGTTTTCGAAACCATATTAAAAGAAAGATTGCTTAATTTCTTTGAAAAGCAGAATTTGTTATGCTCTAGTCAGTTTGGCTACCTTAGTGGGAAATCAACGGTAACGGCAATTAGAACACTTTATGATAAAATCTTGGAAGGTTTTGAAAATCAAGAAATAAGCGTGGGAAAATTATATGACTTATCAAGAGCGTTTGACACGGTACATCATGATATCTTGCTGCGAAAACTTGATAGATATGGAGTCAGGGGCATCCCTCTGAAACTCATCTGTTCTTACTTGACCAACAGCAAACAGTATGTATGTCATAATGGCCAGAATTCGGAAACGCACTCTGTTCCTTATGGGGTACCGCAAGGATCAGTGCTTGGCCCTCTTTTCTTCATCATTTACTTTAATGATTTGGCAACTAATCTTGGTCAGAAAGTCAAATCTGTTTTCTATGCTGACGATACAACCTATTTAGTTACAAATAAAAATTATCTTGATGCTAATATGCTGTTAAGTCAATCAGATGATATTTCAAGGGACTGGTTCAGTAGTAACTATATGACTCTGAATGATACCAAGACTCAAACTATATGCTTTTCAACCACTGCTTCTAGGGATGATTGTGTGACATTTTTAGGGGTATATTTAGATCCTAAATTAAATTTTAATTTTCACTGCCAAGATCTGTGTAAGCGTTTAGCAAAAGCAACTTTTGCCATCAGACAACTAAGATTCCAGCTTGACATTCAGTACTTAAAGATAGCATATTTCTCAATATTCCATAGTATACTAACCTATGGCTTAATAGTTTGGGGTGGTAGTAGTTATATAGAAAAAGTGTTTATTGCACAAAAAAAGGTGATTCGAATAATGACTATTAGTAAATTCGACAGCCACTGTAAACCTCTTTTTAAGAAATTAGGTATTTTACCTCTTCCTTGTTGCTATATTAAGGAGTGTTTGATGCATATTAACAACAAAGTTGCAAATAATGATATTATTAAGCTGAATAATATTCATACCTATGAGACAAGAAATAACGTCATCATCTATTTGCCTCGACGCAGGCTAACAAAAACGCGGAATTCATACACCTATGTGGGTATGAATCTATATAATGCATTACCACAGACATACAAAAACCTACCGGTCACCACTTTCCAGAAGAAAATACACATGCTTCTATTAAAACATAACTTTTATTCAGTAAATGAGTTTCTTATACACATGCCTACTTGTGTTTGTGAATAATTGCCAATGTGAAAATTGTGCCTCATGATGGTTTATTTCACTTTCATTATTGATGTTTACTATTTATCTCTTTAAATTTGTTTGTAATTGTACTATTTATCTCTTTTTAATTTGTTGTAATTGTACTTGTTTTGTATTTTTTATTTTGTATTTCATAATTTTTATATTTACATTTAATAACTGACGATCGTACTACTACTGTGATATTACATGAATAAATTATCTATCTATCTATCTATCATCTATACCAGTCAAAATTAAATCAAATATAATCTATGAAATCCCATGCAGCAGCTGTGATGAAGTATACAGTCAAACAAGTAGAATACTTAAAGATAGTGAATGCAGAAGGAATGTCAGATCTTGTCGCCTTGCTGAACATGTAATAGATAAAGATCATGTGATTGACTGTAATAATGGCAAAAGCGTCTCTATCTTGAAATGGTTCATATAATGAAAAATCAATGAATAAAAGAACAGATATCAATGATCTCAGTACAATATATACATTTTATAATCTCAATCTGTACGTTTCAATTGTATACTGATTTTTTAGAAATTGTCATTTTGTCACTTTAAATTTTAACACTGATGTTTCTTTTTGTATGTAATTTTTTCTGAATATCATGTTATTCGTCTTGATAAAGAAAATAAACATTTTCGAAAGCTCGACTTTAAACGAAGAAATCGTACTAATTTATTTCCTATTGACTGCTTCCCACTAATTTTATCTACATATATTAACATATATATCTTAAGATTGAGATTACTAAGGAAGACATACAGAAGATTCTCCAAAAGTTGGAAGCTAGACTTCATGCTGAAGTTAATGGAGTATCAAATCCTGTGTAAAACTTCTAAAATTATTCAAAAAACACAGCACAGAAATAAATGTACTGGTAAACTCCTGGGAGACGCCTTATTTTAAGTTAAAAAAACGCCCAGGTGCCAAATTCTCATAAGAATGCTTTTATCCTACCCTCAAGAAGATGTTTACTCGATTAAGAAACTTTACTGCGCATTCATATCAAACGAAAAAGCGAACAGACTTGTAATCATCGAAAAATCTTTTCCTGAACTTAAGGATTTTCACCGTGTACGGAAACTGAAAGTTTACTAATCCGGTGAAGAAATATTAGATTGGTGTTAAATCTGTTGGCTCTGGTTTCGTTTGGTTTGGTCCAATTTTATTTGGGAGTGGGATTTATAGAGTTATTAAAGTAGTCAATCGTGTTCGATTTTTAAGAATTACTGTTAATTTAGATGGATGAGTCAGAAATTGGGAAAACGTTATGAAAAATGCGATTTTATTGTTTTAAATATTCTAGAAGCATAAATGGATAAGCATGTTGTCATAATATTGTGTATTTATATAAAAGATTAGAAATTTAAAAGAAATAAAAGAAACAGTTAAGAAGTTTGGATTGAAAATAAATGCAAAGCAAACCGAAATCACTGTAGTGACTATGGAAGATAGTACAAATTAATATATAGGATGAATGAATGGAGCATCTCGGAATCTTGATAAGGAGTTGAGAAAACCTGGAGATTGGGTTTGGAAACCTTAAGTGCATTGGATGGAATGAACTGTGCGAAATCTGAAGCAACAAAAAATGACGGAAGGCCCAATAAGACACTAGAAGCGAAGATAAAAAATAGTCGCACAATAATTAACGAGGTTTGAGATCATTTTAGTTTGGATACAATATTAGAACATAAAAAAGTATCTATAAGGATTACAATTATTGAACTGTAACGTTGAGGTGGGATTTTATGGTGTATAGAACCAGGTGGTATTAAGAGCAAGTCGAACCACTTGAAAAATTTTAATAACCTTTTAAGCCTTTAGTTTTTGTCTGATTTTTGTGAAATTTTCAGGAAATACTAATGATTCCAAAACTTAGGGTGGAGAAATCTTGATTTTTTTGTAAACCTTCGAAAAGTATTTATTATGTTAATTTTAAATGGAAAATCACAAAAAGAAATATCCGCGCCATTCTGCATTAAATTTCAAGTACTTTTTAAATAATATGGTTTCCCATTTTTTCTTAAATATCTTTGTAAAGTGCTGCCACATCGTTACATATATTTAAAGCTGTTGAGAAATATTCCATGGCCAAGTGTTCCCAGTGGCGCGCATATAAATACAATTTTATATTAGAAAATCCTCATAAAATAGAAGTGAGATTTGCTTCTCACAAGAACTCCGGTTGCTACTTAATAAGAGATTTATAAATTTTATGGTTTTATATTCAGAAAGGCATTTAAAATTAGTACGAAAAGGCGATGTTATTATTTTTTGTTTGTTTGTTTTTTTTTTGGACTACGCACCAATTTTATCATTTTTATATGTCTGCTATCTTTATAAATTCGTTTAATTTTAGTTTTTTTTATATGAAAGAAAATATACATGAACTGTTTTTTAGCAGTGTAGACGTTTGAAGCTGGGCCTTTCAGGAGTTGTTTGGGCTATTATACTGGCTAGCGGTTGAATGATGCAAGAAGGACGTTAAGTAATTTATATTTGAATATTTAGGGTGAAAGAGAAATTTTTCAAATCCTTAGCTAGTTTCTATACTAATCGTTAAATGCATTTTAAAAATAACCGGTTACACAAAAGTGCTGCTACATTATTAAATTCTAATTATTTTAAATACACTATATCCCAGGATTTGAGTTTTGAAAGCGCTTATTTATTATTTAAATGTTTAACATATTTCGTTAAAAGTACCTACAGGATAAGTTGATCATGTTTTCTATATACTGGTTTGGCTAAAATTTTGCAAAAGTGGAGGAAAAGTATATCGGACTATTACAAAAATTCGCATATATAACAAAATACCAGATTTTTTTGATTTGTGACTTTTATATAGGATGCATGTTTTACAAAATAAGAAAAACCGAAAAATCAGTAGTTTCATAAAATCTTATAAATTAAAAATTGCGAAAAATTTGTACGTTTTAAAAATAGCATTTTAAATATTTTTTCATTCTTGTAAATTTTTTGGAAACAGTTTTTTTTTTCGTATTACAGCGTGTTGTCCTTGAGAGGATAATTTAGTTACTTAGTGAAGAAAACTTGATTAAACAAATTCGGGAGACGGGATGGGATCAAAAAAACGAAGACCCAAAATTTGAAACGAAGAAATACGAAGTAAATTCGGAACTCTGTGTAAAGAGTCTTGATACTTATTGATATATAAGGGTATAAGGGATTTTTATCCTAAAAACTGATACGATGTTCTCTCCTTATCATTTTTGTCCTTAAATTTTTTAGGACAGTAAAACAGCGCGTTTTCATTCGTTTGACCGTAATTTTGTTTCAAAATAGCAACAAAATTAGCAACTTTCCTAGCAGTTGTATTTTGATTATTAATTATTATTAAGTTTTCTTTTTTACATAAATCAAAATCAAAAAGAACGAAATACGAGAAACATTAAGACCTAACTATTATTGGAATATTGTAATTTTGTTGAATAATGGATATCGGTTTTGTCTATGATTTAAAAAGTTAGAAGTACATTTTTCTAATAACAAAATTACAGTTAACAATGATTCTTAAAATGGCGACTGAATGCGACGCCTATGTGTGAAGTTTCAAACTGAAATGCGAAGTTGGGTAGAAATCCCTAACGTTAACAATTCAATCGATTAGGAAGTTGAGTATTAACATATATTAACAACATTGAAAATTTCACTTGTATAGAAGATGTACTTGGATTTTAATACATTATTATAATTATAAAGAAAGTTTTGTGAAGTGTAGAAAATATTTTAATTATAATTTTGAAGTACAAAAATGTCGAAGATGGTTTAGATTTTTTTTTGAAATATTAAATCATTTATTTTTACATTATCATTTTCAAATAAAATTGTAATTGTGGAAATGCTATCATGTTTATATATCTACATCAAATTTCCATAGAGAATTTTAACAGCACTATTTTAGTCGGAAAAGATCGTCGTTTTAAATTATTAAATTTTTAGTGTTTAGATTTGTATTACTAATTGAAGTCGGAAATTGCAATTCGGGTCGAGCGCTTTAATTAACTTCATTTCTAATCCTGTTTATCTGAGATGGTTGATATAGAAATTAGTCATGCATATATTAAACCCACGGTAGTCATGGTGATACAAAACATGATTTTGTTTGGATACAGAATGTCTCATAAGTATACGGCAAAAACTAGAAGTTCAAAATTTTTTCCCGACTTGGCTTTAAAGGCCAAAGTCAGACATTTTTAGATATGTTATAAAGGCTCTTCTAAATTAAAGGAAATTTTGGTGACCTGCAGGTCTTGTATTTCAATTGATGGACCAGTCAAAGTTGCTTGGACTGGTTCAACTTAAGAAACAACGGACGTTGAAGAGAGGAAAATATGGAAAAATAGTCAAAAGAACTTGTTCTGCTATAAATGCATTTAAAATATGGGAGGTCAAACTAAACACATGTGCAAGGCGTTAGATTAACTAAGAATACAACGGCTTTTTCTAGGAAAAAATATAATTTTCCTCACCAGCCTGGACAAAATAACAACATATAATGCAATTCTAATCAATGTTGTTTGGAATAATTATTACGGACATGAGAAACTAGCGTTTGATAATGCGATTCTTTTAAATACTCCACAACCCTTTAATTTTTAAAAACATGTGGCTGGTAAAAAATTGTTCTACAGTTTTAAGTTACGTCATTTCCATCTAAGACAATAACAACAAACATATATGGCTAGAATCATAGGTTTCAACAAGAAACAGGTGCAGGAAAATGGCATGTTAAAAGGTTAGGCATTTCTAACTGGGATAAGCCACAAGCCTTCTGTTAAAGATGTTATTAAATTGGGTCCCAATACTGCTGCTATTTGACGGGCCATCAACAAACCCACTCCAAAAATGCTGTTATCTGAAAGAGCAGTGGGAAATAAAACAAAACTAAAAAGAATTCACAATGTCAACTTATGATGGTGTTGTGTGGTTTTTCTGGGTTTTCCCACAACTGTAAAGCAAATGCGCCATCAAGCATCAGTAAACCGCCCCAGAGCGCCACGGCAAATAATAATAATAGCCGTCCCTCCCCGCACAAGCTGCAGAGCTTCTGGGGTTCACTCGTAAGGGAGTGAATTGCAGGGCGTATATTATTATTATTATTCTGGCGCCGGTGATGAGTATGCTGGAATCTACGAAGATATAACGCTAAATGTTGTGAGGACCCGTATGTTCGTTAGAAGAGTCAAAAAGTCTGGTATAGGTATCAATTTTGTCTATTTGCAAACTGCATAAAACTTAGGAAACCACTGGTTCAAGTTAAACAACTAATTGCATAAATTGGAGCAGCTGAAGATTTTTATCAAAGTTGGCGACTCTCTCCTATTAACCATTTATAAAATTGACATTTTCTGCCCATTTCGCGTATTTTCATAAGTTTGTCGCCGTGTACTTTTTATTATGAAATATAATAAGTATTTCGCCTAAAATTTATTTCTCTTAGGGCACTTTTAGACCCGTTTAAATATAAATATATTTGTGCCTGCAGGTTCGAGCTGATTATTTACCTCCTTATTGTATATCGCCCATACTAAATCATAAAAACTATAATGTGGGTCATTCATAATAAGCTTTAATTATTGACCTTCAAATGCATACTTCTAAAAAATAAAAAATCCAATAAAAGAATTTTTTTCCGGACCTACTTGTGTTTCATGTAAAGCAAATGCTCTTTTATGGATTTTTTAAAACCGAATTCAATACGTAGACAAACCAATTTAATCTCGTTAAATGAAACCTGAGACATATTTCAGGTCTAATAAGGATTCATCACCTAGTTGTAAGTTTTGTTTTTCCAGTTCTACTTGGAGTGTCTGAAGCGGATATTCAATTTTAAGTGAATTTCATGTAACTGTTTTGTGCTATCAGATATGGTATGTTTATTGAGTTTAATAAAATGATAATAGATTCAACATTGTCCACCTATTGTAAAACTTTTCGCAGAATCAACAAACTCACATTTTAAGTAATGACACAAACATGAAATTTGGACTTTGGTACATTTTGGATCTCCAAGTGTATATAAACTCTTGATTAATTTTTTATCTTACGTGAATAATCCCACATGAGTTTTTGTAGATACAATATCCTGTAAGATATCCAAATCACTTATTTGAATATACACCCACATTGCCTAATCTCTGTTTCCATCAACGGCGATATTTTTTATTTGTGTAAAATGGTTTGAATCGGTTAGAAATTATTGCTGACAATCGTCCACCTCTATTCTTCTATTTTTGAACTTGCAAATGCATTCTAAATAAATATTGTTGTGATGCATTGAATGTGGGCGGTACAATTTAAAATTTAGTGTTCATGTGTTAATCAATTTCCTCCTGTGAAGCAAAAGTAAGCGACTCTCAGTTTATTTATTTATTTACGGGACAAGCCCAGTACAGGACATCATTACAAGCTGTGGCAATTAAGAGGTAACAAACAAAAACCTGATTTTTAAAACATTACATATCAGGTTATACATAAATACAATTAAGAGAATTACTTCATTAAGAATTATAAAATTATAAAATATAAAATATGGTAACACATTGGGGGAATAACTCAAAAAGAAAGACAAAAGTAAATAATTGTTTACGTGACATGCAGAAGGAGGCAAGTTTTGAACCCGGGCAATGAGATGCTGAAAACGGGTTGTAAAATGATTGGTGAAGTCTAGTGGTGCGCGAAGGTATTTAAATTTATCTTAGATATTAGCTGGGGACATTTTAATTTGCCGTTTATGATTTTGTAAAGAAATACCAAGTCCCTGTGTATTCTCCTCACAAATAATGGAGAAAGATTCGTAAGTTGCTCGGACTGTTGATGATCAAGGAATATGTGAAGTTTGAAATTGACGAAATTTAGAAATCTGTGTTGAACACCTTCAATGTTTTGAGAGTAGACGTTGTAATAAGGGTTCCAAATAAGAGAACAATATTCGAGGTGAGGTCTGACTAACGCACAATATAAAGTTCGTAAAGAGGAAACGTTTGTGAAGCCCGATGTTATCCTTTTTATAAACCCAAGTAGTTTCAATGCTTTGTTTACTGTAGAGCAAATATGTAAATTGAAATTCAATGTCGGATCCAAGATGACTCCCAGGTCTCTGATATTAGGAACAGCATCCAAAAATCTCTTGTTGATTCGATAATCCGTAATGATTGGTCTTTTGCAACGGTAATATCTCATCAGGTGACATTTGTTGACATTTATAATCATACCATTTGAGTGGCACCAGTTAGCAATGAGGTCAAGATCGGCTTGAAGATTTAGGGCATCGCTGGGACAAGCAATCTTCAACAAAATTTTGAGATCATCAGCAAATAAGAGAGTTGTTTCATTAGAGATGCCTGACGTTATGTCATTAATAAAAATATTGAAAAGCAAGTGCCCCAAGTGAGAACCCTGCGGAACACCCGATGCTACTACAATTTCGGTTGATATGAAGTTTTTTATTTTTATAGCTTGAGTTCGCGCATGGAGGTAATCTTGAATCCAGTTTAGAAATGACCCTGATATGCCAAAACTACTTAGTTTGTGTATTAACAGCTTGTGATTCACTTTGGAGGATTTGACTGTCGACGTGATTCAGCATCAGTTACGTATTTTTAGCTATTGTTTCTCGTGAACATTGTGGGATTTTCTAAAATTTCTACACAACCCTGAGGCTCTGTATGATTTTTGGGTAAATTATTAACCCTTTTGTTACAGCTTTCCTTTTTCTTGATTTAAAAAATGTTTTCTTGCAATTAAAAGAGTCAATAAATCAACGTCCTCATAGTCCTCCAAAAATTTCCTCTAGTTACAATCAGATATCCACTGTTATAACACCCGTAATATATCAATGGTCAGATCTCAAAGCTTTAGACTCGATGCCAGTAAGAAGAACTCTCTCCATCTGCTAGTGAAATGCTAATGTGACAATTCTGTATTGTACCATTTATATTGTGTTTTTGTATGTGTTAATATGTTAAAATTATGTGCTATGAATTGTGTACTTGGAAATTTTAAACAAGTGAATAACTTTTAAAATTTGTATCGATCTAGAACTGCTCATTTCATTTGAACATCCTACATAAACTCTGACTTGTCACAAACAACTTATTGGTCACAGGAACCTTTTTTGTAAAGGAGTTTGGGATAAATAAAGATACTTTTCAGGATCTAGTTATACCAGGTCTTCAGAAAACTTTGGTGTTTGGACAGAAGATTGGGACGTTTAGTTCCTTTAAATCAATAATGTTCTATTAATTTTTTTCACAAAATCGTTGTTTTTCAGAATCTCATACAAATAATGAAATTAGGATATGCAATAGTTATAGGAAGCATAATTATAATGATATGGATTTCTATGGCAGAAGCAAAAGAATCAGAATTCGTTAATTATCCGCCATGTTTTTTCAATCCTCTATGTAGTTGTTCGAAATCAATTCCCGATTTGGGTATTGTAAGATGTCAAAACGTTCATTTACCCCGAATACCAGAAACTGTAAATACGTCTAAAGTTTTCATTCTGCATTTAGAAAATAATCAAATGAGGACATTGGAGCCTTATTTTCTTCAAAGTACTGGTAAGTTTTCTTTTCCATTTCAGACTACCAGAAGAACGAGATTTTGTTTTCGTTTCCTGATTTAATACGATATTATATTAATAATAATATTATTTTTGTAGGTCTTTATAAAATTGTTATAAGCGAAAATCCCTTATCTATTATAACAGATGCAGCATTTATAGGTTTAGAAAGAACCTTGTGGGAATTAGAAATAAGTCATTGTGATCTCACAATTGTTCCTAACAGAGCCATAAGATACTTACAGAAATTAAGAAGATTAGACTTAACTGGTAAGTACACATACATTTGTTTGGGGAAACTTCACACTTTTTTTAAAACAATTACTAGAATAATGTTTAGTCTTTTTCTAGTTCTTCTAGTGGGTTATTATTTTTCACAGCTTCTTCTTCGATTGTACTTGTTCAAGTCTTTGACTTTTATTGTTTTTCTCTTTAATCTCCCATTCGACTAATATGTTCCAACCATCTTTCTTAGATATCTTCCCTATAATTATTCTAACGATTAAAAATACACGTACTTCCTTCAATTTAAGACATATCCAATTTATTTTTAGGTAACGACATTAACAAAATATCTCCAGAAGATTGGAGAGGAATCGAGCGTTCATTAGAAGTTCTCATCTTGGCCGAAAATGAAATAAACCACGTACCTACCGATTCATTTTCAGGACTTCCAAACTTAGAAACCATAGACCTAAGCGGAAATAATTTGAGAGATATAGATCCGTCCGTCTTTAGAGATGGCATGGGTAGGCTTGCGCATCTTATTTTTGCTGACAATCAACTAAGTTCTATACCCTATCAAGCTTTGCAACCTTTAAGACTTTTAAAAACGCTTGATCTTAGTCGGAATAGGATAAATAGAATGGAACCGTCAACAGAACCAGGTGTTAATATTAATCTTAACTACCAATTGAGTTTGGATACGTTAAAGTTAGAGATTAATCAAATCACCGTTCTGGGACCGATGTCGTTTCAATATTTTAATATTTTGAATAAGACGTACTTAGATGGAAATCCAATAACTTCATTGGAGGTAAGTATCCAACTCATTTGCCTCCCTGCATCTTTTTATCGGCCTTTTTTTCTCGTCTTATAATAATAATAATAATAATATTCCTTGGGGGAGTGGGTGGCTCAGTGGTAGAGTACTGGACTCATAATCCAAGGGTTGTGGGTTCGAATTCCACCGTCGGCAGAAATCATTTTCTGATTTTTAATTAATTAAAAATTTAGAAATTGATTTTCATATACCAGGTGTGATTCCCCACTCGACCATTCACTGTTGGGTTCTAATTAACAGTGCTGTTCCTAAAGTGGCGCTGGGAAACAGTAACAAAGCCTACACAGAACACGAGGCTAATGACCAGAGTAGTCGATGCCGTTGACACTGAAGTAAAAAAAAAAAAAATATTCCTTTATTAAAAACAAATAGATACACATACAAATACTTTCCAGATCAAAGGCCCAGAGCTAAAGATATGCGGGTGATACAGGTATAAGCTTATAAAATCACAGAGGAAGAAAATTTAACGTTTAAAGCCAATACAGATAATATATATAAAAAAGATATACAAAAAATACAAAATAATACAAAAATACAAAGAAATACAAGTGCTAATAAGGTGGTCAAAATGTAATAAAAATGATGATTTCTGTTTAGTCACTAAAAAAAAATCCAGAGTAAATCAATTGTTTTAGATTTTTCTTGAAATGTTGTAAGCTTAAAGTTTTTAGGGTATTAAAGCGTCTCACTCCCTCAGCAAGCAAGTCCCTTTGTCCAGTTGTGGTTTTCATCACTGCTGTTCTGATATCTCTGTTACTCCTTACATTGTGATCGTGCATACTGTTAGTTGTTGTAAAATGTAGGTTTGATGTGGAGTTGTTTGATGTACATTTATGTATATATAAACACGTCTGAAAGATGTACAAAGACTTGATATCCATTATTTTATTTGAGAGATACAGGTCTTCAGTAGAATGTATCCTAGGCAGACCAAAGAGTTTTTTTAATGCTCTGTTCTGCAAAACAATTAATGGATTGATCTTATTTTGGAATGTATTACTTCACATAAGCGTCAGGTAGGTAAGATGGCTGTGGATTAAGGAATAATATATGGCCTTTCTTTGTTTGATTTCTAGGTATTGAGCTGCTTTTCCTAAGATACCAATTGCTGGAACAATCTTCCTTGCTATTTGGGTTATGTACCTTTCCCATGTCAGTTTGTTGTCTATGTATAGTCCCAAATATTTTATGCAGTCTGTTCTTTTGAGTTGATTTATTCCAATTGAAACTGATCATGAGCATACTTTGCGAGCTAAGTCTGCTTTTCATAACTTTTCAACATTTTAGGAAAACGCATTCAGACAAGCAAAAATTAAAGAAATATATTTAAGAGATTGTGGACTAACAGAAGTAAATCCAAGCGCTTTTGAAGGTTTGGAAAGCTTCTTGGAAATTTTAGATCTCTCCGGAAACAACATATCGCTACTACCTGAAGCTTCGTTCCACAGATTTCAAATACTACGTACATTATCACTGAGCGATAACGTTTTACAAAAGATCAATCCTATTGCAGATTTTACTGGCTTTATGTCCACTTTATACAATTTGGATTTGAGTGGAAATGAAAATATGCCGATATCACTTCAAGATTTAAGGAGGTAAGGAATTTTTATTGTAACCAATATGTTGATTCTAATAATATTAACTACGATGAAACAGGAATTACCTATTCTAGTTCTTCTTCTCATTTCCTTCTTCCCTTCACACCACCCATCAGGGCAGTTTTTGTAATACCTTCTTTAGAGCTATTATGTTTGGCTTCTTTTGTGCCCCAATTTCTCAGTTCTATCGATCTAATTCGTTCTTGGTCTATCTGTCTTACATTTGACTAAATCCTTTGTAGATTTTTTCCATTTTGTACTGGTCCATCCTCAATAGCTGCTTAAATTATTTAGTAATTATATATGATTGTATAGCTTTTACTAGTTGTTGTACTTCATGTTTCCAATGTCTCCTATATTTGTTATTTTCTAAATAAAAAAAGTAGGAATTCAGGTCTATATTAACACAGACATTTACGGTAACTGAATTTTTAGGTTAAGAAGTTTAAGAACATTAACAATCTCAAGATTAAAACAAACGACCATGTCTCCAGATAATTTTGTAGAATATGGAGTAGATTTAGAAGAACTAAATATTAATTTCGGTAATTTGCAAACAATAAAAAATAACGCTTTTCAACACGTCCATGGCTTAAAGTCTCTCGACTTATCTGAGAATTCAATTGGAACAATTGAACATAATGCTTTTATTGACGTAAGTAAAATTCCTGAATAGTAGAATATAAAAAAATGTTTTTATATTTTCTTATTTTCCCAGATCGATCACTCATTAACTCATTTAAAATTATCACGTGGATTATCGTCTTCTGTTTCGAATCTACCAACTGATGCAATAAAAGTTTTAACGAATTTGGAAGAGCTTGATCTGAGCAATAACAAACTTAAAACGATGCCTGAAACATCGTTCCATTTTTTGCGCCAATTAAAAAGGCTGGAATTGCAGGATAATATAATAGAAATTATACACAAAGGAACTTTTCAGGTATGCTGTTTCCAGTTTTTTTATTTACCATAATAGTCCAGTCAAGGAATGAGGTGTAGAGTGCGTGAGCAGGTAACTAAGCGATTCCTTCAGAAACTTGTTTAGGGGGCTTAGGGTGTTAACATACCAAAAGCCCTGATACCTAGGTGGAGAGCCAGGTCAAAGGTACGCATTTTGGGTTTTTGCTTATATCTCGAAAACGTTGCATCGGAGGAAATTTTATTTTATAATAAAATAAAGTTCATACAATTATCTAAAACTTTTATATTATATATTTTTTCAAATTCGCAACCGTTTTCGAGCTACACCCTCGAAAAAATTAGAATATAAAAAAAATCATTTTACTTCACTATGGTTGTCAAACAATCCATCATATTGTCTAAACCTATTCATAAACAAAAAATATTCATAGCAAGGGCGGATCCAACAATTAGGGGCGATTCTCCCCCCCCACGTCGATAAAAAATAACTGATTTTGAAATTTTGTTTCAAACTGTAATAACTGAGTAACATGAGTCATGACCCTCCCCAAAAAACATCAAGTTTAGGTCCTTCGTGGGCGAGGTAAAACCAAAACAATGGCACTGTCCATCCAAGAGATGCAGCACCGTGGATTTAAACACATCCTGTTCCTTCATTCATTTATCGGATGCGACACAACTTCTGCTACTTTCAGGAGAAGCAAGGTGGGCTTTTTAAAATTGTACTTGGAGTCAGAAATCATCAAGCAAGCAGCAATGACCTTTTCTAACCTCTCCTCTACTCACGACCAGTTTGAAAATGCGTACCCCTCCAGCCCCCTGGCTCACCATCTAGGTGTCAGGACTTTTGGTATGTTAAAACACTAAGCCCCCTGAACAAGTTTCTAAAGGAACTGCTTAGTTACCTGCTCACGCACTCTATACCTCCTTTTGGGTCATTCTTTGACTGAACTATAATGAATTAATCGATATTTTTGTAGAATGAAATCAGGACTAATTTCTGTATTCAGTTTATTATAGTTGGCTTTATAACATTAATACTTTTTTAATTCTATTCGTATAGGGTGATATCCACAAGGACTTAGAAGAAATATATTTTTCCTTCAACTACATCAGAACTATTGGCCAACACACTTTTGTTTATTTACCAAAACTGGAACAACTTCACCTGGACGACAACAGAATCGAATCTCTGGATAGACGTGCTTTTATGAATTTAGAAAACATCAAAAGACTGAATCTAAAAGGAAACAAAATAACCACGGTGTCCTACGAGGCCTTCCAGAATTTACCAGAATTAGAAGATTTGGACTTGTCTTACAATCAGTTGAAATCTTTTGATTTTACTTTATTTGATCAGGTCGGAACTCTTTCGATATTCAGGGTGAATGTCAGCCATAATGATCTTAGGGATCTTTTCGTTAATTTACCGCTTAATTTCGAAGGAGCAGGTAAGTTGATTCATCATATTCAGGATATTCGAGAGCATCATCCTGTATTTAATGTTACTTTAATTGAGATTGTCCAAACGCACAATATCAGGAAGTTTTGAGTCAATCCACAATACGCCAGCCCGATTCGCGCTACACGAGCGCCACACACTGGTCCAGAATGTGAGCGCGCATTGGGCGTTTTAACTGACTTTGTCGGCATGTAAGTCATATAAGAGTGGTCTATGCGGTCCAGTACAGTTCTACAATGTGTGTGTGAGTGATTGTGCGTCTGTGTGAGTGATTGTGTGTCTGTGTGACCGTATGTGATAAAGGAAGCGGGACCGAAATCGGTATGTTTCTGTGGATGGAATACCATTGTGTGTGGGTGTAGACATGTACATTAGTGTGTGAGTATGTGTGACAGTTTATTTGCACGTCATATATGTATATGGGTTCATACTGCCACGAGTTATTCTCGTTTAAAGATTTTCCTCCGTGGGGTTATGTAATCCGCTTTGGATGCCGGCTAACCACACTGAAGTGGAGTGTGTTGTTAACTAAACAGAAAATGGGCGCCAGGAGATTGTTTTACCCTCATCCAAAATACAGTCGACTAAATTGGAATGGATCTAAATTGAGCCCACTAATAAAAAAAAATAAACTACGTCGCAACCAAAAATTTGCTTACCTTCGTTCGGGTCACACTATTTGTGACTATTAGTAAATGAAAGAAAAGTAATTAATTACTCAATAACTGTTTAATAATTGCACTTACACAAAACTGTACAGGTCAAAAAAAATATGAAGAGAAAAAGGAATCCAAGGGATCCCACTAAAATTTCGCTAGTTAAAAAAAAATGATTAAATTATTTAATTAATTAATTAAATGACGAACAATAGGGGTGTTACACCGTCCGCGAGAGCTCTCAAGGTCGTTGGAATTGGGCGTAAAAAAAATACCACTCGCCCCTATAAGTCGCTTACAAAATACCAAAAAAAAATTAGAGAAAATATATAAAAATACTAATTTAGAGACCTGTAAAAATTACTAATTAACAAATAATGTCTATGAACAAATATAAAAAAAGGAAAAACTTGCAGTTGTTCCTAAATTAAATTTCGGCAACTTGCAGCCACTAACTCGTCAGGTCAGGTCAGCTCAATACAATAATCTGGTTACACTCCGCCCAACACGAGAATCTGGATGACAATCAGCCCAACACGAGAAGGTGGTCAACAACTGCCCAACGCGAGAAGGTGGTTAACACTCCGCCCAGCACGAGAACCCTAAAATAATATACATTAAACCCCTAATCGAATACCCCTCGGCCCATAAAGAAATTTACAAACTCTAACAGTTTATACAATAAAAACATTTAAATATCTCAACATACCCTTTTATACAGTGAAGGGGAATTCTCGGCAAATCAGGAACTTCCCTGACAGATGCTTCCGTATAAGGTGAATCCTCGGAGAATCAAATCGTCTAACGTGGAAGGTACTATCCCTATAATATTAACAGGCCTTACACACATAACATAAAACTCGACTTTCATGAAAAACGCCTTACCTGACAAAAATGGCGTCGTTACGAACGTGGCTTGGTTCGGTACAAAATATTAATTCCTCTTCAAGAGATTCAGACCAGGGTAAACACACCAAATCAAATAGGCATCCTGTAAGTCTAACAATATGGGAATCGCTCGTCGAGGCGCCGGGCGACTCCTCAAAATTTTGTCTAAACCACGTTACACTTATCACCCAACAAGAAAGAAAAGACCCAGCCGGTTCGAAATTTCCTTCGAAATTATTCTAGAACGAATTTCACCTCGCAAGTCCAGAAAGAGATTCACCTTTTAATCGCCACGGGTCACTAAATACGACTGCGACCTGACCAATCAAATAACAGGTGACTGGCTAACACAGCCGTACAGCACCTCAAAGTTAACAGAAGAAATGACCGAAACGACAGAAGGAAACATGACATCGATAAAATTAGACGTAAACAATCTATTAATGTTCGAAATACTTTATATGAAACTAACTAGCTCGTTCAAATGGATATAAACTGAGTCAAAAAAATTTGAGGCTATCTTATGTGATATATGGTTCCTAAATAATATAATCCGATCCCGACAGTGGCTCACATCTACAAGGTATGGAAAACTAATTAATGTAGTAAGGTCTTAATACCGAATTTAAACGTAACAATACATGAGTGTGTGTAAGTATTGTCGACCGTGTGAGTGTTTGTGAGTATGCAGGCCTTATTTGATGAAAGTATTCACAGTAAATGTTTCACGAAATCGCCTTTATACACTTCCAACACAGTTTTCACACCAAGATCCGCCGAGGTCCGCTTTATAATATACATGGAAAGAAGAGCTGAAAAGTGTAGAATATTATGAAAAAAAATCAGCTGCGGATAACCGCGGACTTGGAAGTTATGGGCATCCAAGTAAACCGGAAAATGCTATATAGCGTAATAAAAAGTATGCTCTTCCAGAAATATGCACACAACTGCGCACACACTTTTATGTGCATGGATATTCACATAAAAAACGCATCAAACAACAGATAAATATACATAAATACACATTGGACGATTCACACATACAGAAACAGAAATGCATTCGCTTATTTGCACACTTCAGCACCAGATTGTTGGTGGGATAAATCTACCGCCAAAATAATTTTAATTTTTTTTTGCGACGATATTGCGCACACTTTTCAGCGCTTCTTTCCATGTATATTAGAAAGCGGGCCTCGGCGATCTTACATTTACTGTGAAAATAAGGCGTGCATACTCACAAATACTCACACACGGTCGACAATACTTACACACACTCATTCACACTCACACACACCCATACACACCCTCACACACACCCATACACACCCTCACACACACTTACGTACATGTATGAACCCATATACATATATGTCGCACAAATAAATAGTCACATAAAGACTCACACATGTTCACACATACTCACACACTAATGTACATGTCTACACCCACACACAATGGTATTCCATCGGTCCCGCTTCCTTTATCACACTTTCAAACACGGTCACACAGACACACAAGCAGTCACACACACATTGTAGAGCTATACTGGACCACACAGACCACACTCATATGACTTACATGTCACTTACAAAGTCAGTTAAAAGCCCAATGCGCGCCCACGGATGCATTCTGGACCAGTGTGCGCCGCTCTAACGGCATTTTGTGTAAACAAATAGTGTAAGTGTTTGAAAATCGATATTATATTCTTAAAAAGAAATGTAATTTTCTATGTATCACATGTGTCCCCTTTCATGACACAACACTAATTAGTTACGAGAGGCGCCACATGATGTCGCTTTTAGCATTACCGGGTTGGCGTATACACAGCATAAAAATCAAGCCACGGTACAGATCTAAAATTAAAATAGATCTAACAAAATAGTAAAAAAAGACCGACATTTGAATATCGCATTAGTATTTATTATCAAATAATTTTCTTTCCTAAATTCTTTAATTGTATAGAACCAAAAAAATTGTTTCAAAGCTTCCTTTTCTAGTATAATCGACCGACAATTTCAATTCACACTCTGAAATAGTATGTTCGTATTGTGCAGGTATCGGAAGCGTCCATTCGAATATAAAAATTTTGGATTTGTCTTTCAATAATATATCCTCGATCTCCAAACAATTCTTCAGGCCCGTTGAGCTATCGATGACACATCTTTATCTATCTCATAATAATATTTTGAACGCAAGCAGAGACGTTTTTGGCAGCTTGAGGCATTTACAATGGCTCGATATTTCTCACAATGGGATGTACGAAATGGACTTTGACATGTTTATAAATACCAAAAAGTTACAGGTAAGTAAATCCTTACTTAATGACAATAGTTAATATTTTGAAAATGAGAAAAATATGCAAATATTAAAATGAGTAAAAAATTAAAATTCATTCTTCAAGAAAACACTTCTCCACTTCATATAAAGGCAACTATCTCAAATTCTTAGAAAGGTAAATTTCCCAACAATAGGATTATAAAATTCGGTATTTAAGAAAACATTTCCACATTTTTTCTACACTCGTATTGCCTTTCAGCTTGCCAAAATTGACTTTCTAATGAGCTGTGTTTCATAAGCTCATTAAGTTTTGACTCTATAGAGTCTAATATTCTTTTTCCTTGCTAATCTTGGTTTAAATAAATGCATGAGCAATAAATTGTAAATCTAGGTACATAAATTTCATTATTTATTAGGTATTGATAGCATCGCACAATAAAATCGCAGATGTTTCTAATGATCTATTCAGATTTTTGAGCAACCTCAGGATCGTTGACCTCTCTCATAATAGGTTAAGAGCTTTACCGGATAATTTATTTAGAGAAGAAGGTTTGGAAAGGTTGGATTTATCGCATAATATGCTAAGTAAACTGCCACTGACCAGTATGTCCGTTGCAACTGCCATGACTGTTTGCGAACTTGATTTGTCTGGTAACAGTATATCTTCTTTGGCGCATGGTGGACTCTTAACAAGATTTCGGGTAAGCATTAGCATTAAAATCGTCACACCTTAATCATGTTAATGAAGATTATGTTCTTGTTACGTGTTTACGTTTTATTCAGTGAATATAGTCAATATTTTGTTCTTTCTATGCATTGTTATTTTTTTATAGACTGTATATTTTTTTAAGTACCTATCCAACAGGAAAAAACAAATTGTCCAGTTCTGGTGCTACAGTAACCACAACTGGCTATTAGTATATCTGACATGGATGAGTACTGAATCAGTCTTACAACTGTATCAATGACGTTGTCAGACAGCAAACCACCAGTATCGATTTATCAGTGTATTTTGATAAAAAAAATCACCATTATGGTTCTCGTATTTTTTCCAAAAAACCTGAATTTGTCATGCCAAAAACCATCAAATATTTTTTTTATCTCATAGTTACCCCTGTACGCTTTTCTAAGATTTGCTGACATGCTGATTTTTTAATTTTCTTCTTGATATTAGTATATCCAAATATACCCAAACGTTTTCAAAGTTAATCTTATCATCTTATATTATTTGGCAACAATGAAAAGTTTATTTTTAGCTAAAAATTCTATTTTTGTCACTAAAATTCATCAAAAAATTTTTTTCGTCCATTTTGACTCTGCCAACAGTTTTTTTCTAACGTGTCCAGTATCATCATTTTAAAATTTCTATTGTGGATTTAGCAGGACATTCCAGGAAGGAGTTTTCCGTCGTAGTGATTTTAAAAAATGTTTACCTATGACTTTAGATCATTTAGTTTCAATTTGAGCCCTAAAATAGACAAACATATTTTGTGAAGGATACTATTTTTTACTGAAATCGATTTTTCAAAAGTTCCGAAATAGGTTAAATGTTGCCATCTGTGATCAACGAGCTTTACTATACGGATCTAATAGTTTGCCTTCACGAAATCTAAACTGAGACCTGTATAGAATGAAGTGAAATCTCTATCTTTATAAATCTAGAGGACTCTGTTGTCAATTTCGTGCAAGCCATGTAATTATTGGTGAAGGTGACAATGACACGTTTTCTTAAAAATCGTGATTATTTCATATACACAGAAACAGTATTTTGGGGTTCAGAGAAATTCTACGAAAGGATAAAGTCTGATAAACAAACTTATACATAAAGCTTTGTGTAAAAGTGTAAAGTCGATTTATTTTTATTTAAAAAACATTATCAACCAATTAATGTATAATATCGATGCAAAATGTATTTACCATTCTTTTAATATTTTTACTTTTAAAATCCCTTTTGCAAAAAAAGTATAACAAGATTTTAAAACTAAAATAAAATTTATTTTCAAAAAGGAGGTAGATTAGATTTATACAACTGACACTTTTAAAATTATGCAGATAGATTAAAAAAATCAAAATAATAAATAACCTATGGAAAATTATCCTTTTTATTTATTGTATTTTTTAATAACTTAAATTATCACAGTATTATTTTATTCACAGAAACTTAATTTTCTGGATTTATCATATAACAGATTGGCACAAATCGATTCTGGTACATTCAGAGGTCTTCCCAGATTGTCTTACCTTGATTTAAGCCACAATGGTCAATTATCTCTCGAACCAAATGGACTAAGTTTCCAAGGACTGGAATATACTTTGCTTCATTTGAAGCTTGACAATGTGTCTCTTTCATTGGTAAGAAAACTGTTTCTCTCTTTAAAAATTTGTGTATATACAGTATACAAGGGAAACCGTCAATATTATACGATATTTTTTTGTAGATACCAACATTACCTACCCCAAATTTAATTTCGTTGTCATTCTCCTACAACTCCTTACCAACTGTACGACCAGAAATGACTACAAACTTGACGAAGCTTCAGCGATTAAACTTGGATAATAATGATCTAACTGCAATTCCAATTGTAACTCATCAGCTATCAGAATTGAGATACTTTTCGATTGCTGAAAATCCTATAACGTTTCTGAGTAATACCAGTTTACTTGGAGTTGCGGATCATCTAGTTGAATTGGATATAAGGAATTTTGATCTGAATACTTTAGAAGTGAGTGCTATTCTTGCTATTTAGTTGTCAGATTTGATGTTTTCTTCATTTTCTAGAACGGAGTATTTTGTAAAATGTATTCGTTAAGGACGCTTAAAATAAATCATTTTCCAAACGTTAAAAATTATAATATTCCAACTATCCTGGAGAGAAATACTGGACTCAGGAACTTGGAAATACATGTAAGATATTTGAAAGTTAATTGTTAAAATAACCCTTTTAGTATCTTGATGTGTGGCTTTTGCTTGATAACTTGTATATATTTTTTAATTTGCAGGTAGAGTCTGCTACAGATGATAATTTAGAGAAAGAAATGACAGGAGAATTACCATTCAAAGTAAAAAATATAACTTTTACAGGGAGAGGATTGAAAAAATTAGGAGGAAATGTTTTGAATGTATGTATTTGTATAAATAAAAAATTAGTTGTGCACTTCATACAATTCCTTTATTGTTTTATTTGCAGGGAGTGAGAAGTCCTGTTTTCCATTTGGGCGTTCACAATACAAGCATTATGAAACTGGCATCGAATATTTTTGACAGTATTGATCATATTCAAAACATTTCTGTTGACGTTAGAAATAACCATGCTTTACAAAATTTGCTTAACCCTTCGAGGGGATACAAACCTAATTTATATCGTAAAACATTTTTGGTGGACTTGAAAATCACGGGAAATAAATGGACATGTGATTGTGATCTAGGGTAAATATTTTTATTATTATTAGAAACATTAGCAATGATGTAAAATGCCCATTCACGACGAAAGAATAAATAAACCTCCAACTGATTGACTAGCAATTTCCATGTAATTAAAAAAATATTTTCTTATACTCTTGTGCTCCCATTTCCTTCAGTTCTTCCCTTTTTCTTTGGCTTTATGTACTGCTTTAACTGATCTATCTGTAACCCAGAAATTTTCATCTCTTCAACCACAATTGATATAAAGTTTTGGCATTCTACTCCTACAGATGAAACAGGGTGATCAATTCGTGTGGAAAAGTAAAAAAAAAGCATAGAAGATTAAGATATTAAAATTGAGTATTGGTTAATGTATTCTGAAAAATTAAAACGAATTTCACCGATTACCAAACTTTTAACTGTGGACAAAAATAAAGTATATATGCAGCATTTGAAATATTGTAGGCTCAACCCAAACTGCTCGAGCTGGAGCTGGATATTAATCAAAGTAGAAGCAATAAAATCATTATTTGATTATATGATTTCGTTGAGTAAAGAATAAATGAAACATAAAATAATAATTTATGCTTTGTAATAACAATTAGTTTTACATTTGACGGAATGAAATGGAAAATGCTGTGACTGACTTACTAAAAATGGGCGCAAATTAAGTGAATGCCCTATATCTCCCATATTTTTGAATTATATGATAATTTTTTTAGATGGATTGAAGTGTGGTTCAGAAAACGCCGACAATACTTATGCGGCGACAGTCCCAGTATTGCAGCATCCTATGACGATCCCGATTACACCTGTCGGCATGTTGAAGACGATTTGCGAACCGCCCTTTGTCACAACAAAAATAATCATACAGTTATTGATGTATTAAAAACAGAAATTGAATGCGGTTGGAGTGGAACATCTCATTTTAGTGGACTGTCTATTATTTATTTATTATTTGCAGTTGTTCTTGAGCAGTTCATATAAAAGTTTGACAGGTTACAGATTAGAAAAAAATATTTTGAAATTATGAAAATTAAATCTAGATGTGATCTGTTTTTGCTAAAAAGTTAACTTTGGATATGGTTTCAAAATATGAATTCTCTCTGATGGTTAAAATAAATCCAGGTTTTAGGGATATTAATCTGTTATTGGGCTTAAACTATTTAGTTGAAATATGAAATTAATAATAACAAAAAAAAATATATCCTCAAAAACCAAAGTATCTGTTTTGAAGGAAAGTAAACATTATGTTTTTGTATTTCTCCTTCAAAGATTTGTTTTAAAATATTTTTTTCTAAATTGCTTAGTCTTCAATTCAAATAAAAATTTTTCACATCTATTATAAATAAAATATACCTTTTTTGAAATATTTGAACAACTTTTACTACAAATTTAAATTCGTCTGGTCATATTTTAAATGAAATGATGTCATAATATTGTTCTACTGGCAAACAGTAAATTAGGAACAAAATTCCAATTATTTTTCTATAGTAAGAGATAGAGAAAAAGATAATAAAGATGAAAGGACCATATTTTGAAAATATTTTCTAAAATACAGGCTGACTCATAACAGAATAATCGAAATAGAAAAAGAAGGGATATCAAATAATAAACTAATAAAAAGAATATAAGATATAGAGAACATTAAATGATATAAATCTAAATGTCTGTGAATCTGAGATTGTAACTATCAGTTAAACTTAAAAATGTAAAACTGATTATCTCCATATTTACCTTTATGACAGTTAAAGTGGCAACGTTGCAGCAAATGCAAGTATGACGTCATTTCATTTTCGTCAAGTAACCCGCTCTATTTCTACTCATATCTTATGTAAATAAAGTTTCAAATAGTTCGTTAAATCCCTGTCATCTTTGTGTTCATTAAAACTGCCATTATATAGTGTCATACCTAAGATTTGATAAAAGTGTCATTTTATAACGTACTATTGTGATAAGCTTCTTTCACGTTCATTATTTATTTCATAGCTATTTAGTGTGTTACCAAGGGAAATATGCAAAAGATTCGAGAAGTGTCATTTAGAAAACTGTAGATAAGTATGCCTAAACTTGATAACTGTGCGGGTACTAAATCTAAAATATTGCTCAAAATTATACAACAAAATTTTGAAAAAGAATTGACCACGTTCTTCTCCGATTACCCCCATATTTTTTCACCTTTAGTCCCATTGAATCAATATCGGTATATATCAAAGATAAACTCACTGACTGATGTACAGGGTGGCCAAATAAGAATGCGAGGTACTGTATCTGGGAAACTATCCATCATAGAGGCTTGCGGAAAAAAAAGTTATAACTAAAACGGCCAAGAGAAAAACCTGGAAAATATTTTCTAGTTTCTAAAATGGCCGCTAGGGGGCGTAACTGCAATCTTGAATCTAAGAAAGTGATGTTTCTGTGAATTCCGCTATATTAACCTAACAAAAAAATACATGATCTTTAAAGTAGAGGATAATCTGAACCTTTTCTGTTTAACAATTTTTGCTGTATCTCTAAAAATAAAGTGGTGGGGGGTATTCAAAGGTTTCAGTAAAAAACACCCTGTATATTCGAAACGGCTGAGCCGATTTTAACAAACTTGGGCTGGTTGAAAAGAGCTATTCTTGGGCTAAAAATGCTATAATATTTGAAGTTTTGTTAGTTTCAGATGTCGCCGCTAGAGGTCTTTTTTCGACATTTCGATAGAAATGGTTAATTTTCTCAAAAAAATTAAATGCATTGGTATGATTTCTTTTTCATAAAAAAGTAGCTAAATGATGCCTAAACAAGCTCGCGAAAACCGCATCTCGGCATCTTGTTCCTAACCTAAAATTTAGGTCAAAAAATATTTTATACGGAAATCTCTTAAATTTTTGTTTTTTAAACTAATTAATTCCTTTTATTATGTAAGTGGCCCTAAAAAGGACCGAATTAAAAAAGAAAGGTTTTTAATGTCCCCGTAAATGCTCGAAATTCTGAAGCCTCTCATGGGTAGACAAAACTGCAGCTTCAATTTCGGCTCTCGGTATGTTACGTAATGCATTACGAATCCGATTTTTCGTATCTCTCTGGTCGTAGGTTGAGTCTGAAAATTCAAGACAAGTTAAGTCTGGTGATCGCGCAGGCCATGGAAACAGACTTCCTCTCCCTATCCAACGCTGTTGTAATACTGCATTAATATGCTCTCACACAATAATGGAGAATTTTTATTTCTAATTCTTTGGACCGATGAAGCCACCTTTAAAATCTGCACAATATGCATTATTGGTCTGCAGAAGTTGGAGTTTAAATGTGTTGTGTGGCATACTGGGAGGCAAAATTATTTTTTTTAGCAATCCCTAAGTGGCAATATCTTACTTGACTTTTTGGCCAATAAATTACCGTTGTTGTTGGAAGATGTTTCACTGGAAACACGTCAAAACTTGTTTTTGCAGTTGAATGGTTGCCCAGCACATTATGCTATTATTGTGCGAGAGCATATTAATGCAGTATTCCAAGAGTGGTAGATTGGAAGAGGAAGTCTGTTTCCATGGCCTGTGCGATCACCAGACTTAACTTGTTTTGATTTTCAGACTCAACCTACGACCAGATACATATGAAAAACCGGATTCGTTAATGCATTACGTAACATACCGAGAGCCGAAATTGAAGGTGCAGGTTTGTCTACCCATGAGAGGCTTCAGCAATGCATAGAGCGTGATGATCAGCATTTAGAGCATTTACGGAGGCACTAAAAACTTTTCTTTTTTAAATCGGCCTTTTTTAGGGCCACAACTTACATAATAAAAGGAATTAATTAGTTTAAAAAATAAAAATTTAAGGGATTTCCGTATAAAATTTTCTTTGGGCTAAATTTTATGTTAGAAACAAGATAACGAGATGAAGTTTTCGCGAGCTTGTTTAGGCATCATTTAGCTACTTTTTCATGAAAAAGAAATCATACCAATGCGTTTAATTTTTTTGAGAAAATTAACCATTTCTGACGAGATGTCGAAAAAAAAGCCCTCTAGCGGCGACATCTGAAACTAACAAAACTTCAAATATTATAGGATTTGTAGCCCAAGAATAGCTCTTTTCAACTAGCCCAAGTTTGTTAAAATCGGCTCAGCCGTTTCGAATATACAGGGTGTTTTTTACTGAAACCTTTGAATACCCCCACCACTTTATTGTTAGAGATATAGCAAAAATTGTTAAACAAAAAAGGTTCAGATTATCCTCTACTTTAAAGATCAGGTATTTTTTTGGTAGGTTAATATAGCGGAATTCGCAGAAACATCACTTTCTTAGTTTCAAGATCGCAGTTACGCCCCCTAGTGGCCATTTCAGAAACTTGAAAATATTTTCCAGGTTTTCCTCTTGGTCGTTTTAGTAATGACTTTTTTTCCGCAAGCCTCTACGATCGATGGTTTTCAAGATACAGTACCTCGCATTCTTATTTGGCCACCCTGTACATAAAAAACTGTGGAAAAATTAAATAGACCAAGTGAGTAAAAAGGAAAAAAAAAATAAATATTCCACAACTTCAGAACCACTTGCAATTCATCCGGGCAATGATTCTTCTTGTTCATACCAAGAAGAAAGGTTGGAAATTTTATTTTTCAAGAATATTTTTACGTTGTGGTTAGTGGTGGGCTAATAACTAGCACTTGTATAATAAATATATTTATCTGAGCAGATACAAGTGACACTGATGCGGTGGTACAGGGTTATTCATTATAAATTACCCACCCCTTATTATCGTTATTATTGCCTATAGAAAAAAAAGTTTCAAATAAAAGTTGTATGGTTATAACTGTTTTTTGTTAAAATACTATCAAATGTACAGTGGCGTGCAGATATCAGGGGATACAAAAAAATAATATTTTTTTTAAATGGGATACCCTATATATTTTTACATTTTTATAATCCTCTCGATGGAGCTGATTTTAACGATGTATCACACTTGATGTCTAATCTGGATAATAAAGGATCTACAGCCACCTGAAAAATCACATTTTTTAAGTTAAAGTAGCTGTAGTAGCCAAACGGTTGAAAATCGAGAAAAACGGCTTACGTGTCTCTACCCTAACTTTTCAAATTCTATACTGTGGCACTAAAAAATATTGTATACAGCGTGATTAAAAATCAGATGGGATTTCCAATCCAATCCAAAAAATGTGATTTTCAGGTGGCTGTAGATCCTTTATTATCCAGATTAGACATCAAGTGTCATACATTGTTCAAACCATTTAAAAAATATATTATTTTTTTGTATCCCCTGAAATCTGCACGCTACTGTACATTTGATAGCATTTTAACAAAAAACAGTTATAACCATACAACTTTTATTTGAAACTTTTTTTTCTATAGGCAATAATAACGGTAATTAGGGGTGGGTAATTTATAGTGAATAATCCTGTACAACAATTCCATATCTTATAAATCAAGGACATCAAAATATTGTAGGTACAAAACCCTCTAAAAATCAATTAGAAACGTGATTATATTTTGCTGTATCCTTGTAGCTAGAAAAAAGTGGTAATATTTAAAAAAATAATAAAATAATAAATTTAAATTAGTTTTTTATATTACAGTTATTCATTCACACAAAAAAATTGTGGTACATACAAGAAGTAAATAATAGAGGTAGTTTTGGTTAAGTACCAATTATTTCCTGTATTTTAAACTATTTCTTCATCGTAGTGTTATGTCATTAAATTACATATTTTATTTACAATAATCAATGTACATTTTTAAATTAATACAAATAATACATAAAAAGCTTTTCATTAATTATCCTACAGCCCTATAAACATGTAGTCCTTAGGTTTTTCCAAAACTCTCTAAGTCAATCTCTTTGGCGATAAATACGTTTTGATTTATTAAATAAAGAAATGCAATTCTAAATAACCAAACACGTGATTTTAAACACATTACTATTTTGAGGACAAATTTTGGCTTTTTAAATTCCTGAAAAGATAATCTTAGATTAAATTTTAAGATAATATTCTAATTTAAATCTTTAAAAGAAAATAACTGAAATCATTGCCTACAGTTTTGTTTTTAAAAGTTTTTACTTTTATTTTCAAATTAATATTTTATTTTTTTGACAATGAATTCTTATAAAGAATCAATATTTGAACTTATTCGTTTATTTTATTAAATTCCCATATGGTAAGAGGGCAAGACGGAATGCTGAAGTCTTTGGAAAGGCATTAATTCAGGCACTCACTATGGAAAATGCGGTTAATGTAGTCATTTTGACCATTGTATAAGGATTACATAGTAGTACCACCTCTGTGTATCAACTGTTGGAGACGATTTTTAACGCCATCTGATAGTAAGCATTTTTCAACCGGGGAGGTAGTGATTCCACACGGATTTCATTCAAACTTGCTGTAATGTAATTGAGTCAGGAACGTATTCAGGGGTTGAACATATTCACTTTCACTTCCGTTTAGTTTCTCGACTCGATCTTGTGTGTTCATGTGTTGGAATATGTTGATTGTGTGATGAGGTGTTTGAAGTTGATAAATAAATAATAAATCTGCATTTTATTCAGCTCAACTTCAACGATATTTCAATTAGAACAGGGCCAATCATTTTTGAAACAAAAACATTCTTAGCAATATGTGGATGGTGGGAAAATGTAGGGTAAATTATAAGTAAATTAAAAAAAATCAATTGAACAAAATAAAAGTTCCGAAAGGGGGTGGGGGTAGCTAAATATACAATTTGAGGGTTGGATATTGATTTTTTACGATTTGTGGCTGAAATATGCACCCTATGGAAAAAAGTTTAATATAAAAGTTGTAGATAATTAAAAAATGCAAAACTTTTGTATTACTCATTTTTCAACATAACCACAAAATTATTGAGAAAACCGTTAAAACCGCTTTTTGGTTTTTAATTTCTATCTCCCGCAAAAATAATTTTTTGTGACATTTGGTGAAAACGTTCTTCTTTGTGTTTTAAATAAGCTGTAATTTTTTCAAATCAAAATATTTATTTTTCGATTTTATACGCATTTAAACTAAAAAAAGCCTAATTTTCAATCGAAAAAGTTTTCATACAAATTTTCAATTTTTTAACTTCATCAGTGCTGATTATCTTCGTTGAAACCTCGAATTTAAGATTGTATGAAAAAAATATATTGTTCGTCTAGAAAAATATCGTTAAAAATGCAAAAAACCAAAAAACGACTTTTTTTATAATCGATTTTTCAGTTAATGTAGACAATTTTTTATTGCAATAAATTTTAACACCAATGTTAAGAATTGCGAATTTTCGTGGAATATATTTGAAATATATATTTGAACATACCGAGTCAATTGAAAATTAGGCTTTTTTTTAATTTAAATTCGTATAAAATCGAAAAATAAATATTTTACTTTGAAAAAATTGCACCTTATTTAAAACACAAAGAAGAACATTTTCACCAAATTTAAAAAAAATATTGTCACGGGAGTTAAAAATTAAAAAGAAAAAAATGGTTTTTATCATTTTTTCGGTAAATTTGAGGTTATGTTGAAAAATAATCAATATTTTGTATTGATTAGTTTTAGATTTTTTAATTATCTACAATTAATCTTTTTTTTTGATAGGACGTATACTCCAGCCACAATCGTAAAAAACCAATATCTAACCCTCAAATTGTATACTTAGCTACCCCCACACCCTTCCTGAACATTTAATTTGTCAGATTTTTTTAATTTATTTATAATTTACCCTAAATCGATATACTGCTAAGAACTTTTTTGTTTAAAAAATGATTGGCTCTGGTCTAGGCGTATTTTTCAATAATTATTATTCAAAACCATACCAAGCCGAAAAACTGATTATCGATTACTTTTTATTAGTGGTCAGTTACCCTTTCTTTGTAAATACGAGGTTTTTAACACTGCACATTTCAGATCGAGTCAAGAATCCAAAGATGAACTAGGGAATGATAAATAATTCTAAAATTTAAATTACGAAACTAAAAACGCGATCTTTACGGACCTGCACGACAATAATCTTACTCAAGATTGAGGTGCCAAGTCAAGCAACTTTCAACCTAAATGACAACCAGTGAAATCGCTGGGCTCATTTGTAGCGTGCTGCCATCTATCGGACGGCTCATTTCGGTTCCAATGAAAACTCCATAAGACGAGCCTACTATGTTATCTTTATACAAAGTTTTGACCCTTATTTGACAACATATACCCCCACATAATACTTTTGCTACAGTTTATCTAGTTTCAATTGCAGAACAAAATGCCGACAAAGCAATTTATTGGCACCAACATATTTCTGCAATTGAAAATGGAGAAACTATAACCAGCGCAACCGAAAACAAGAAACATTAGAGCTACTTTAATTACAACAGCTGCAATATTCATTGATGATCTTATGATCCTCTGGAGGGGTGTTTGAATAAATCTTATGATTAATTATTGTAGGTTGATTTAAAATGAAATAGTTTTTCCCTAATACCCCACCTTTTCTCAATTTTCCGAGCATAAAATGATTATTTATTTTATATTTATTATTCAGTAATATTTTTTAACATTTTTGACGTTAAGAACTAATAAAACTATTTAAAATTGCATTTCTTCGACACAAACTAGATCAAATCAGTTTGATTCACGACTATTTTCGTTGCTTCCGGCAACAGATTCGTTTTGTACAGCACTGACTGATGTGGGCGAGTTACTGTTACTTCCATTATGACCAACCGGTTCAGGAGGAATTAGACCCTCTTTCATCCTCTTTTTCTGTTTCATTCTCCTATTCTGAAACCAGATCTTCACCTGCGTTTCGTTTAGTTGCAATGCCGATGCTATTTCTATCCTCCTCGCTCTGGTTAAGTATTTATTGAAATGGAATTCTTTTTCTAACTCAGTCAGCTGTTTGTTGGTGAAGTTTGTTCTTCCGGTGTTCAAGCAGTTGAGGTTTAGGAGGCTGGACGCGTTCGAACCTAGACAGGCGTTTCTGGAAGCTGGATTTTGGACGTCTATGTTTGCATTGGTTGGACTCACATTCTGGTAGTCTGTCAGAGAAGAGGTCGGAAGCTTGGCAGCTAAAAAAGATTAAAAAAGTTTTTAAAGAATTCTTCACGGGAAAAAATAAAAGAAAAATTATACCATAATTATGATTTATATTAATTTTGTGCAGTTATTTTTTTGTATATATTTATATAATCCTTTTTATTTGGAAAATATTAGATTTTTAAAAACATTTAATCGAGATTTATGTTTTAAGATTTTTGAACTAAAAGGCTTTTAGTTTTTTTACTATGAAGTTTACAAAAAACTTTACGTATAGCAGGCACGGACATCGATCAGAAAATGTACTTCAAAACATTGGAGCATACAGAGTGTCCCAAATAAGATACACAACTAAGTTCTGTTTTTTAAATGGCAACCCCCCATTTTTGTTACATATTTAGATTGGTCCTTAAATTGTCGATATAACGCACCCAGGTTTCTTCGACTTATTTGCAATAGTTTTTGACTTATGACAATTTATGTGTCAAAATAGCGTTGTGCAGAGATCCACAAAAAAATTCAGAACTTCGGAACTGTTCAAGATAACTTAATCAAATTTTTTCCAGTCGATTCCTTAAGCGTTAGCGCATATTTCGAGATGTAGACAAACTCGGAGTCGATGTTCTATCGTCTACTACGATTTTTTGAAAACGACAAATTACAAATAGCAATAACTCGACTTTTTCAAATGCATCACCCTATATTTTATTAAATCATTGCATAGCATTTTTTTAAGAGATTTTTGCTGATATAAGGTTTGAGGGGTGTATTTTGTAAAACTTACGAGATTTATGCAAAATAAGAAATGTTTGACGGTTTATTCGAGAAAAAAAGTAATCAAGTAGGCCGCTGTCGTAAAATTTGACAGATTCATACAATTTTGAAAAGAAAATGTTTCAACAAAATGAAATTGTAATAGAAACAGAAATACATTACAAAGTAAACAATTTTAGTAATACAATTTGCAAGAATACTAAATTTGTTTGTTTAGTATGAAGAAAAAACTGGCTTCTTTAACGAACATCGATCAGAAAATGTACTTCAAAACATTAGAGCATATCTATGTAAAATGGCAACATCGTAAAATTGCTTCGGTACATTTATTCATGATATTCTCGGACTAACTGGAAATTCATGACTCACTCAGTTTACGAATTCTGACGGATCTTCGCGACGACTATATCTTACTAATCTTGCTTATTTTCCTTGATATTTTCAGTGTACATTGATGTTATTTATTTTGAATTTCTATGGAATTTTCCATCATCAGAATGTGGTGTCAATCAACTAAATTTAATGAAAATGGAAAAAAATGATGTAGAGTGTTTGACCAGTGTGTTGACTTAACAACTTATTTTCAACCAAGTAAAATGTGTTTTCCTTATACGACACGTATGGCAATAACTTTTAGTGAAGCTTGGTTTTAACTCGGGTTTTAAATTTCACTTTTTTAATTTGTTTAATGGAAATAAACTCGTATTATATAAATTGCAAAAGTCGACATTAAACATACAGGGTGTTAATAAGATCGATGCGGCAGAAATGACGTGTGTTTTAAGGAAAGAAATGAGAAATTGTAATAGGAATTTTCGGAGGAAAACAAATTCAAAAAGGTGGTAAATATTTCTGGAAGATAAATTCCAAGCATTAAGAACTCGTCAGAGACGATGGACCTGAAAAAGTACATAATAACGTGGAAAGGCCACAACGCCACTTTAGAATGGAGACTTACTTACATGCAAGAAGAAAAAAAAAACGATCTTACACAACATGAAGCAACAGTAACAGAGATGGATCGAGAATTTACAAATAAGCGAGAACAATCAATGCAGCACTGAAAGTATTTTGGATTTTTTGTTCCGTAATATATTTTCACTAAAAAAAAACGAATTATAGTTGCTTGCTTGCTTAATTTCAACGTCTCCTTTCTGCAACTAAGGCTAATCTGGACGGAACCTACAGCTTATCGTGGGCTCCGAACCACGGTCCTCAATCACCTTAAACCCAGGACTATTCCTTTGTCTACCGACTAACAAGTGTGTAAATGTTCCACCAACCTCTATAAGTTCCACGAGATATCCGATCTCATCCGGCGTGTTTACCGGCGTGAATGAAACTGCGTATGACACAAATACCTTTTTGCACTTGCCAAAGTCTTATCTGACTCTTAACTCCACTTGAGTTTCGCAGGGATCGAACCTACGAACCGAACACTAGTATAAAGACTGAGGCCTTAACCAACTAGGCCACGGTGTCCGGTAACGAATTATAGTTGATGCTTAGATTCAAACGAAGACTCCGTTAGCCTTTTTTGTAAAAAAGAAATGTTTATTAATTAACAATTAGAATTTCTATGAGTGAGTATGCTGGCTTAAGAACTATGAAGCTCTTTCTTCAATGGCGTAATGAGGCACTTCTTTAGTGAGAAGTCCATTTAGAGCTATTTTAGGACTTTTAGGCCAGTGTCTTGAGCTGCGGTTCAACGAAAGGCTGCATTTTATCATTGGGGCTTCGATGCATACTTTTTCTTTAATATATGGTATCTTCAAGTCCGTCTGTAATGTTTAAGCGCTTGCTGCATTAGTTATTATTCGGAGCATTTTTGATTTGATTCGATATCGATATATTTGACTGTCTTGCACGTCTCCACAGCTCCATTTCACATATTGGTTCAATAAAGTATAAAGTAGGATTTTGCTTTCCAACGACAGGATGGGATTCCTACCAATAAGAAAACAATTCTTTAGTTTTGCATTATCCTTTAAGAAATTGCAAGCTTTTGTAAATTAATCTTCGGAATATCTGCAGAATATTCTGGCCCCAACGAAGGATGATAAATGTAAATGGAAATAGATTGGTCATAGGCTAAGGAAAGCCACAACTAATGTAACCAGGCGGGCGTTAATTTAAAGTGAAGTTGGTAGGAGAAAAAGTGGTAGGACTGCAAGCACATGGAGAAGAGCAAAAGTACAGCAAATGGGACTTGGAATGAAGCAAATCGACTAGCGAACAACAGAAGAGAATTGATACTACAAGAGAATTGGAAATACTAGAGAATTGGGAATTCTAGTAATTACATTAAGGTGGGAATCTCAACATTGGTTGGCCTTATTCTACTGAATCATCTACATAGTGATCTTTGCTTCACAACGGCAGAGGTTAAAGCCTTAAATGGAATTAAAGAAAACTGTCAGTGTTGACGGATTTGTAAAAATAGATACATAATATTCGAGTTGTAAATAATGGAAATGGGGGGGGGGCAAACAATATAGATGCAGCTAATTTTGTGATAACATTTATAAATAGAGTTCAGAATGAAGTCAAACTTCCTTATTATTTGGATTAAATAATAAAACAAAATTACAAAGTAATTGTACGGCCGCAAGTCAGTAATAAAAACAAAATAAGTAAAAGAACGAAGACAGATTGGATGTGCTCATTTATTAAACACGTAAAGTCCATTTCACATCCAACCTAATTCAATCTGCACCTAATTCATCTTATTAACTTTAGAACGCCGCGTACACAATAGGAACAGAAGTTTTCCACAAGTTTATAACACTAATTCCGACTTTCCTTCTTCCATTAAATATATTTTAAAAGAAGCAAAATTTTAAATCATTGTTTTTTAGTACTCTGGTGGGTATATTAGACCAGTGCAGATAGCTTTGAATATGGTAAAAAGTGAAATAAAATAATAGTAGGATGAAACCCATTGGAAAAAGAAGAGAATATAACAAACATGAAAGGAAAAATAATTTACAGGCGCTCTGAGGTCGGGAAGTGGAAGGGGGCGAGCTTTTAAGGGTAGAAAACTGTTTATCTCGATTTCCGGCAAAACTACAAGTCCCATGAAAAAAAGTTCAATGGCAAAGTTGTAGGTAATAAAAAGATCTACAACTTTTGTATTTACACTTTTTTAACATAACCTCAAAATTTATGTGAAAAATTCAAATAATCAAGTTTTTGGTTTTTTATTTTTATCTTTTATCTTACAAAAATTTATTTTTTTTCACGAAATTTGATGTAAACTTACCTTTTTATGTCCCAAACACTCTGTAATTTTTTGTTTTAAAATATTTATTTTTTTAACCTTATTTGGACTTAATATCGAAAAAGCAGTCTAATTTTCAATCGAAAATTCTCACGTCAAAATATCTGCTTTTTTAAAAAACTCGGTGGGCTTTTTGTTCGTTGAAATCTCTACTTTTTGATGGTGTAAAAAAATTATACATTACTATGGTAAATGTTCTCAAAAAATGCAAATAAGAAACGAAGAAAACTCCGAATTTCTTTTTTTTTTAATCATCATGTACAATTTTGAGCTATTTATTTAAATTTATACTTTAATTACTCTTTTGTTTATCAATCTAACACGGAATCTTACGTTTTTTTTTACAACATCAAAAAGTAGAGATTTCAACGAACAAAAAGCCCACCGAGTTTTTTAAAAAAGCAGATATTTTGACATGAGAATTTTCGATTGAAAATTAGACTGCTTTTTCGATATTAAGTCAAAATAAGGTTAAAAAAATAAATATTTTAAAACAAAAAATTACAGAGTGTTTGGGACATAAAAAGGTAAGTTTACACCAAATTTTGAGAAAAAAAATAAATTTTTGTAAAAGATAAAAATAAAAAACCAAAAACTTGATTATTAAAATTTTTCACATAAATTTTGAGGTTATGTGAAAAAAGTGTAAATAGAAAAGTTGTAGATCTTTTTATTACCTACAACTTTGCTATTTATTTTTTTTCCATAGGACTTGTAGTTTGCCGGAAATCGAGATAAACCGTTTTCTACCCTTAAAAGCTTGCCCCCTTCCACTTGCCGACCCCAGACGGCCTGTAAATTATTTTTCCTATTATTTTTGTCATATTCTCTTCCTTTTCCAATGAGTTTCATCCTACTATTACTTTATTTGGTTTCAAAAATTATCTGCACTGGTCTATATTACTTTAGTATTAATTAAATAACCGTTGCGTTTCTCAGAAAAATTGTATATATACGAGGGTAGTCCCAGAAGTACCGAACAAAAAAAGAACATACAAAAAAGTGTTTATTTTTTACTTAGTCTCCTTATAGACCCAGAATAAAATAATAATTAAAAGTAAATAATGAAATCCAGACGATTTCACCTCCAGAACACCAAAAACGCGTTTTTAGGGGTTATATTTTCCAAAAATTTCCCGGGGAAGCCCCTCGAAACCTCCCCCGTTATGCTATGGGGTACTCTGTGCCCCGGTGGCTATTGGATATCATTTGATACTGTGCCAAAAGTTTGGGAAACTCTGTTATAGATCGATACATTTTTTCCAGTGATGTTCAATAGCTTCGATTCTTTGTTATTAAGAATTGTCGAGTTTCTTTAAATATCCATCGACCGCAGACTCCACCTCTTCATTGTCAGCAAATATTTTACTATGGAGCCATTTTTTCAAGTTTAGAAACGGAAAATAATCCGACGGGGTTAAATCTAGTGAATGGGGTGCATGAGGAAGCAATTTGAATTTTTACTCATTGATTTTGGCTGCCAAACAAATACTGAACAAAGTTCAAACTTAAACTTTGTAAGGTTGATAATTTCTGTTTTTTAGAGAGTAATTTGTATTATTTTATTCTTGTAACAACCGCCACAAAAAATCTTACGGGTCAATTAAGGTAGCGGACTCTGACACCCTAACCTAACTAATTTTTCATTATACTTGTTTGAAATTTATCTGTTATCTATTCTACTTTCCGTTTGAGGGCAAGTTAATATCAGAAGGGTCTAGAGTCATCAATTCTTCAAAGTGACAGTTTTATGTATTAATATTCACATCTTTTTCCGCCTTTTATCTGCTGAACCAGTAAAAGTTGCCGTGTTTTCATTCGAGAGAGATATCTCTATTCGAATTATTTTTCTACACAAATCTACTAATGGGATTTAGTTGAAATTTTACACGTGGCATATATTAGTTTTACTAGTGAGGTGTAAAATCGAATATAGTTTTTACATCTTGTTACCACAAAAACTGGTAATTATCAATATTAGATTAGATATTTAAACATTTGTATAAAGAAACGTATTTGCTATTTTATTTAAATATTGTACTTAAGTATAGTTTAGTGTATTTATAAACAATAAATAATTTATATTGGACAAAATACAGTTAAAAACAGAAGTATTATTTAAATACTTCTTAGCAAATGCAAGTAATATTTTAAACATTTTTATGTGAAAAGACTGTAGCAAGTTATATTCAATTCAAACAACTTTATTTATTTAAAAAAAACTCTCCCGTCCACTGAGCCTTCTCACACAACTTTATCTTTTCCATTACGAAATAAAAATGGAATAAAAATAACAGTGTTTTGTAACGGCATAAAAAAAAGACATTCGCTACATTTTTTTCATTTCGAAATGTCAAGAGAATATTCCAGAACCTGCGTGGGTTGAAATAAAATATATTATTTAAATGAAGTTATTTGCAAATTCAAGATCTTATCGGATTTCAAAGGATATATCAGATAGCGCATGCACTGGCGTTTTTGTTACATATTTCGCCAGTCAGTTTTGAAAATGTCCACATGAACTGTCATTCCGCATTAATTGCATTACATGCACTTTATATTTCCTTATCGCGGCAACATTTTATATCTCGACCTAAAAGCTTTCTACTGTTAAACATGAAGAAAAAATATTTTCATGAATTAGTTTCTCTAATTTTTTTGGTTTCAATAACTTTTACAGTTTTATATCCACTGTCTCCAATTAGGTTCCTATCTTGTCACAAATCCAACCATCTCTTTGGTTATATTATATTAAAAAATGTCATTCCACTAAAACTATTCTTGTTTATTTTTTTTGGTTTTGTTTTGCCTACTATACAATATTATTGGATTATTTTCTTTACTACCATTGTTTTAGTGTTGTTTTCTAATTAGTTTTTTTTTATTAAGAATTGATCGTATTAATTATTTAACTACTATTGTCATTTATGTCTTTTTTTAATTTTTATTCTTGACCCATTAAATATCTTCACCGTTATCATCTTCCTTCTGTTTCTACATCTACATCTACATAGAAGCAACAAGTTCTATCTTTTCATTATTTTCTCCTTTTCCGGATTACCTTTTTGCCTTTTTTTATTTTCATCATATGCTTTATTATTTCTCAATTGTTTTTTACTCATAAACTAGTTTTTGGTTTTCTTTAGAGTTATTATTAATCATTGCCATGATTGTTTTCTGGCTTTTTTGGCAGAGAATTTTAACATAAAAGGCATTTAATTATTATACAGTGTAAAAGTAATTTTCTTCGAATGTGTACGCACAATTGTATACTGTATTCAAGAAAAACAAATTTCTATTTAAATGAAAAATCAATGCAGTAAACGATCAAGGATAATATCCCCTCGTGAAATGAAATAAAGTCACAATTTGTGAAATTTCTCGTCATAATCCCTTGTGTCCATTGCTTGACCAGCTGCACAGATGCACTGATGTTTCGACTCTTAGATAAAAGGGTTTAATTTGGAGGGCTTAAACGGCGCAATATGTCAATAATAAAGGATTATGTGAAAGTGATTTCAAATAATTTTACAGATTTCGTCAAATCAAAACCATTTAAAAATTAAACGTTACATACCCATTAAGACAAGAAGATTTTTAGAAAAAAAGTATAATTTTTTTCTGGTAAAACTATGAAAAAATTCAAACAGGATGTTCCTGCTTCTATAAAATCAGGAAAAACCTATTACTTATGAAAATATAATGACAATGCAAGCTCATACCTAAGTATTTGAAAAAAGTATTTTTTTGTAATACACCTAATTTTAAAGGCCAAGAAAAACTGCTGCTTAATAAAATAAGTGGGAGGTATAACTTTTTTAACAATAAAAATAGGAATAAACTTTATTTTCCATCCTTTCCTTTGCATCGAAAATAAATAATGCGAACGATAAGTAAATGGGGAAGAATCATGTTGTCACTGTCACCGGCATCTTTTTTAGCTCTTCTTCTTTTTTCTTTTTTTTGTTCCTGTGCGTAACTTTATGGTTTTTACGGGTCTTCCTTCTTGTTTATTTATCCATTTTACTGTATTTTTTCCCACAAATTATAAACCTGAGAAGCATAAAAACATTTTCCTACGACTATATGCGAAAGCAGCTTACATCGCATACATAAATACGTCAGAAAGTTGACAATATCTGTCACATTTAAAACAGTGATGATATGAACTTAAAACCGTTACGATATGAATATTTCATAACTGTTTTGAATTTTGCATTTTTATCTATAAGGCAGGAACTGTCAAATCAATGACACAAAGTTTAAAAGTAGGTACTAACATATTAAGTTCATTTAATTGTTGTTTCTTATCAAATAATTTTTATCTTTGGAATTTGTTTTAATTATTAGTCGTAGGAAAAATATTGTACATACCGCGTTAGGAAGTGATTTTCAAATAAGTTACTTTCTACACTGTAATATACTATATTATTATTATTATTTTTCGTTAATTACGTTTGTTTGTCTTTGCTACTTGCAATATTGTCGTTCTTTACATATTCAAATTATCCTTTAAGAAGTTCGAGAAACTCCTCTATTTCTCCATATTTTTCTGTTCCTGCTATTGTTACTTGGACTGGACATCCAACCACCATTTTTTTGTTTTTTTTTGTTATTAGCAATTTATAAGCGGTAGACATATCCTATTTCCTTACCAAATTATATCATTTTTGTCTCGTGAATTTTTATTTTAATTTTGATGTGATTTTTTTAAATTGTCCTTTAGGAAGTTCGAGGAACTCATTTACTTTCTTCCTATTTTTCTGTTCCTGCTACTGTTACTTAGACATGACCTCCAACCACCATTTTCCTTATCCAATAACATCATTTTTGTCTTGTGAAATTAAAAAAAATAAAAAATAATTTTATGACATTGATGATCTGGATTCCCGCACCCTTGAATGTGTTACTCAATTCTATGTTGTCTACTTTTAAGATTTGTTAGACCAATCAATATTTTATTTATTTTATTTTTTTATATTATCTCTTTTCATCTTATCAAATAAAATATATAGTGTTGGATTTTGAGACATAAATTATTTGTGTTTTTATGGTTAATGGGGTGTTATGTGTTTTCTCTAATCTTTGATCGCCACCCATCGTTTGCATGCATTTGAAATATTTTTTAAGTCAGCTGTTTTATAAATAAATATATACACGCAAACCATTAAATGTTTACGTTTCTAAAAGATAATTATCCCTTTAGGTAACTAAAACCCTTTCTCCATGAAACCAAAAATCAGTTACTAAAATTAAAATTTCGTATGGATAATGGTTAATCTCGAGTGGGTGTCCGTTGTGAGAGGTGCAAGTCTGGGGAGACATTCATTAATCTATTGTGACAGCTCAGTGTTAACTACACGCTACATCGGTAATTACTGATGACGGACCGGAACATGACACGGGATCTGAACATTTCTCGTCTCCTCTATACCTTTATTATTAATTTAATAAACTGGCTAATTGTCTGGCTGGCCGTTTTTGTCTTTGCCTTCGATCGAACAATCGAGAGACTGAGTTCTGATGGTTTTATCTTGATTTGTTTCGTTAGTTTCTGAATGAGGCGAAAATATTTTCTTAGTCGGTTCTGACAAAATTTTTAAACAATACCTTTATAAAATACATGTGCAGGAGCGATGATAGTCTTATATTTATCGTTCAAATTTTAATACCACGCAAGCGAATCTTGTTGTCACAATAAAATAATAAATTAATCATTTGTAGATCTGAAAAAAACATCGCCAATAATGAAACTGTGGAAAAAATATTAGTAAAATATTTTATATTATTCTACCTGACCACTGTACCTTTCTGTCTATTTAGAAAGTCACTGGCAGTCACAACCAGGCCCGCGCACAGGATTTGCTCGAGGGGGAAGGGGGTTTCATTTAAAAAAATCGAAGGAACTCTAGTTTGTCCACCGTAAAGAAAAGTTTTTTCTAATATTTCAAGTAAAGTTATATAAATTTTACTCTTGAGGGGGGGTACAACAGACTTCAAATGTCCCCATAAAAAGAAATCCAGTGGGGTTAAGCCGGGGGAGCGAGCTGGCCATCCAATAGCACCCCTACGACCTATCCAATGTCCTGGAATAACGGTATCCAAATATTTCCTTACTTCTAAACTGAAATGAGGGAAATCTCCGTCTTGCTGAAAGTATAACTGACCCTCCTGCATTCTATCAAAGTTTTCTTCCAAGCCCTGAATGATGTATGAATTCTTCCAAAAAATCTAGATATCTAGGTCCACTTAAATTTTCCTGGTAGAAAATTGGACAAATTATTTGGTTATTAAGATTTTCAGCCCATAAATTAATTTTAATTTAAACCAGGTAAAAATTTTTCGAAAACTTTTGTACTAACTAGTTAACAGAAGTGTCCCAAGCAATATTATTTGACAGTTGACGCTGCTTTTATGACTTGATATTGTTTTTTGCTTTCGATATTGAATATCTGGTATCTGAACCTTTAGCAGTAAATATCTTACAAAGTTCGTTATGTAATTAAGTCATTTTTTCACATAGAGATACTAAAAACTACGCTCTTGCAGAATATGTCAAAAAAAATACAGGGTGTCATTTAAATTTTTGGACCGGGGGTTGACGGTGGCGGCGAATAACAAGTTTACATTTTCTATTATACCAAATTTTTATACTCAAATAGACCAACCTGTATATTTTCAAAATATCTACTAGAGGTTTTGGTTGTCGATTCAATACATGTTTAAATATGTAAATTTTTTTTTATAAATATATAAATACAAAGCAACGAAAACACTTTATAAAACTCTTTGGGACACTCTTTGGGACACTTCCACACTATGTTTGTTCACAAATAAAGACTTATTTTAAATTAGACAATGCCTATTAATTTACCTACACAGGTCGCCTTCTTTAACATTATAATGCGTACAAATGTGCGTGTATTTCATACTGGCGTGATGAAGTTGATAAGGATTCCCTTTTAAAAACTTGTGTCATGCAGATATAATTAACATACAATATCAGATGATCGCAAGATAAGATTCTGACGGCCACTGGAAATAGAAGCTTTAGGATATTAAGCTTTTCGATTTGATCCAAATTATTTTTATGCAAGAATTACTAATTATTTTGTATAAGTTGGGTGTATTTTTAGATTCAGTGCAGTGCAATAAAATTTATTGCAAGACCATTTTCCTCTTTTACTGAAGTGATATACCGAAGGCAGACGGAAAACATATGTGATGATTCTTAAAATGCAAATTGAATATTTTTTTTATTTACACTATTTAATCATCATTTTACACGGACATAAAGCTTCTTCTTCTTGACCTTCAAATGATTTTGGTAGGTACCTGAGAAAGAACATGATCTGAAACCTAGCTAAGCTGAGAATTTGCCTAATTTCTAAGAACGCCTTTGGAATCTAGTAGTATTAGGGTTTAGAAAAAGGACAAATCTATAAAAAAAATCCAAACTAGATGGATTTTTGTGGAAGGCAAAAGTAACAGCTAACTGTGAATCCCCGCAAAACTGTAATAGGTCCTTTTAGTAGAGCTAACAAAGTATCTGAGAATCATCCTAGATAAAGGACCCACCTGGAAAAACTGAATGGCTGTGACTAAGCTGGCCTCCAACGGCTGGAGCAATGATCACCACTTCAACAGCAACAATGGAGATTTTTGTTTTCTAATTATTTCATAGGGAATGGCTTAGGTAGGTCTTCTAGAGGCCACTGGTGGGGATATACTAAAGGACACCTCAGATTTGTTAAACAATCAACAAATACTTTGCTTTTGATACTCTAATCCCACATAATCAAGTGGAAAAGCACTTTAATGTCCTAATTGTCAAGAGGGACGGGTTGGAGAGGAAAACGTTTTTATTCCTGAGACAGATCGTGAAATGTGATAATTTCAAGGCTGCATGGACCAAGGAGCTGGCTTATTCAGCATTTAGAGTTGAATTATCTATAAACTTATACACGCTACTATTTTTCAGGCAGAGGTTTTTATTATAGAATTGTATTCGAGAAACTTAAAGATTTATGTTCTAGCAAAAAGAAATAATAATTTATCTGAGAGTCAGACCGCTCTAACCGGGTAGATTCAGAACTGATCTTTGGGTAACAGGACAGAGGAAATTGGAGGTCAACGAGAAAGCCGTTACTCTAGTAAAAACGACTTGATCCATTCTTTGACATTGCTAGAAGCACTCAGCGTTTTCTGAAATAATCGTATCGTATTCTTATCTGATATTAGCTTTTGTTACAATTTTAGAAATCAATTTTAATAACATTAAAAATGTACAATAAATCTGATACCCATTCTCCAGGTACTCTCGACTCTACTGATCACATATGCATACTAAAATTTTATCACTTGAAGAATTAAAAGTTTAGCATTAATTAACCAATTAACTCGGGTATTTCCAAATTAATTAACATTAGAGTAAATATTACGCTATGATTAGTGGACTACTATACTTTCGCTTTAGACAAGGCATCATGGTTAATTGGGGGTCATTTTGAACGTGACCTGTCACGTAAACGCAGTGTTTTAATATGGAAGTCAATATTTAATCTTTGCTTAAAGACCTCCACATATTCACTTTGGAGGACAGAAAGATGAAAGAAACTTTTTATTATAATATGCTGATTTTTTTATAGCACAAAAATTAATGGAATGCTGTCAGATAGTTTCCTTCTTGGAAAAAACTCAAAAATCAGGAGTAGTTTTTTGAAAGTACACTTTGAATATATTGAAATTGCTCCAATTGCATCAAGATATATCATCAATATTCAACAATCAAGAGTAGTATTTAAAAATTAGGCGAAACCACTAAAAGGAAAAAGCAGAACCGACATTTTTGGAATGAATATTTTGCCATAGTACGTTTCTGCAAATATAAGAAACTTCTTCTGCGTAGGACTAGAAACTGCGTTTGATTTATTTGAAAACAACATAATTCTCATTTACAACTTATATCCCTTCATCAAGGTCTGATAATAACAGATTTTAATTAGCCAAAGAATTTGCTTAAAACGGATCTACAATTTTTTATCGCCTATAATGTGGTCTGTCGAATCTACATTTTCCAGTAATGGATCAATTTTCATTGGACTATTCAATGTTAATCGTTGACTGTTTAAATAGGGCTTGTTGAAATCACTCGATCAAAACTATTTTAAAATATTATACTAAAGAATGTATTTTCTTTTAAAGCATAGTAAATTTTTTAAAATCAGCTAAACCGCAGATCGGCTGCTCCATTCCAAAACACAGTATTCAACATTTTCTCAGAAAATCGTGTTTTTATATCTTTGGATATACTGTCTTTAGACGCACCTTTTAACCCGGCCTATTTGTTGATAGCTGCAAGATTTTCGGAGATACGGCATGCCCAAAACCTAGTATCTACACAATTTTTATTCTTTTCCCATCCCAAAACATAGTATCTGTTTTTTCTACTCAAAACACAGCACCTTCATACCAGACGCTCTGTTTTGGCAAGTGATAACAACTAAAATTTTGTACTCACTATAGTTACTATCTGCATGATTCTGTGTTTTGTCAGTTGTTCTGCAAAAAGGTTGCGTTTATGTTGTGTGCGGCTTGGTTACCAGTTTTTGTTTAAATATAGTTTTAGAACGTTCAAATAATTATGAGTCGAGGAGTGTCTAAAAAAGCAATAAGTATATTAGCGTTCTTTTATAATATTGGTAATATATATGATTATAGCGATCTCACCCCGCAGTTGCTTCTTCAAGAAAGGGCCTTCAAGGTTTAGGTGTAAATGTTTTTCACAAATGGGAAAAAAAGAAAAGACAAGTTCGAAAAAATAGCGATGATTCTCTCAATGGGTTTTTGTTACGTCCTATAGTTGAGGTACGCTTTAGGAAGGGATCAAAATGCTTAGTCCAGTTGTCACAGAGTTTTACCTCGCACACATTGTGATATCGATGAAACTTGGCACCTAAGCACTTGAATGGATGTACTCTAAGCTTTCTCATAAGTTTTTATTTGTTTTTTGTTTTCTCATATAAAATTTGATCGTAAGTTATCATTTCTAAAATTCTCACTGATTTTTATAAAATTGAAGATATCTATTAATAGAAGCATAACAAAAAAATCCTTGTACATTTATCATCATTATACTTTTACTTTTGATTTAAATATAATTAAAATGATGAACATTATTCTGTTTAATAAAATTGATGTTTTAAAATCATCATTCTTTTACATCATTCATTCGACGCAATTTTTATTTTCAAAATAGTGTTTATATAAATCAGAAATTAATTTTTTTTAAATTAAGTTAAAGTAAAAAAATGATCATTTTAAAACATAAGTTTTATTAAACAGAAATAATGTTCATCATTTTAATTATATTTAAATCAAAAGTAAAAGTATAATGATGATAAATGTACAAGGATTTTTTTGTTATGCTCCTATTAATAGATATCTTCAGTTTTATAAAAATCAGTGAGAATTTTTGAAATTATAACTTCCGGTCAAATTTTCTATGAGAAAATAAAAAAAAATTAAAAACTAATGGCTTCCTGAGAAAGCTTAGAGTCTCCTCTTTAAAATGCTTCCTTTTTTTTTCTTTGCGTATATTTTAGGCAAAGATACTTTAGTTTTTCCGAACGCCTCGCCGGAATATTTGTATTCAACGGCTCGGCGCGCGTAGAGTTTTCGAATTTGCTTTCTTATTTTAAATTATTTTTTATAGTAATACAAATTCTTTTTTAAAATAAATTATAATATAATTTTTAGTAAAATTTTCCGCTCTTTCACGTGTTGCTATTAGTTTCTCGAATTTTTTATTTTTTTTCGAGATATAATGGAAAAACCAAATTTTCGATTTTATTGTCGAAATTGCTAAGTTAGCATACACTTTAGAGCAGCAAAGATTTTTTTTATCGTTTTCTACACCCATTCAAGTGCTTAACTTAAGTGCCAAGTTTCATCGATACAGCAAAAAGTTTAAATGAAACTTTTTGCTGTATCGATGAAACTTGGCACTTAAAATTTATTCAAGATTACCGTTCTCTCATGATTATCATGCTATTATTGCAGATTTATCGAAAAACCAACTGATTTTCTGCATTACCAAGCTAATTAGGACCTTTTGCGACGAATCTAGAAAGTTGAGAATGATTTCTAGCATTTTATCTTTGACGACTTTGGATAAATATTGGGGTACAATTTAGTTTGGATGGTTTTTTGTATTCAAAAATGTATTTATTATTCTAGGTCCATTTATACCCTAAAAAACTCAAGTTTTCTCTCAAAAATGGCCCAAACATTTGTTTTCGGTAATTTTGACTTTCCAATCGTTTCTTATACAAAACTCATTCTGATTAAACCAAATTTTAATTTCTTTGAATTTTTTTTGTAGATTCTAGGTCCATTTATACCCTAAAAAACTCACTTTCTCTCTCAAAAATGGCCCAAATATGTTTTTTCGGTAATTTTGACTTTGCCAATCGTTTCTTACAAGGGCAGCTCTAGCCCAGAGTTTAATATTTTGGGTTTGTTGAGAAATATCCTCTCATTGCCGGACTTGGGGGGGGGGGGGGGGGGGTTGCCCCTACTGCCCCCTCTCCTTAGAGCCGCCGTAGTGACGAAACTGTATTTAGACACAGTATTAACAATACAATAATAAATGTAAGTTTCGGGGATACAACGATACGAAGCCAATTTGCGTCAAATTTAAAATTGTTTCGTTTTCGAGTATTAATTGTCTGCTTCTCTTCCTACAACCATAAAAATGTTTGCCAGAAAATCTGTAATATCTATTTAGAAATGATTTTAATGAAGCCAGTTTATGACACTTCCGTAGTATTAACAATTTATCAAGATATATCTAATGATTATTCAAATTTTTTGGGTGGTAACCTCAATACCATTAAGTTTAAAGTCTTGACATAAATTACGAAACTTCGGATAAAAATCAATGTTGTTATAATTAAATCTCAAAAGTTAATTCATTAACTAGGTGTAAATTGAAAACGTTAAATTTAAATTAATTTAATCAATTAGCGTATTGATTTTGATATGACATGTAGATAATGTTAAGGAAATTTGGCAAGTGGCCATGTTTTGTAAATTATAGGTATAAGATCGAATTCGTGTACCTGAAATCTGATACTTAAAAAATCGAAAGGTATATCAGTTTCTGTAGTGTTTGTTAACTGACAGGTCAGTCAATCGTGTTAAATTGGATCAATGAACAGTGATGTCTTCGTGGCCACGAGATAACTGAAACCCAAAAGACTAGTTTTTCGGATACGGTGGAATAACCTTAATTAATAATATTTTGATAAAAATAAACTTTCTTTTTCTTATGGATTTAAAAGACACCAGAACTGTTATTTAGAATCAGAAATTTTTAATATAATTAAAATACAGTTAAATATTGCAAAACATAATAGTTTAACAAGTGCCGAAAAATACATTTTTATATGTGATAGAGTAGTTTATCAAACAATACGAAGTTCTAAGCGTTAAAAAATTATTTTCGACCATTTTTCAAAGCTCATATCAAACTAGCAACGACAATACTTCAAAATTACTACCTAAAATAACAAGACCGCAGGTCGAGTTATTTTGTCAAACAGATCGAGTTCTAGTGGTATTACCTTATATTATTTTTTTTAATCTGTCAAAACAGTCAGATTTTGTGGTTTCAGCCGATAAGAGCTCACAATCCTAACCAATCATTTTTATACTGATAAAACCGCCTCTTCGTTTTTGTTTATTGATTAAAGTATTGTTTACCTTTTTTTTGAAATGTCAAATATAAACATTTAACAACTTTTATGTAGTATATGAAAACCAAAAATTTAATCGATAAAATTTGCAGGACTCGTGGTATTACCTTTGATTATTTTTTTCATCTGTCAAAACAGTCAGATTTTGTGGTTTCAGCCAATAAGAGCTCAGGATCTTAACCAATCATTGTGTTTTATACTGATAAAACCGCTTCTTCGTTTTTGCTTTTTGATTAAACTGTGTTTACCTTTTTTGAAATGTCAAATGTAAACATTTAACAATTTTTATTTAGCATTATCAATTATTATTATACTAAAATGTATTGCAAATCTATGTTAATACCCAAATTTCAAAATGTATTTGTAAACTAACCTGTTTTTATTAGTTTATTTCAAATCGCCTTAACATTTTTACATACCTCACTTCAACACTAAACTTTTTGTTCATTAAATATCAGTTTTTGAATGCCTAAACACTTAAAATTAATTAAATTAAGAAAGACTTCATTTCAGATTATAAACATGGCACAAATCCGTACTTCTTCGCTTTTTTATGGCTTGCATACAAGTTCGTTTGCCAGCCATAAATCCAGTGAGTTCTAACTTCACAGTAACCAGTTCGTGAAGATAAACCAAGTACGCCGGCGCCGTTCGGCAGGGTTGCCAATCAAAAAATCACGTATGCCTTGGTGGCCCTGTATGCAAAACTATAACAGCTCAATATTTTTTGATGTTTCAATTTAATTTGATAAAGAACATAATGAACATTTGTGTTTAAAGTGTCTTTTGCATAAATGACTATATTCCCTGTTTTTAATATAAAATATATAATAAAAAATAATCCTTCCAAATACGACTCGTCCTCTGAAATTTTATAGATTAAATTTTAGGTTTCCATACTCAAACGCCTTTATTTCAGGCAAAACCACTCAAACACACTGATTTGAGATAAAATCACTCGTCCTGCGGACCCGTGATTTTATCAATCAGTTTGTTTTCGTGGTTTTTCCAAATAAAGCCGTTTTCGTGAAAACCAAAAATTTAATCGATAAAATTTGGAGGACTCGTGGTATTACCTTTGATAAAACCATCCCTTCGTTTTTGTATTTTGATAAAACTTTGTTTACTTTTTTTGAGTTGTCAAATATAAGCATCTAACAATTTTTATTTAGTATTATCAATTGTATTGCAAATCTATGTTAAACCTAAACTTCAAAATATATTTGCAAATTAACCTGTTTTTATTCGTTTATTTTAAATCGCTTTAACACACAACATAGAAATCTCCATCCTCCATTTAAAACTGACAGATCATGTCAAAGTCTAAACATTTCCTTTATATAAATAATCTTTAATACTACTAGATAGGCAACTTATATTACGTTGATAGGTATACAATCAATTACATAAATATTTGACGTTTGAATTTAAAAGAAAATATTGAGCACTTGAGTGTAAAGTGTCTTTCTTTGTTGTTAATACAAAATGACTTAAAAAATAAGCTTTCCAAATTTTATAGATTACATTTTTGGTTTCTATACTCAAACGCCTTTATTTCAGGCAAAACACGAAAACAAACTGATTGATAAAATCACGAGTCCGCAGCCCCTTTGCAGGACTCGTAGTATTACCTTTGATAAAATATAGATAACTGTTTTATTACACCAAAAATTTTCCTTGTATAATTTACCAAATAAGCCCCATAATTTTCCTCTATATTTACATTCCCAAAGTCGTTCTTACAATCTACTTTAGCTGGGGGTCAAATATTTCACGAACATTTTTGACAATATCAACGGTAACATCAATAACAGTTTCCTTATTAGCTATAGAGTTTCTGCAAGTCATGTAATTTAAAATATATACCTACCGTCGTCGTCTGAGTTGTTAGGTAACAATCTCACGGCACGCCAATGAACAGTCAGGGGTTGAATATCACCACGACTAAAACAAACAAGTCCTATACCAAATCCATTAAATCTTTATTGATATAAGGTTATTCTATCCAAGATTGCTCAATATAGACGTTAAATCCATTTTAACCGACTCGTGTGAAAGTGGTTGATTGGGTAAGATTTCTTCAGTAAAATTATTAAACCCGCAAAAACTGTCAACGTAAAAAAACAGGTCAACTTCTCGTCTAGCAACAAAAAATATTAGAATTCTAAAGTCCTTTTTCTTATTTAACAGAATTCATAAAAAATTGCAATTGAATATCTAATATTTCAGTGTAAATGAGAAATAAAGATATTTATTTTACTAATTAAAAATGTACAAAGTGAAAAGATCTTGAAAATTGATTTTTTATGTATTGAAATCGGTGGTACACAAAATTTTTCAGGAGCAACTGCTTCATCCATTTCACTTACAAAATGTTCAGGCAATGGGTCCATCAAATCATCCCACAGCATTACATTATGCACTATGTTCTTTTAAGCAACAATCAAAAACCGAAATTTGTGAGTAAGGTATTTTAAGAAGGGAAGGTGTAATTACCCAGTGGGATGATAAGAATTCACACGCCAAAATGTTCACATAAATATGTGAGCTGATATTGTAGACAAGGTTTTAGTAGGACCTTTTATTTTGAATAACAGGCTTACCTAATGACGCAATTTCTGTAAGAACATCTATTAAAGACTATTTCGCTCGTCTTAATTTCCACCAATCACAAACGCGCAATTTTGAATTACAAATGGTTTCCAGATGTATGTATTATATACATACCTCGATTGTCGGCTTGTAAAGGTTTGTTTTCGTTTTGATGCTTAGTGCTTAGCACAAAACAGTTCCTATAATCTCAAATGATCCATCAGTTTTTAACTCGTAGACGCCGGAAACATAATGGCTTTACCGGCTTGAACCCACATCTTAGCAAAACCGACATTGTGGACGGTTAATAACAATAAATAAGCGAATTTTACAATTAAATTTAAACGATCGATTTAAATCGACAATCAATTATTGTAATATTGTTTTTAAACAGTGCTAGTCAGCTTATGTAGTGAAAATGAGTCACTTTGGAAGTGATTCTCTGACTAATATTGATCTGGCGATTGAGAAAAGTGTACCGTATAATACCGTTAAAACCCATACGTCAATATGGAAACAGTTTACGGAATTCTGCAAGGCAAAGAAATACGAGCTTTTGGAAACTACGAGTTTAGAGCAACTAAAGATATATAATCCTGAAAGATTGGGCGTGGAATATGAAGAAAGAAAACGGTGAAAATTACAAAGAACTATTTGTGAAAACACTGTGGAACACCGTTGCAAAAAAAATGCAACAGATGTATTTTATGAAGTGGAATGCTGGAGACGTGGGTTCGATTCCCGCCTGAGGCAGAAATTTTTCGGTTTCTTTCTTCAGTAGTTTTCACCCCTGGTGTACAGGAATTTATTCCTATTAATTATACAGGGTGTCCCACGACGTACTGTACACAGTCCAACCGTACTATGGACCGAGGCCATTTCATATCTGTTATTAAAAAATGCCTTGTTGCTTTTTTGACTTATATACAGGGTGATATTTGAAAATATGTGAATTATTCTACGTTAAGTATATCTAAAAGTAAAAATCTCAGACCAATAAAATTTGGCACACTGAGTGTGCTCTCTGAGCTCAATAAAATAGGTTTTAAAAAATTTTTATTTCAGGTCCGGACTTAGTTTTTTTTAGATTTTTATTGGTTTTTTGAAAACAACACCCTGTAAGCCAGATCAGACAATTTTTATATTTCTCACTTTAAAGCTTAAGGATGATACTACGCAACAGTTAAAAAAAATTGAACGCGCAACTTTTTCTTTTCTGCAGAAAAAAATAAAACTGAAAAATAGTATAATTTTAATGGCTTCACATTCTTCTTATGACTGATGCGGCACTACATTGATAGCACATCATCATTTTTCAACAAAAATCATAAGGAAAGTTCATTTTACTAGATATAAAGTATTATTCAATCAACCGTTGAAATTCAGGGGTCGTATTTATTTTTTGCAGTCTCTGTACCAGATGGGGGTGATATTGATGGAGCAGATCTTTTTTTAACGTCCTGAAAACTGTGGACTTAGAAATATTCAAAATACTGGATATTCGTCGTCTGATTTTTATTTACCATTTCCAAAATACCCTCTTTTTGGTCTTTTGTCAGTCGCTCACCACGTTCTGTCACAAACTGTCAAAATGGACGTCAAAGCGAATTCAAAGCCTACTTGCATTTGCACAATTATCAAAAGTAATAGTTTTTTCTTTGACGTTACAGAAAGAAAATTTGTACAACTCGCTTTACAGGGTGTTGTTTTTACAGGATTAAAAAAATAAATACGGCTCTGGAATTTCAACGGTTGATTTAATAATACTTTATATCGAGTAAAATGAACTGCCCTTATGATTTTTGTTGAAAAATGATGATGTGCTATCAATGTAGTACCGCATCAGTCATGAGAAGAATGTAAATTCATTAAAATTTTTCAAAGTCTTATTTTTTCTGCAGAAAACAAAAAGTTGCGCGTTCAATTTTTTTTAACTGTTGCTTAGTATCATCCTTAAGCTTTAAAGTGAGAAAAATAAAAATTGTCTGATCTGGCTTACATGGTGTTGTTTTCAAAAAACCAATAAAAATCTAAAAAAAACTAAGGCCGGACCTGAAATTAAAATTTTTTTAAAACCTATTTTATTGACCTCAGGAAGCACACTCAGTGTGCTAAATTTCATTGGTCCGAGATTTTTACTTTTAGATATACTTAACGTAGAATAATTCACATATTTTCAAATATCACCCTGTATATCCGTCAAAAACGCGACAAGGCATTTTTTAATACCAGATATGAAATGGCCTCGGTCCATAGTACTTATGGTTAGACTGTGTACAGTACGTCGTGGGACACCCTGTATAGTATTGAATAATACAATGATTCCTACATACAGGGAGTGTATACCACTAACATTAGAATTACTAACATTAAAATTAATAATATTAGAATTACTAACATTACAATTACTAATATTAGAATTAATAACACTTGAATTTCTGTAATAACTGAAATGATAGCAATAATCTGTAGAATAAATAGTGAGTAATGTTATAACCTCAAAGAGGAGAGTACTATTAATGTTAAAAGATGCACACACAGCATTTTAAATGCCATTGTGCACACTAAATATTAGCAGGGATAGGTAGTGGAGAAAATATATCATATATATTATCCCAACTAGCAAAATAGAACTCTAGACGAAATAAATTATCCTATAGTTATCGCTTAGTGCCATTTAAAGAATTGTTTTATTTCTTAGTGTGTTTGATTACGACAATTGTGTTTTGTAAGAAAATGTTTCTATAATATTGTTGTATAAATGTTCTTACAACTTATATTATAGAATACAATCTTTTTTAAACTTAAACATTTTATTACAAGTCTATAAAGCTATATACAATCCTTATAAAAATATTTTAAAAGAAATTTATAAAGATCATATTACAGTTGTAAACCTATTCCTATAACCTTTAATATCTCCGTTATGCAATATTCCTATAAAGATTATATAACAAGTTGTATTAAAGTTTATATGATAAGTATAATAGTATCATTCTGTTCGGCAGCATTATACAACAAGTATAAAAACCTTTTATAATTAATCTGTAACTACATCCATTGACCCTATTATAAATTGTTTATAGAACAAAAATATAGTTTACAAAGATAAAAGTCTCCTAAATTCTGCGTTATAAAATCTGATTATACATAATCTCACTGAGTCAATTTGCAAAAATGGATTCAGCATCCCAATGGAAAAAAATTAAAGTTTTGATTATTGATCTAGGGGTAATGAGTAGATTACTCACTGGTTGGAAGGATGGAAATTTTGAAAATTACTTAAAAAAATTGTGTGCTAAATATTAATCTAAAGTGTTTTTTTTTTCGCAGTCTGGGCAGGATTGTCAACCCCCTCTTGCCATTTTCAATTGTTTCTATAATTTTAAACATATTTTCGTAATAACCATTCAACTAGTAACTGTAATATCGTAATATCATTGAAATTTCTAGGTTATATTTCTGACGTATTTTATAGCGTAGCGAATTTCAACACAACAGAACAAAATGACTGTATAGTGTTGTTATACTTATATCATTGTATATCCTTATACAATACTTATATTATGTTTAAACGATGATTTTGTTCTAATACGGAATGTTTCTTCGCTCTACAGGACATTATCAAACGTTTAAAAGACAGGGTTGTCATGTTGTGCCGATTAGAGGAAGAATTGATTATTTTTTGGTCAATACCTTCCTTCGGTTTACATATACCTAAATAACCCTAACATACAATAAGCGGCGTTTCTGGCCGACAGTCGGATTATACGAGATTTGTAATATTACATAGTACTTATACCCTATATCTTCGAATTCTCAGAAGCATATCATATGATTCGATTTTCATATAGATATTTTTCTGTGAACTTTATGTAGTACCATATCGTGTTACATCCAAGTTTTTAGGTAACATGGCGTATTGTGTACAAGCAGGTTCTTTATCAGTAATTAAATGCAGTCGTAAAAAAAGGTTAAATCTGGCAACCCTCCAAAATTTGTGAAGGTACACTTGTTGAATCATTTATAATAAAGTTGTATAGCGCGTATTTAAACAACATTACCGGACTTTAATATCATATAGAGTTGCAAATAAAACAAAAAAATTATATAACGTGGAGAATGTAACAAAATTATTGTATTATATTGCACCATCTTTATTTACAGGTATAGCCCTTTAACAAACGCCGCCATTATGCAAAATTCCCTTAAACTTGAAAATATCACTTAAAAAGTAAGTTTTTCAGAAATGTAGAGACAACCCTTTGATACAATTTTATATATAAAACAATAATTTTTTGTTTAATTTAATTATCTAACTATGTCAATAAAAACGATATTTTTTTTTAATTTTTAATAAACCATCCGTGTAATTTAAACTGAGGCCCATCAATTTTTTAGGTAGAAATACATATATATTTCATCAGAAAACTTCACTGCGCAATGAAATTTTCGGGTTACCTGCGAGTATCGGAGATTTTTCATTATTTCTTTGTACGCTTCCATCTTTAATGAATCTTGAACGCCATTATTTTGTTCTCAATTTCATCACTGTATAACATAATGATTTTATTTTTGTCGTATTGCAATACAGGCTGCATAATAATACACTTATAAAAAATATACATTTTTTGAAGTTCTATCACTATACAATGATTGTATAGCAATTCCGAAGTGCACATGTAAATTTGTTGTATAAGGATTGTATACGAAAGTTTTATAAGTATCACTTAATATAGTTATAGTAATATTACAAGGGTTGTATAACCAGCTAATAGAACATCTATAATAGCAATTTGTTTTATAAAAGTGGGCCCTTTTTAGTTGTATAGATATTGTATAATAGATTTAAAGTGCGTTATACGATTTTCATGTTTCTATAATATCAGTTGTATAGCAGTTCTCACAACCATTATAAAAGTTAAATTGCTAGCTGGGATATAGTATGCAAATTGTAATCAAATAGGGAAAATGTTAAAAAAAATAATAGGTAGTATGTTTTGTAAGATATGTGTATGCAGAATAATCTGTTACTCTTGAAATAGTCTTGTCAAATACCATTCGGGCATCTAATTTTTCCTGTGAAAAAAATCGAAAAAACACAATGCAAAGTAATATTTTTTTAACAAAATGCATTCGTGCAGGTGTACAATCCTCGTCTTCGACTCGGATTTTTGTTGCTACCAGCACTCATGCTTCTTATTAAAATATTACTTAGCAACGTGTTTTTTCGGTATTATGATATTATGAATATACCACTAGGTACTAGATGAAATTTGTAATTTCTGCTTTGCGTAGCACCTATCCATTTTGATGTTAATATAAAACAACATTTAGGCCGTGAATTTCAACACCATTTATCCACTCTCTCGATATTAACATGAAAAAACCTGCAATATAATATACAGGGTGTTCCGATATTCGACCGACAACGCTTTACAGGTGATAGCCCTTGAGAAATGATGAAAAATGAGTCAGGTACATAAGCCTCTAAGATTCTTAGTTTACGAGATACAGGGTGTTGAAGTTAAGAAATTAAAATTATTTTTTTGCGATATTTCACCGTTTTAAATTTTTTGTTCAAACTTGGCAGTCGATTTACTTTTTAGAAACTTAAAAATTTAACAAAAAATATGCTTGGCCTACTTCATCCAGTGGCGCACAATAATGGGTAGTGGTAACTTCGACCCCCCTATTTTTTAAGACACTGTATAAATCGATTTTTTTTTTCATTTTATTTAAATCTTTGGTTATTTATGTACAAAAAGTTATTAACTTTTATTGCGCTAAAATCAACAATTTTTGAGATAATTAGTCTTTTCTAGGTTTAACATCGGCAATAGAAAGGGCGAATTGTAGACTTCTCTTCAAAGTCAAATATCTCCAAAATTGTTGATTTTAGCGCAATAAGAGTTAATAACTTTTTGTAACATAAATAACCAAAGATTTAAATAAAGTGAAAAAAAATCGATTTATACAGTGTCTTAAAAAATAAGGGGGTCGAAATAATTTTAATTTCTTAACTTTAACACCCTGTATCTCGTAAACTAAGAATCTTAGGGGCTTATGTACCTAACACATTTTTCATCATTTGTTAAGGGCTATCACCTGTAAAGCGTTGTCGGTCGAATATCGGAACACCCTGTAGGTGCATTGAAATATAAATAATTAAAGAATGGATCCAAGAAATGATAAATCATAAAGATTACTAAATTCATTGAAACGTCTACTTGAATTGAAGTTTTGTTTATTATTCATTTTTCGTAATTATTTGAAACCAAGTTTTTGTAATGCTGAATTGGTCTATCGCTATAAAAAGCGATGATCTCTTCGATTGTTTAGAAATTCACCTCATGCTGCGTTTCTACTGTAAAAACAGATGGTGGGAATTATTACGAAGTAACTGAATTTTTCAGTTCAAGATTGTCTTTATATAAAACCATTCCGTTACTTTCAATTATGTATTTCCTTTTTTATGTAAATGACCGATTTTTAAATTTATACTGTAAAGTACAAATTCACTTCCTTTAACGATACCGTAAAAAAATGTAGTAACAAATTTTTACATATTCGTGAATGGCTCAATCAATCGCAGGTTTTCGATATAATTTCCGGCTTTGATACCTAATGTTTACGACATGCCAATAATTCTTGTTTTGGATTAACATTTAAAGCGTCATGACAATGTTTGATTAATGTATTATCGCATATCAAAATCAAACACAATATACGCTGTTTAAAAAAATATGGAAATCTTGCTAAAAACTAACATTCTCTCAATTTTGCAAAATATATTTCTGACCAGATGTACAAAATGGTTATACCTGTTAATCTTATAACCAGATCTGTCCAAAGAAAACACCTTACTTCCAAAAATTGAACTTGTTTTAATGGAAAAAGTAAACTATTTGATGCAACGTCAAAATATAATTTAAAATTGTCATACTTTAATGACAACTTTCAAACAGTTTGTACTAAATCCCATTTTGTTACGATGAATGTAGACCCTGACGAATTATTTAGATGGATCGATGCACATACTATTAGTAGACAAAAAAGAAACTTGAATCGAGACTTTTCAGATGCCGTACCCTTAGCAGAAATTCTAAAACACCATTTTCCTAAGTTAGTTGATTTACACAATTACACTTCCACGTTTTGCTTCAATACAAAAATGAGTAACTGGGAAGTAATGAATAAGAAAGTGTTGAGCAAACTGAATATAAATCTTTCCAAGAAAATTCGAGAAGAACTGGCCAAAAGCACACCGGGTGCTATCGAGAAGGTACTTGAAGAGATTAAACTTAAAATAGAGGACAGAGAAGCTTCTGGAGATCACAAAGACGACACCAGGATTATCTATTTGGAAAACGGTCCCGAATTATCATCTAGGGAGGGTGTTATTCCTATAAAGATAAACAACGGAACGATAACAGTAGAGAGAAAGTTGGTGCCATGTGAACTGTTCCATAAAATGGAAAACGATCTCGAAGAGCAGAAGGAATCTATTGCCACGCTTACCCAAAAAGTTGATCACTTGGAAAAACTGATATCTATTAAAGACGAAAGAATTAAAGATTTATCACAGCAGCTGCAAACCATTATTAATTCATCGGGAGACTCGACGTCTAGCATAATGTCACAGAAGACAAGATTTTTCAGTAATTTGTTTTAATTTACCAAATTTTAAGATATTAATTAACAAAATATACTAGGTTATAACTGTGACTACTTTTTTAATTTTACTTAACAGAAAAACAAATGTATTATTAAATGCTATAAAACTTTCTGGATCAAATACAATTGTAGAAAAAATTGAGAACTTATCTTGAACAGGAAAACTCTAGGGGTAATGATTAAAGCGTCAATAACAGTGAAACAGTGACTGGAGGCCATTAATATGCAAATTTAACCAAAATTCGATAATAACTTGAAGCCGGTGCAAATCAAAAATGTGGAAGAACAAAAAATGTTCAGAATTCAATGTTGCAAAAGTGAATCAAAAGTATTTAGGGTTAAATTTTCCACAAAGACATGCAACAAAAAATTTCATTTATCTTACTTCGTGTTTCAAAATGCGCAAGAGAAAACATAATTAAAACTAGTTGAGAATGCTCTTCTAGCATTGGCATAAACCGAACAAATTGTAATTACAGTATTAATAAAATTTTAGATTGACAGTTCTCATTCTAATCAACACAGCCACTACTCACTTTTACCAAAATCGTCATTCACTATGCGTCTACTTTAAATTAAATGTCATTTTAAACTTCAAAATTTTCATATTTTGGACCCCATTTTGAAGGAGTTCCCGAAGTGGTACGGAGGGGCACATCAAACCCTAAGCTTACTTTTTGATGCTCTGTATAAATCTGAAGTCAGAATTTTAAAATTCACAAAGACAAAGAATCAACACACAGTCGAATTCAGATAGCGCACAATTTGCCTGCGTAGAGGGCTCTTTTATAGTGAAAAGTTTGGATGAATCTTTTACCTGTGGAAGGTCTAGGTATGTCAATAATAGTTGAGAGCTGCCATTCAAAATGGTAAAAAAATGTCATTAAATTAATTGTACTTTTTCAAAACTAACGGCCATTTTAAATTTGTAAATTTATAATCTAAAATATTGACAGATCATAGCCTTAAAATAATTTAAACATAAGTGATTTAGTTCTTTAGTTCAGCGGTTCTCAAACTTTTCAAATTTTGTACCACATAAATATGATAATCATAACGCTGTCTCCACCACTGAGTATCTGATTAAATCCATTGGTCCATATTATGAGGTAGCGTGAATCAAACACAGCTGATGTTAAAGTCAACAATGTGGAATGTGTTGACAAAAGAGCTTTATTATCTTGAAGAGTATTAGCTTTCAATGGAATTTAATATTATTGTTATGCTGATTTGTGCAACTTTTGTAGGTACAATAATTGTTACATATATTATTCATTACCAATTTACATTTTTAGTGAATTTGTGGGTAGATACGGTTGAAGATTGTTTAGTTGGAATGTATCTTTTATTAACAAATAGGAAGAAGTGTTAATAATGTTAGAAAATGGATCGTTAAATATTAGGAGACATGTAGTTTCATCATGACAGGGTGTCTGTCAATTTGTCGCTTGTGCTAGATGACCTCAAATTTTACCTCCGATCTAAACCTTATCGATTTTTTCATCTGGAGACAGTCCATAGTGTACGAAGCCGTGGTGGAAACTGAAGAAGATTTACCTAGTTACACAATAAATTCGTAGGATGACATATAGATAGTGCCACAATTGCCAAATCCATATAATTTATAGGCAGTAACATGCAAATGATGTGTGTCAAAATTACATAACAATCTGACAGTGACTTTGGAGCCGCTACTTTTGTAATTTTTTAAGAATGGAAAAATCTGAGTTTCGTGTGTTGATAAAGTATTGAAATTTAAGTAGGTAGTAGGCGAAAAGTAGGTATTCAGAAAATGTATATATTTATCTTCTAGAATAAATACGAAATACAGAAGAAAATTTAACAATGTATATATTTGGGCTTTTACAATTTTACTATAATAATTAATGAGCAATTTAAATTTTTGATATTTTGACACGTCGCGAATTGAAAACCAATCAAATTATTAAAACTTACTCTGAAGGAAAACGTTTCCACATCTTTCCTATGCTAAAGGTTTAAATTTCTATATCAACTAGTTTTGAATTGGTGCGGATATAAACCCAACTATGTCAAATGTCCAAAAATGCAAATGTCGACTTTGTCATTTCACCAATTAAAAACTAATGAACTTATTAAAGTTCGATTTTCATAAAATGATTTTCACGTCTTTTTTACATATTTCTTTTAAAGTTTGTAGTTTTAAATAAACAAATTTTAAATTTGGAGGGATATAAAGCCAACAATGTTATATCTCTAAAAATGCAAATAGTAACTTTACTAACTTTGACATTTCACCAATTAAAAACTAATGAACTTATTAAATTTAGATTTTCATAAAAAGATTTCCACATCTATTTTACATATTGCTTTTAAATTTTGTAGTTTTAAATAAACAAAATACCGTTCAAGCGAAACAATGGCTTGATAATGGTTTGCTGATTTTAAATGCGGTCGTACAAACACCGATGATGCCGAACCCGATCGTCACCCAAATTTGGCAGTTGTTCGGGAAAACGTAAAAAAAGTTCGCAAAATAGTTTTAGTCAATCATAAAGCGTGAGATAGCTGACACCTTAAAGATATTAGAAGGCAATGTATTGCATGAAGAAAGCTGCGTGGAAATAATATTAAATATAGTCAAATATATTGCATTCCAAAAGAATCTTATAAAAAAACAAATTTTATCCAATGATATCGGGAAACATTAATATTTTTTGACAGATATTTCTCTAATAGGCATACCGAGAATGAAAAACAGCTATAATTTTTTCTATTATATTCATAAATTCGAATAAATAAAAAATAAGCCATATACATGTGACCAATGTCAAATTTGAATGGCACTTGGTATAGATCCACGCGAACGATAATGTCCCTGCCACTAAAAGCTTTTCACTGGTAAATGTAATGTATTAAGAACGGCTGTACTCTCGAAACTAATCATAGATAGTAATTTTTATCCACTAATTTCCATTCGAATGATAAAAAAATTAATAAACTTTCCTGAAGACATGCAAAAAAATACACAATACTTTCCATCTACTTGGGTGAATTGAAAATATCTCTTATGAAGGAAGTAGTCCATGCTCAAAGTTTTAGTTTATTGAAGAAATAATAAAAAATAAAACTCAAAGTCATCTCCACAATATCTATTTATAGTCCAGGGCAGTTAGCAAAGAAATCGGAAATTGTTAGGGTCAGCAGATATCGAGATGCGATTTTCTGCATTGTGTTCAGAAAGTTCTATATGGTGTGGTTATTCCATTTTTCGAAAAATGCATTCTGGTGCAAAAAATGCATTTTGCAATTACATAATTACTTGCAACATAAGACTGGAAAACTCGCTCGAAAATTGTTACTCGGGGGTTTTCGGGGATGCCGAATTCAATTCTGGCATTATAATTACCCGGTGGCGCTCGGGGGTGGCTCTGCGGGGGTGATTGGGGGGAGAAATTTCAGCGTCCATGAAAATCAGCCGCAAATCGTTACTCGGGGGTTTTCGGGGATGCCGAATTCAATTCTGGCATTAGAATTATCCGGGGCGCTCGGGGAAAGATACTTCCAACGAGTCCGAGGATAGTGACGAGGAAGAAGATGAAGAAGGGGAAGAAGAAGAAGAGTTTGAAGAAGATGTTTAGTATTTAAGTTAAAAATTCAACTTTATGATGAATAATTCGATATTAATAAGAAATACTATTTATTATTTAAATAAAGTATTATTTTCATAATTTATGATTTTTTCACTTTATCCATTACCTTTCCACGCAGAGCCCCCCCGAGCGCCTCCGGATAATTCTAATGGCAGAATTGAATTCCTGTCTCTAAAAATTTCTTCATTTCGATCGATTTTGATCTAAATGCCCTGGACTATTAAACCCCAGAGTAGGGATGGGGTGTTGTCAAAGTAGCTTTAGCAATCAATTGTCTAGAACTACATCAAAACATCATTCAAGAACAATAAAGAGAAATTAATTATAAAATGGAAGAACTTGAAATCCATAATAGATACTTGCATGGCATGGGAAACGTTGAAAAATAAATTTAAAACAATTACAATAAAGCTAAAGCTAATGCTGCTTTGACAACATCCCACCCCTACTCTGGGGTTTAAATAAATATTGTAGAGACGTCTTTGAGTTTTATTATTTATTGTTTCTTCATTAAAAATATCTATTCTATAAAATAATGTGTACCACAGGAAAGATATATACTTATGCTTAGTCCTAAATGTAAGGCTTCTACTCCTTTCTTTATTCAAAAATTTTGTGGGTAAAATTTTATTTAAATATAGATTTGGAATTGTAGTACCAGTTTCCTGTATCTAAATGTCGTTGATTACGAGTTTTATCAGATAATAAAAAAACATTTGGAACCAAAACTTAAAAATTGGTATAGACTATTATTCATATTCTTTTTATTTTGAATTTGTAGTATCTGATGTCATTTCTCTTATCGCTCTTATCAGTATCAATCTTTAACGAAATTGAATTAAAATTTAGTAAATTTTTCATTTCTTATTTTGGTGAATTATCTGAAAAATAATAATGCAATACATTTTATCTTGAATTGCAAAAAACCTGGCCCTCAAATTAAAATAATAGAACACAATTTATTGGAACAAATCATAAATTGAATGAATTTGATTTTCAGCTTCGTTATCTAATAGATTCATAAGCGTAAATTTTCTCATTAAAAATTATCTTATATTGAACTTTCTATGTAAACAAATAAAGGGTACGCAACAATCCTTATCGTTGATAACATGATCTAATTTCAAAGCTCTACTACCAATTTGATCTTGGAAATCTCTTCGATAGCATCACCATCTAATTCTGTAGGTGATGTGGCCGATTAGAATATCAAAATATTTAATCATAGTACAGGATGTCCCTTGAAACTATCAGGAAAAAATGTATGAAGTTGATTTGTGTTTAATTGTTTTATTATCTGTATTTAGTAAGTTAGATTTTCAATATTTTTCTTCCCTTTGAGTTTCGCGAGTAATGTCGCATTGTTTTTATAAAATAGTTACTTTAATTCATTTCTATAACCATATTGGATTTGTACTTCAAATACTCTTCTTTATGGATATTAAAACTACATATTTTGTTGAAAAGATTTTTAATTTTAATTATGCTTAGTTTACTTATCTCTATGCTTTTTTTACCGTAAGATATAATTCCTGTGATGTTTGGTTCATCAAAATGTCAGTTTCTAGTATTTTTCTCCTCTTTCATACATGTTTTACGTCATTTCATTATCATTTTCGCTGTCACTTCACTTAACCTTCGGCTTTCCTATTGTATACTTATTATTTTGTCAATCTCATCGCGTAAACGATAGACTTGACCAGATCACAGATGTTTTTTTGTTATTTTATCTTGTATAGCAGAAGATCTTTTTTAGATCTTTAAAACAGTCTATAGAATTTCAAAGAAACTGTATGAGTATACGCCTGCCCATTTTGATTTCGCTTGACACGAGCGCAGGTCTAATGGAAATTTAGGTAAACAGAATAATTTTTTGAAATTCAACCCTAGACAAGACATTACAAAGCAAATAAAATTGGAAGAATAAAATCAAATAGTGTCACTAATTGCGGGTTCCAAAATGTTAATATGAGCGTCTTTCGACAAAAAAGTATATGTAAGGGAGCTAAATTGTACGAAAGTTATCATGTCGGTAATGTTATGGAATAAATTAGATTAATTTTCGGTACTTATTTGAGGGAAACTCCTGGTCCAGAAAGCAGAACGAAGCATGAAAACACGTATTCACCTAAAGTAGTAAACTGTGAATTTACAGCAATCGGAGGAATTACAAGTGTACACTTTCTTTTGACCAGCTGGGTTCGAATTTGGGGAAACCCCTTATCGGCCATGATCACATTCCACGGTTCTAGTAATTGTAAAAATCCGGAATCGTTGACGATCTGGCAATCACTAGAGAAAATGTGAATTTGACAAATATTCGCATGCCAATTTCGATTTCACTTGACACAAGCGGCGCTTTAACGGAATTTTAAGTAAATAAACAACTATTATACTAATAACTAATAAACTATCCGGAAAAGACATTTGCAAAGAGGGAAACGGAAAAGATAAAGAAAAAGGAGCGAACATCCTTGAAATCATTTGGTTCAAAATCACTTTGAAGTTTTATTATTTTTTATTAAATTGAACAAATATACACCTTGGATTATGTACAACTTAGTTATTTAAGTATATGATTATATTTATATAGTAGAATTTTACCCTTCGTACATATATGATGAGTTTATTTTGTTGAACGATGGTTGTGTATGCTTTTAAAGTTGTAAACGTTCTATTCGTTTTTTATGCCCAGAACAAGGAACCTGGTCAATATCGACATCTGTTTTTTATATTACTAAAAATTTGGATTTTTACCTACTTTTAGGTCTACTGTTGGAAGTGAACTAGAGAATTTACAACAATCCTCTTGTGCAAAATTTGGATAAAAAATTATTGTTTTATGTTTTGTGGAATTTAAAATACTTGACAATCTCTATGCAGTAGTTGCAGACAATATCAATAATTAGAAGCCAAGGAGCGGCCAACACTACGATGTCCGCCATTAGGTCGTTAGGATATTTTTACTTTATCGGCTATTAAACTGGGACACCCTCTATATATAGTTTGGATTGAACAAACATCAGGATAGATATTAAAATAAACAAATCATTATCTGAAATCCAATAATAACTGCGTTGAAAGGAAGATTTGACGTATATTACGATTATATTTAAGCTTCGAGTTCATATAATTTTGCTACTGGTAATCCCGTTTATCTAATCACGTAATCTTTTAAACCCTGTCAATTTGTTTTGAATGACATTATGAAATATTTGTCCAAAGAAACGTGTTTATTTTGTTCTTCTAAATTCAATATCGGAATCTAAGTTAGTCCAGGTATGTCACATATTATATCGTCTAAGAATGTGGAAACATAGATAACAAATATTAATTTTTTTTTAATTTAATTCTGCAAATTTACAATCAACTCAACTAAAATATAGAGTTATAAGTATAGTCTATTCGAATTTAAGACAACAAGAAAGGAGATGCCGCCGAGTTAAAAAAATGGACAAAAAAGGATTACTTCCCCATATAAACCTCGCTACTTTTCCTTTATTTCTTTGAGCGTGACGCCGTAGCGCTGGCGACCTTAAAGAGAAATACAGTCATAAATCCCATGGCTCCTTTCTTCAAAGGAAAGCCGAGCGCTTGCGTCTCAGCGGTACCTTTGACGGTGTGGTCCTTTCTTTCTGACTTATTACGTGGACAGACTATAAATGTGTGGAATGAATAAGGCAGGTGAGAAGAAATCGTCCAAATTAAAAAGTTTAGCGAACGTGTGAACTTTATAACTTTTATCCGTACTATACTACAACCGGCTCTGGATTACGAGCAGCTTATTATTTAGAAATTGACCGTATCGCTTAATAAAAAATCGTGTGACAGTAGTCTTGGACGCGTGGGTTGTCGGTCAAGTCAGCTTGACCGGAGTTGCGTGCACGTTCGTGTAAGACTTTTTCATCTGACATGCAAACCGTTTGAATAAAGTAACTAACTCGCACTCACACTGGCTCCCCTTCGATGTGGTTGGTGTTTTCTTGAAAAATGCAAGTTGGTCACACTGCAATTCATCACTTGTTTAATAGATTATTATGACTAATTATTTTTTACGACTAAAATAGACTCGTTGATTTAATTCAAACTACAAAATGACTCAACGGGATTTAAGGGAGTTAAACAACTAACAACATTTTGGTAATACGCTAGTCAACTAAAAAAATAAAAGGGCAGTTAGCGGAAAGTTTAGGTACAGTCCTAATTCTTTTTATTTTTTGTTTTCGTTGCCGCTGAACACGAATGTGAGGTTTGCCGACAGATATTTTGTCCGGAACATTTTTTTTTTTGGAAAAAGGTTCAAATTTTGTCATTTTTTTTAATTTTTGGCCTAAAATTTCCCACAAGTTTCATAAACAACAATTTTTTCTACGAGCAAAAGTTACGCCACTAGAGTGCGTTGAAAAATGTGCAGAATTTCCAACAATTGGAAATACGCCAAATCTTGCCTTTTTATATCCGATTTTCATGGAAACGAGCCATATTACAATAATTTTGACTAATTCTAATTGGTTTGTGTGAAGAAAAAAACGTTTTCTTCCTGAATTCAGGAAAAGGCAAAATTCAATCGACAACATACTCTCCACTCCTTGCTGTAAAGAATAAAACTGTTGCAGAGAATATTCTGTTTTTACATGCAATGAGTGCATGTGACAGGTCTGCACCATTCAACCAGGGGAAACTAAAGTTTGTGGGAGTACTCATTAAAAATCCTGACCTTGGTAATGTTATCAGTTCTTTTAAAAAACAGTTACGCCTCTCCCCAAAGCATAGCTGCAGCTGGAGAGCGATTTTTGGTCGAAGTGTGAGACTAGAACGGAAGGTCTGCACCCTCCTTGAACCACCTGCGCTTCCTCAACTACAAGAAGGCAGCATTCAAGGCATCATCAAAAATAGCTGCATTTCGACCCTCAGGAGCTGCAGCCACACAGCATAGTTACAGAGTTTACCATCAAGTGCAGCAATGGATGGGAGTTGATCATCGAGCAGAGGATTGGGATTGGAAGAGCACCACCAATGGTCTAGAACCAGTTACAACACTTTTAGCCCCTGCTCCCCGCAAACTGCTTAAGTTGGTAACATGCAAGTGCGCCAAAACCTGTGCACGAAACTGCAGCTGCATAAAGGCGGGGCTACGTTGCACTGATCTATGCATAAACTGCGTTCACAAATCATGCAACAATGCATCGGTGGCCCTTGAAGAATACGAAGATGAGGCTGAAGATTTGGATCTCCAAGAGGAAATTGGTATTAAGTTTCCTACCCTTGAGGAAGTCTTAGCAGCACAGGAAGAAGATGAGGAAACAGCAGGGTCCTCAGAAGGTATGTAACATTACCTAAATATTCCAAACCTTGTTGTGACATTAATATTCTCTTACTTACATAAGGACCATCATATTCCTGAACTTGTTACAATCTCTTAGTATGCAACTAATTACATCCTATCTATTCTTTTCAGATGTATATCTCCTCTCTCGTCCACCTATAAAAAAGGGGCGCATGGAATGACAATCTGAATTTTGGTAAAATGCTCTCAAAAGTACAGTAGCATGCAGATTTCAGGGAATACAACAAAATAATATATTTTTTTAAATGGGATACCCTGTATATTATTAAATTTTCGGAATTATTCTTTTTTCCTGATTTCAAAAACATACCATATGTTACCCCTACCATATACCGTTTTTGAGTTACTAAACGTCGAATATCTTAATTAAACTAGTTACTCTAATATGGAAAAGTTAATATGATTAAAGTGAGCTGTGAAAATGACAACTATATTGTTTGATAAGTGTTATTTTTGTAATGAAATAATCAAAATGGTTTTGCAGGTAATTTTTAGATGGATTTTTTCATTGTCCTTTATTACTTTCTTCTGTAAGTACGTACACGTGATTTACATCATTGTTATGTAACATTAGCTATAGAATTACCATTTTTCAGTCGAATAAACCCAGAAAAGTAGCTTTAAATTTCCTCTGCATACATTGTATAACCTAATTGTATATAGTCTCGTTAATTTTCTCAGAATGGGGTAGTAGGCAATGTTCTTATCAACGACCGAGATCTTACATGCTATAGTTATCGATTTCACCCCAACGAAATATAATAAGGTGCCTTTATTTGATAAGAATATTTATTTAACAATCGAGTTATTTTATAGTAGATATTTATTAAATTATTTCGAGCTCTTCGATCACCAGTGGATTTTCAAAAATCAATTATTTTAACAGGTTTAGGTCGTCAAATTCGGTCGCTGCTCAGGTTAATGAATCATTGCACGACGTATAATAATGATTTAATTAATTCATCAGCATCGTTATAAATTAAAATTGGCAAACTAACAATGCCAAAAGCCGATAAGTAAATAAACCAATAATGTATGAGGTAAGTATTAAAACTTTTTATTTTGTGTTCAATTAAAATGTCTAGGATATTCTGAAGGTCCATAGTAATGTAATTTTTGGCTGTTGTAATATTTTATTGTTGTCAGATTAAAAGGACCCCGCACCATTCTTATGGAAACGGGAGCACCGTCCAATTTTGTCTGAATTTTTGATATGTGACAGTACTTGATGTCCTGATCAATAGTGTCTATGGGCCCAATCCTATCCTATGGCTAGATTTCGATATACAGGGCGTTAAAGTTCAAGATCCCGAAATTTTAAAATGTGTACCAAAAAGTCCCTGTAAAATATTTTTAAAAGTTTCTGGCGGATATATGTCGTCAAAATAGATACGTAATAAATAAAATCAGAATATATTTCCTTACAGGGCGATTCATGTTTCCACAGGCCTTTTTGTTTAAAGTATGTATTTTTAACATGCAGAAATAGCCTGAAATATCGATAAAAAAAAGTCATCGTCAAAGTTTCTGAATATTGGATAAAATCTTGACGTCCTGGTTCAAAATTGTAATAGGTAAAATTGGATCCTATGGCTTGTTTTCGAGAAATTAAACGATTAATCTGTAAAAATATCAATTTTTATCAATATCAAATAAACGAAATATTGTAAACTAAATATTTTTAGGCACTGTATTAGATTATATTGCACAGTTATATTAATTGGAGGCAGGCTAAAAAATTCACACTTACAGGGTGATCTCACTTGAATTTGTAAGATGACAAAATCAACAAATCTAAAACAGCTGCCAAACAATTAATAATTAATTGTTACCTTTTACTTATTTTTTAATAAGTTAATCTTACTTTTAAAATCTATTTTATTGAACGGGTTGTACGTATGACGATCATACCATTCCATTAGGTACAAAAAAAGATTAGATAGAATTACAGGTCAGTTGCTTTGACAAATATTTGTGCTTTTTATTGAACCGATAATTCAGATTTTAAGCTCGTTTCCACACCACCCGTGAGGTAGAGCCCTAGGCGCCTTTTTTTAAGTGGTTTCCGCTTTTAGGCCTATTGCACTGATATTTTTGTAGAATCATTAAATCAATTTTATTGGCAAAAACAAAAAAAGCATAGTAGGTAGGTAATGTTAATAAAGTTTAAGTCCAAGGGTGATCAAAAATCAGAAATTCCTTCCGATTTTTGATCACACCGTATCAAATATGTTTCATATCACCTAATAGAACAAGAAAAGTTAGGATAAGGACATGTAATCCGTTTTTCTAGATTTTCAACTGTTTGGCTACAGCCGCCACCAGAATTTACAAAAATGTGATTTTTGAGTAGCTGTAGATCCTTTACTATTTACCTAAGATAGTAAGTGTGATATATCGTTGGAATCTGCTCATTGAGAAGACTTTAAAAGTGTTAAAATACATAGGGCGTTCCATTAAAAATAATATAACTTTTATTATTTTATTATTATAAATTTTAAAATGTAAAGCTTAAAGCTGCCTACAATTTTTGTAAATAACATTTTTCCGTATCTTTTATTATAACAGATCTACTGATCTTTGTCAGAATAATCAATCACCTTGAATTTTTGTTCAGTACATTTTTTTTGGTACTTTGATAATTAAAAAAAAATGAAAATGAAATATCACATACATAGTGGATGGAATAATCGATTTTCCACAATTGCATACGACTCTCCAAAAGTAACAGTTAAATATTCCTAAAAAGGGATAACAAGTAAACCAAAACGCTAGGGCTCTAACACATTGGTGTTGTCGAAACGAGCTTGAAATATGAATTATGGGTTCGAAAAAAAGAAATCAAGTATTCCTACCTATTTTTTTATTTATTGGAACAATAAACCTTTTAATTGTTTGGCAGCTGTTTTAGATTTGTTGATTTTGTCATCTTACAAGCTAAAGTGAGATCACACTGTAAGTATGAATTTTTAGCCTGCCTCCAATTAATATAACCGTGCAATATAATCTAATATAGTGTGTAAAAATATTTTGTTTACAATATTTCGTTTATTTCTTATTACTAAAAGTTGCTATTGGTAAAATTAATATTTTTACAGTTTAATCGTTTAATTTCTCGAAAAAAAGCCATTACAATTTTGAATTGGCCTAAAAGCGGAAACCACTTAAAAAAAGGCGCCTAGGGCTCTACCTCACGGGTGGTGTGGAAACGAGCTTAAAATCTGAATTATCGGTTCAATAAAAAGCACAAATATTTGTCAAAGCACCTGACCTGTAATTCTATCTAATCTTTTTTTGTACCTAATGGAATGGTATGATCATCATACGTACAACCCGTTCAATAAAATAGATTTTAAAAGTAAGATTAACTTATTAAAAAATAAGTAAAAGGTAACAATTAATTATTAATTGTTTGGCAGCTGTTTTAGATTTGTTGATTTTGTCATCTTACAAACTCAAGTGAGATCACCCTGTAAGTGTGAATTTTTTAGCCTGCCTCCAATTAATATAACGGTGCAATATAATCTAATACAGTGCCTAAAAACATTTAGTTTACAATATTTCGTTTATTTGCTATTGATAAAAATTGATATTTTTACAGATTAATCGTTTAATTTCTCGAAAACAAGCCATAGGATCCAATTTTGAACCAGGACGTCAAGATCTACATTATATCCAATATTCAGACACTTTGACGGTGACTTTTTTTATCGATATTTCAGGCTATTTCTGCATGTTAAAAATACATACTTTGAACAAAAAGGCCTGTGTAAGGAAATGTATTTTGATTTTATTTATTAAGTATGGATTTTGACTACATATATCCGCCAGAAACTTTTAAAAATATTTTACAGGGACTTTTTGGTACACATTTTAAAATTTCGGGATCTTAAACTTTAACGTCCTGTATATCGAAATCTAGCCATAGGATAGGATTGGACATCAAATCAGGACATCAAATACACACGTACATATAAAAAATTCAGACAATTTGACGGTGCTCCCGTTTCCATATGAAAAGTATATTCAGAAATATAGTGGCTGTGTTTTACTGCTAGATGGTAGCACATTTGCCAAAGTTATTAAAAGAATAGGCCAGAAAATTGTCTCATAGTCAAGCGAATGAAGGGGAATTACCTTCGCATTCAAGGTTTAGAAATAGAAATCATTTAAGAAAAGATTTTAATGTTACTCTTGCGGTAAATTCTGACACCAGATGTCAGATTGTCTTGACAATAAAATTAGAAAAAAAACTAATAAAAATATAGACAGAAAAGATTGGAAAACTGAAAATAAGAAAGGTTAGGACCAAACTTTATTGAATAATATGAACTTTTTACGCTAGCTTATAATAATGATAATAAAAACCAATATTCAGAAGATGGTACATCAAAATTATTAGAAGAGTAGGCCAGAAAATTGTCTCGTAGAATTATGCTTTTGTCTATGTATAAATTTCAAATCAATATGCATATTTAATTAGTTATATATTCGAATAGTCAATAAGTTAGAGCACTCCTCATCCTTTATATCATTAAAAAAGTGGTTTTTTGTTTTAATTTTGAAAATTTATTTTTTATAAAATTATTATTTAATAATGTAGTAAGCTCTTTTGTCGAAAATCGGCACACTAATAGCATCGCTACAAAAAATTAAATGGCTGCTAAATTCCGGCTGCAAGAAGAGAATATTCTTAGAGTAAATCATCAGCTCATCAGCCTTCAGACTTCAGTCCAGTTAAGCAGATACAGCGAGGAGGTTATTTATCTTTCCCCTAGTAAAAATTTGAACCAGATTAAATGTAAAGGTGGACAAACACATAAATCATTGTCAAAAAATAGCTGATATGACATTGTGAGGGAATAATAAATGCGTAACCAGTACATAATCTGGGTTATTATTGCATTAGATACTCTTGGTTCTGATTTCCATTTATTGGTTAATTAAATCAATATTAAAATAATTCGTGTTACATAAACTGGTTTGAATTTAAATGTTATCAAGGGTATTCGAATAGTTTTGAATAGTGATTTAAATTTTCGTGAAGAGAAAGTGCATATTCAATTCATTTCCCCGTATTGTAATATTTTCATTTCCTTTCACGATTGTTGCGTGGATACATATTTATTATAGCTAAAAGTATTTTTAATAGAAGTCGTTTTGGTCCCTATTTTACCATTGTAATCAAAAGTCGCCCCTTGAATATTAAATCTAATAACTTCTTCAATCAAAACTTCTCCAATTGCATCATATAACGTCATTTCAGCTAAAAATGCATTTTAAAACCTCTTTAAAAATAATTATTTTAAATTTTGACAGAAGTTAGGTTAGTGAATAGGAAAATATTTTTAATGACCATCAATATTTTCACAGACGTTAAAATATAAAGAAATCGTTACAAAATAGAACCTATTATAAGTCATTTTAAACAGTGAATCTCATTTGACAGAACTATAAGTTTCTTAAGAACGTTTTCTAATAAAAATATATAAATGGATTTGTTTTAGGCAGTGTTATATTTTTTAAAACCGGGGAACTAGAAATAATGACAGAAAAAAGGCATGGAATTTTAAAAGTAGCCTCTATTTCATCTAAGGAATGATTGGTCCTCTTTTAATTTTAGAAGGAACTGTGTAAAGAGATGCTGCGTTTTTTTCATCTATACTCTGTTTGAAAATGATTTATAGCTAAATTTTTATGACCCAGAAGTTAAACCCCAATATAACATCATAAATCAGTGGCGGATAATTTCTAAAATAAAATGTTTAGCATTATTTGTTCCAAAATGAAATCTTGGGTTTTCTTCCTAAACTTTTTAAAAATACCAATTTATTTCAATTCTTGGTAAGTATGTAATCTCTACATGTAGAAAATATTTACAATTCAAGATCAATTTAAGTAGCCCCTCAACTTTCTTAGAAAAGATTAAAATTTCTAATGGCAGAAAGTGTTGTGCAGATTGTAAATTATTTTAGTTAAAATTTACATTTCCGTTTGTGTAGTCCTGTGATTGTAACACACAGAATTGTTAGTTCTGTAATCATAGGTGATAAAAAGCAATATTGATCAAGTGAATTTGTGAAATAAAAATGGCACAAACGTCTAATTATACTCCTGTGAAATTAAAGTGCAATTTAACCGTGCATATGAAAAGTGTTAAATGTACATGACGCTCTTGTACATGAATATTTCAATAGTACTACAGCAATCATTTATAGACTTTTAATGCAATGAAAGGATGGAAGTATTACAGTAGCGCCGAAAACGTCAACTGGGAAAAAACCCACTCAAATAGACGGCACTATGAAACAACTGATCCGAAGAAAAGTGCATTCGTTTTATTTACAAAAAAAGATACCTACTTTGGATAAACTTTTAGTAGACATTAATGGAGACGAAACTATGCCAAACGTTAAAAGAGACAAATTGTGGAAAATTTTACATGAATTAGACTTCGTTTGGGAGAAGAACGTTAGAAAATCTGCGTTCATAGAGAAAGATGAAATTATTTGTTGGAGGAGGCAATATTTAAGGGAAATTAGAAAATTAAGAAGAGAAGACAAAATATTTTTTGTTTATATGAAACATGGATAAATGAAGGACATTTTGTAAAAAAAAGTTTGGCAAGATAAACAGGTTACAAATGCTCGTCAGGCATTTATAGAAGGTTTGTCTACTGGCTTAAAATTAGAATTTGTTTCAAATTCTACGAAAGGGGGAGGAATATTTCAGTCAAATGATAGATTTATTACCGACCAATTCTGTAATAGTTATGGACAATGCCAGTTACCATTCAAGATTAAAGGAACCGTTACCTAACACCAAATGGAAAAAGCAAGAACTCTCCGATTGGCTAATAACCAAAGAAATAGTGGCAGAAGAGAGATTACTCAAAAAAGAGCTATTGCAATTCTGTAAACAACATTCACCAAAATTTAAGAAGTATAGTGTAGATGAAATAGCAAAAGAACATGGAGTTAAAGTGTTGAGGTTATCACCTTATAACTGTGAACTTCCCCATTGATTTAATCTGGGCTCAAATGAAGGGATATGTCACGAAAAACAATACAACATTTAAACTTCAAGATGTTCGTCAACTATTATGTGACTTCATATCAAAAATTTCACCGGACAATTGGCAAAACGCTATAAGACTCCTTATCGGGAGAAAAGGACTTACTTATTTAGGTATGTAACTCTATATTTATATTAATTATAATAAGTTTATATGACACTAGTACCCGAAATAAAAACAAACAAATTTATATGGAATCACCCCTTGTTCCTAAAAACGAAGTATGAGTGTTTTATAAGAAAATATTTTTTTGCAAATATTTTTTTTTTAGTATCTATATCATATAAATTTGGTTGTGTCTATACTTATTATTAAATTTTAAGGAAATGTCCTAACCTAATATCTAGTAGGTATACTTACTATTTTTATAAAAATAAATGTGGGTACTTAATATTGACAGTTTACTATTTTTTATATTAAAGTAATTTCGTGTTCCCCGTCACTGAGGTATAGAATTATTGGTTAATCCCTTAGGGTTTGTTTATTTACATTTTATGTTGTATTGTATTCGAGATTTTTCGGGGCGGTCATACTAAAATCTAGTGAAAATTCAGATAAGAAGGTATAGTCTGTCCAAGAGATAAGTCAGAAAGAAAGGAACACACCGTCAAAGGTACCGCTGAGACCGAAGCGCTCGTCTTTCCTTTGAAGAAAGGAGCCTCTTTAATGTCGGCTTTGGCGGCGTGTTCCTTTCTTTCTGACTTATCTCTTGGACAGACTATATCAACATTTACTTTTTTTCTGCATTGAACAATCCGGTATAAAAAACTGTGCTATCATGCATTTTCAAATGGAGTATAGCTAAAGCATTCTCATGATAGTTTGAATTAATAAAATCTGATTTAAGAAAAAAGAAGAAAGGTTTCATTATACATTATACAAAATATTAAATATCTTTTCTAATACGGAAGAAGGATTTTTCTTTGATCAAAACTTGTTTGTAAGATTACACTCATTTATTTTGGAAATATTTGAGGCTAACAGTTGATTGTGGAAATGGTTAAATAATTCCTTAGGTGAGCACGAAGGTAAGACCCATTTCTTCTTAAAATAATTTTTTAAATTTGTCTAAATTGTTTACAAATATTTTCTTATGTTTCATGCGTTTTTTTTATGTTCCACCATCCGTTATATTTAGTCATAAAAACATTTAAGGTATGCAAGTAATTGCACTCTATCTAAAATAATTATGAGTTTTTATTAAATAGTTTGTTTGACCTTTTCAATAGATGAGTAGCTATTTTTTTATTATCAGCTACTTCGAATACAGTTCAATTTAAATTGAAAACATTTCAAAACAAAATTGTTAAACCGATGTTAAAATTATTTTATTTAGTGTCTACTAGACTTTCGTGGAATTAAATTAATAAACAAATTTAAAACAAATCTGGGTAAAAATAAATTGTAAATGAAAATAATTCGAGGGTGGGTCAATCTGAGTTCTACGTAAGCGAACAAAAATAGAATTTTCTTGATTTTACAAGGATAACGTCTTATTTTTAGTGCATATTCTTATGAAATGTACACAAAAATCACTTCAAATGAACTTATCAAATATGTTAACAGACGCAGTTTTCTTATCGTCATGTTGTTTGTTTGCTTACATATGTCAGAACTTTTATCGTATTTACAATAGTAAATAATATCCAGGAACAAATAATCACAACAAAACTTTATTTGAATTCGAATCAATGTCGTGACATTTACAGTTGGAATTTCAGTTTCTTAAAGAAAATAAAGTTTTCGATGATTTCTTGCATTTAAAAATAAAAAGATATGAATGACGGACCCAAAAGGGGCACTAAAGATAGGACGTCCATAAGTGAAGGGCCGTTGCCATGTGTCATTTTAAGGTCCCAAACATCAAGGTTTTGCGTATGGATTTTTTTTCGTATAGTAACTCTACGAATTTCAATGAAAGTGTTTATAATAAGTTAATTATTTCATACATATAAGAGTATGTTGTACCGGGTGTCTGATAAAAGTGGCTCCAGCAATGTTTGGTTATTGAATAATCAGAAGAGATATTAAAGAGTGAAATCTGGCCAAATTATGTTGTAGTCAAGCAGTTTCTTACTCAACAAAACCTTTTAGAGATCTAAACTAGCAAGGCGCTTCCAATGGTAAGCTATAGAAAAACAGAAAAAGTTTTCACCATATTCTGTGTTATACTAAAATGATTAGAGCATATCAAATACATCTAAATCTGCATAAAAATCTTATTTTCTATTACTGAAGAGAAGGTATGAAACATGGAGTATGGCTATGTGCACATACATGGTGGTCCTTAAGTAATTGTACATAGAAGTATGGTAGATTTCTCACTTTAAAATATTACGATTTGAACCAACTTGCTCTAATAAGGAATACACAGGGTGTTAGAGGTTACCTTTTGAGATTTATTTATTGCAATAACTTTATCGTTTTTGGATATGTATACATAAAAATTTGGAACTGGGGGTTTTTGGGCACGAGAAATCAGAATCTGGTACCTACTTCCATGTAATTTGTAGAGGGCGCTAGTTAGGCCAAACTTGTGGTATAAATTTGCGATAAACTTTTTTGTTCTTTAAGTTAGAGCTATTCTTGTAAAAGAATATTAAAACCACGTTATTTTAGTAGAAAAAAGCATAATTGTTATTAACCTTAGAACTTAACGGTTTACGAGATAATTGCATTTTAGGGATCAGCTGCATGATTACACTTGTTTTTTTGTGGACCTGACACTATTCCTGCTGATTCTTATGTAAAATGACCTTCTGAATCCGAATATCACTTCAGTTTTTCGTCATCACCCACCGCATTTTTTCATCCCTCTAAATTATGGAAAAGTGATAAAAATAGGTGGGCGGTAAAAAAAGTTAAAAATTTAGATCTCATTGGTGGAATAAGAAACTCCGAGATTCCTAATAAATAAATGTGTAGTAGTGGAAAACTTGCCAACCAATAAGGATTCTTCGTCACGTATTGGCGGTTAGATAATTTGACTCACAATCTACAATCACTCAGTTAAATAATAAAGTCAAATTAGAGAACGCTGTCTCTGTCTAAATTATTTTTTTTTTCATTCTACTATTTCTATGCTTTCACTTGTATAGTGTTGATACATTTTTAAACTACTGGTAATTTTCTGTGGTCATTGTTGGAATAGAATCAGCGACTCTTATCGGGAGCAAAGTGAACCGCAACCAACGAAATGGTTTCGCCAGGTCATTGCCCTAACACAATTATAAAAGATGATTCTGAGGATGATATCGGTAAAATTTGGAACTAAATGAAATAATTCAACATAGGTATTTGATGAAAACTGTTTCTAAGTAAAAAAATGTTTTTAAAACTGTTGTTTGTGAAAATACTCGATATCTCCACGTAATAATTATTTAATGATTGTCCTGATTATTCTTGTTTGTAAATATTAAAATCCAGGCTACTACTACTTAAGATTTTAGTCTCCAAGAGGTAACGTGACACCTAGATTATTTTTAAATTTCCGTTTGTAGTTGAGATAAAAACTGGATCGAGGCGCCTCGTCGGATACTGATAGGTGTTAACCCCAAAAAGCAGGTAATTTATTTCTTCATTTGAAAGTGAATCTTTTGTTTTTATGTCTTAATATCTTTTATTTCTTAAAGTTTACTAAAATTTTATAAAAATCCTAGTTTCTACTTAAATTAATGATGTTTGTTAACAATAAAAAGCATGTTATGAAATAATTATTATATACAGATTCGGACAAAATATTTCTTTGGTATAGGCCGAAATCTGCAAGGGAAAAAAGGAAAGCAATAATAATATAAGGTTATATAACCGAGAGAGACGCATTGATGTATTCTCCTCTGTTGACCCCACTTAGCTATTGAAGTGACTTCAACTTCGCACGGAGTCAAGGAGACAAGCGACAGAGAACACTAGCGCCTACGTCCGATCCCTTTTTCGGGTGCCTACGGTGTTGCCAAATGCCAATACAACATATTTACTTGAAATATTACTTTGTACATAATTTTTTTGAGCTAAGCTGACCTAACATACCCTTATCTTACCTGACATAATCCTGTACATTATTATCTGTTACATTTTATTAATTTGTATTATTATTATTATTATTAACACGTTATGCGATAAGTTTGGCACTCAAAACACGGTTGGGAAGTAACCTATTCTCCTTCTTCGTGATATGTGAGGAAAAATTATAATGCTCTCTCAACTTTTAACAAGCTTTCCTTTGTGCTCTGGCTAAACCGTAATACCACAATTATTTTCTCTCTGAATCTGTATTCTTACAACCATATTCGGGTCGTATTTAAATCACTCAACGAACATCGTGTCATAAGATTGGCGGAAAGCAGTTTCAATAGAGCATGCGATTTCTGGATATAAGGCTGCTAGAGGTAGAGACTTTCCCTCCATTAAATTTTATGCTGAAATTACTTGTAATCCACCACTTGAATATTTTAAAATATTAGCGACTGTACTGGACGAAGACAATAAGTCTACTGAATTACCAGAAATGTCTCCTATTGTTCAAAAAATTAAACACCCTGTATGTGTAAAAAAATTATCATAACATTTGTTCATTGCGCTACATTTAAAGACAAAATTATAAAAAAAAGCATAACTTTATTTTGAACCAAAATAGCGTTGCAACAAATTGTATTAAGTTAAACGAAAACAATTAGACACAAAAAAATGTAAACAACATAACTTATAACAGTTGTTCAACGTGACCTCCATTTTGCTCAATACATTTGCTATTGAAGTAGATTGGTCATTTCTCAGTTCGTCGCATGCATCCTCAATTTTCCGTAGAAGGTTCTCTCTAGTGTTTATTTCAGTTGAATAAACAGTTTAAATAACCCCAAACATGGTAATCGATTTGATTAAAATCGGGCCAAATATCAAAACTATAGTATATTATTTACTAAAGTCAACAATACGTACAGACTCGTTTATTTTATTATTATTATCAAGAATGGATTAGAAGAGTCGAGAAATTATGATGCTCTAGTTAAAAAAAATTAGACGCGGATAAAGAAATTTCTAGTTTTTTGATTTAACCATTAAAATGTACTTTTGTTGTAACATTATTTTTGTTTAAAATAAAGTTGTGCTTTTTTCGGAATGGGCATTTTCCTCATTTTTATAATTTTGTTTGTATAAGTAAAAAAGGAAGAAAAGTGAGGATGTAAACGAAGATGAATTAATTAAAAAAAAAATTAAAAAAATTTTAATTAAAAAAACCTTCAAACAGATGTAAAACGTACAGTTCACCCTCTTGAAGAGGTTTTATCAATTTTATTTTACACATAGTCATGTTTTTCAATATATTGGAACTCCTTTTTGAGCTATCTCAAATTTTGACGTAAGTTTTTATAAGTTAGTTTATGTCTTGTATTTTATATAGAAACTTGTAAACCCCTTTTTAGGTTGCGGCTCTGATGATGACCGTTACGGTCGAAAGCGCTTAGCTAATTATTAAATTAAAAATTTTACACACTTTAAAGAGATTTTTAATTTCTTAAAATTTACAAAAGATTTTTTTCGCTACATTTAAGTGTGTACAAGTCATACAGTCTTTTCTAAATTAATGTTATGTAAATCATCAGCTTTGGTGAAGGATGATAATTGAAAAAAACTTCATTTCCAAATACGGACAAAAAAAAAAAGCTTAAAAGAAACAAAAATTAAAGGAAAGGGCAAATTACAAAAACAAATATGGCCAACTCCCACAAAATTACGATGTCTTTTCCGAATCAAAAATAGTACATTGTTTACCGAGTAGGAAAAAGTCTACATTTCTGGATTACTGTGAAGATGAAGCAACACAGGAATGTGGCTTTTCCTACGAGGTAAACATACTATTTTTCCGCAAATCGTTTAAAATTCGCGAATAATTTTATTCACAAATAAATGGTGCTTTGAAATTCGTAATAAAATTGGTTGCGTTACTATGGAAACGTATTAATGTTGAATTGTCAAACTTGACGCATATAAATTTAATTGATGGTGTCTTCGAAAGCAAAACAGTGTAAAATGATAAGTGATGATGAATTTTCCATTCCTGGGACTCCTCCAGAGCTGATTGAGGCAGTGAATACTGCTTCATTCGAATTATTGCCAAAGAAATCAAGAGAAAAGTACGAATATGCATATAATATAACAAACTAAATTTAAAATGTATTAAGGTTTTCAAAATATAAAATTAACCTTATAAACAACGTGTTTTCAATCATTTACGTAGAATACTAACAACTGTAAGGAAATTAATACTTCCTAACAGTTAGGAAATCTTGACCTTTTCTTTAAGAAATTTTGTCTGGAATGTCAAAATTTCCTACCGATTTGCGGAAAAGCAATTTTGTTTTAGTAGTGAAAATATAGCTTTTGGTTAGTAGATTTTTAGATCATTCAGGGTTATACAAAAGTGATATTTTAACCGGAGGTTCAGAAGTTTAAAATATGAATATTTACTCAATAATACAGAAGAAAAAGATTGTAAATCATTTGAAAATCGGTATTCATTTTGCAATAAAAGTTATCTTTAAGCAAAAGGAAGAAATTTCAAAACATTTTTCTGAATATCTTGAAATAACTCCAAGGCGTTTATTTGTAACGACTTTAATATTTCGACTTTTGAAAAAAAAAAAGAATTTAAGTATACCATCTCCATTTTATGTCAGAGCCAATTTAATTGCCAAGAGATTGCCAAGCTAGAATTTAATTTTGTCAATGGTTCTGTGAAAAACAAAATAATAACATTGTGATTTTAAAAATAATATTATATATCGTTGAAGCTACTTTTACAAGACATGGAGTTTTCATTTGGAGGACTGTAGACACTTTTAGCAAACAAACGACACTTTTAGTGCGAATTTAAAAATATTAACAATTATTTATGAATCAGCCTGTATATAAAAATATTTTAATTTGGTTTTATTGTAAAATTTTAGCTGTTTTCCTTCCACGGATCCTTTTTAAGAATTTTGTAAAGAGGTTTTTAACACGTTAATCGCCATGAGACCCGACATTTGGTTCTCAACTAAAAGAGCCGCTCAGGCCCTGTGAACCGAGGTATGGGCTTCATCGCTGGCTTTCACTTTATGCTCTGTGAACCAGCGTATAGGTCACAAATTACATTGCTGCTAATGGGATATTAAAATACAAGGCCTGGTGGTCCCAAATAACTTTTGAGCCTTTAACATATGTGTCACGTTTGGAGGATAATGCACATCGAAAATATAAATAAAATTATACAAACATGTTGCTCATTTCTACCTTGATCCAACAGTGGTTCCATGAGCTGCAACACAACTTTCGAGGTCGCACTAATGTTTGGATCTTTATCTTTTCACAGTAAACTTTTAGATCATAGGTTTCCTCCTTTGCAACAAATTTTGTACAATTAAAGCGCTTATTTTTAATGCACGGTTTGAAGAGAAGGCGTCCCCTAAATGGAACTGATAAAAATCAATGCAAACTTCCCGTTCTGGAATATATACTTCTTGAAACTTATTAGTCAATAATTTCAATAAAGGGCTCACACGGCCTAAACTCTATACAGGCTCTGAGACCCAAATGCTGGTTCACATTTTGAAAATGCTTTTTTTGGACATAAAAATAAAAACAACTTTTACAACATTATAATGTTATCCATTTAATAATAGGGAATAAATCGTTAAAAAAAAAATTTGGGCCCCGGGGGACAAAATTTTATGGTGCTGTTTGGGCGATTAACGTGTTAAAATAAATGTTAATTGATCCAAATAACAAAAAATCTAATTTTGATTATTAATGGGATATTCTTAAATTTTCAGTTTACTTCTAAATTCAAATGTTATCAAAGAATATTGATCCTTCCTCTAGCAAGATGAATCTTCCTCGATTAAAATAATGATAATGTCTTTACAGTGGTTGAAGAGACATTTTTTAAATTTTAAACATGAATTTTATAGCTTTTTAGAACCTTTTATCCATTTTAATTTCCTCTGTGGGCATTTGCACTGCTTATACGCCCCTCTATAGAAATACAGGTACTTGTCGAAAGGGTGCGTGGAAATAACGTCCTATTTTATATTTTGATTTTATTTATACTCACCGGGAGGTTTAGGAACATTCCGTTTTACTTGCATCCATTTGTAAGTAGGCAAAGCCGGTTGCTGTATGGAAGCAGATGCTAAAGTATGCAAACCGTGATGCTGTCTTAATCTAGAGTGATCATCCGGAAGCATTTCCTGTTTGTACCTATGCAAATGTTGGAACTCCATGCAGGCATTCGACGATGCTACATTCGGATTTATCAAATAGCTACTTTCATTAATATCGACTTGAAATTTATTTTCCTGTAAATAATTTTGTTGAATTTGTGCATCCTCAGAATTATCATTTTGATGAAGCAAATCATTGGAATGACCCCTTGGGAAATTTTCGTTATAACTACTCTGGTTGTAGCTTGAAGTACTGTTGGAGTAATCTAGATTAGTATAAGTCAGTCCGGAGTCTGTATTTACAATAGGATTCTCCTGTAGATGCTGGGAATAGTAGCCGATGTTGTGAGGAGATGACGGGGCTTCTACAGTATCGGAAGGCGCAGAAGCATACAAATACGGTTCCTCATAGTGATAGTTCGAGGAATAGTAATTTTGAAACTGATGATGGGAAGACGAATGGTTAAGATCACTAGAATAATTGTAATAGTTATTTTCTCCCGAATAAGGCGTGCTATGCTGGTTGTGATGACCGTACATAGTTATGTCCATCGTCATCATTGTCATTCACTCTTTCGGTGAATCGAAATCACGACACATGTGTTTGTGATCACAGACCCACTTTCAACCAAACGATTTAATAGCCGTTACGGAACTGAGCAATGACTCGCTATACCTACTTGATTGGGCCTCCACTCACAATCTAGTTCCCAGCGTTGAATAATACAACTGCGTCACGGGCGGGGCGGGGCTTGTCCTTACACGTGTCCTGCGCCTTGATCCTTCAAACCAATCGGAGTTCTCGGTGTGGAAAAGATGTGATGCTGGAGGAGCGATTGGCCAGCATCCAGCCATGATTGTGTCTTCGTTTTGTATAGAAACGTTTCAATTCTTTGATATGTTTGGTATGTGTCACAGGAAGCTAGTGACATGACAGCTTTACTTGTATTTTTCGCACATAGGTAGTAGGTAGTTATTTCAGTAGCCAGCTTTCTACATAAATTTACATTGTATTAGAAACTTTATTGCATTTTTGAATATATAAAAATGTACTTAAGCAAATACGAAATAATTTTATCAGTAAAAATACCTTATGCCAATAAAACTATTTAGATTGTTTTGAAGATTTAAAAACTCATACAGACAAAATTATATTTAAAAAAAAATACATGTAAATAGCGTGTGTTCTCGTTGTGAAAAATAGTTTCATATAAAAGTATGACATGTCATTTTCCCCAAATTTTTGTAATTTAAATCTATGTTGAGCAATACCAAAAGACTGGAACGAAAATTCAAGGTGTATATGCGGGAACGACTTGCCTGAATGTAAATTTTTGGAAAATCAAAGGTAAAGAAAAAACCTGCTTAATTAACATATGGCAACCCTTTTGAGTCCTCGAAATTCTGTAGTAAATGCTCTGGAAAAAAGATAATAATTGGAAAGAAGATCGGTCAAGGTTCATACAGATGTCTGGTCTTTGGGTATAATTGTATAATTCTATTTATATGGTGATGCGAAACAAGTGCAGTAGCACTTATCGCTAATTATTCATTGTATTTCTTGAATAAAGTAATAAATAAATATACAGGGTACATATAAGAAGTATTGATTGATTAATAATAACAAATAAATATACAAACAAAAATAATTTTAATAAAATGGAACAAATTCATTGAACTAAAAAACAAAACATGTGGTATGTAATAATGTGCCATTTTTATTCTTTACTGATTTTTTAATAACTTCCAGTCTAACCGAATCATATGTGCATTTTTCTAAAGTTTATTTATCAGAATTGTAGCCATATTAACAAGGAATAATAACTATTAATCAAGATGAGTCACAAATAAGTGAAATTACTTCTAAACAGAGGCGTGCAATGAGTGAAATTAACACTGGACAAACAAAAACAATCATAAATCAATTTTAGTTGGCCCATTTACCACAATTCAGGAAAAATTGTGAGGTTAGTTAACCTCACTTTCTTTAATTACACATTGTTCTGAAAGCGCAGCGTGTTCTATATGAAGAAATGTTGTCGGTAGAACATAAAAGACTAACCTAACAAATGTATCTTCGCGACTGTGCTTTTGACGGAAGCTGACACAAGTTGAGCAGATTCTTTAAAGAAATATCTTTAAAAAAATCTTTCACAAGCGAGCCTTTGCCTGAGAAGTTAAATGTCATTTATGAATAAGATAAAAAGCAAAGGTGCGTAATGTGATCCTTGAGGAACACCTGAAAGCCCTTCAATATCATCAGACTTACTCGAACCTATTTTGACTTTCTGTGTACGTCCTGATAAAAAACTTGATAACCACCTCAAAAGATCATTACTAAAACCGATGCATTCAAGTTTGCCTAGCAAAGTATCATGGTCCACTCTATCGAATGCCTTGGAAAAGTCTGTGTAGATGATGTCTATTTGACATTTGCTTTCAAAGACATTCAATATTCTGTCCTCATAAATCAATAAGTAAGTTACAGTTGATCTTTTTGGTGAAAATCCATGCTGATTATTTACTATTTCCCTGCATGAGCTGTCAGGGAATACTCCAGGTTTCAAAGAGAGATCGAATATTAAATAGAACGGAAAAGTTAATTAATAAATGCAACTTTTCAAAAAAATGTTTGGAATTCCATCAGGACCTACTGTAAATTTAATTGGCAGATTGGTGATTTGGTGAATTAATCGAAAATGAAGCAATGCAGGAGGAAATTATAACTCCGGAATTTGCGAGGACTTTTGTGTAAAAGGACCTTATCAATTAATGCAGGAGAATTAATTATAAAGAGTAAATGTAGACAACATATAGTTGATATAGCTAGTGCATGGTGTCCTATCGCTATAGAATATACAGCCAAAAACATAGGGACCTCTACAAGAAATTTGATGAAGTGAAAAATCTCTAATCATTTTAATCTGCTACTTCTTCTACTACTTCTAATTTTAGTTGGGAAAACAAAAATTCATGTTGCTAGAAACAAAATGTTGTTTTAGTTCTGTACATTCCTTAAGGACACTCAGAGGACCTCACCAAGTAGCCCTTTGTAAATTTGTAAATAAATATACAATTTTAAAGTTAACTCGACGTTATACTTTAAAAATGTTCATATAGAAGAATTCTTAAATATATTTCTGCATATTCAATTTGATAATTAATATACTATTGAAGTATAATTCACGTATATGTTGTAAATTATAGAAATATTCCGAATAGTCCACAACGTAAATTTGTGCGAATTATTATTATAGATTTTGTTTTCATGAGCAAACGGGATTCACAATTGCTTAGATCTGATTATGTTTTGGAAAGGATTACAAGGGCATCGAATTTTTTAAAAAAACAAACAAATCTTATATCTATTAAGTTGTGATTTAAAAATTGGCCCTATAATCTTCGATAACGGTATATTAAATAATATGCAAACAAAAACATCGTAGAAATCACTTTATCTTCAAAATTTCTTTTACAGATAAGAAAACAAAAGTAATCCTGATTGATTTGTTCTAGCATATTACAACATAGTCTCTGTCTGTTGAGAAATTTAGTATTTTTAAAATTAAGAATATAATTTAAAAAAGCTGCTGTATTTAAACATTTAGTAATAAATTACAATTAAAAATTAATTACAGGATTAATTACGGTAAAACTTACTTGACAAATTACGCACAGTGGTTTGATACTGCCTTCTGAGAGACCGACTCGATTTTTTTAAGTTTCGACGGTCACAGGCAGGGTTGAACACAGCCCCCCCTAGTGGACGTAGATTTGCGCGGGACAGCAAAAATTAGAGGGTGTCATTTTATATTTATCAAAGTTCATAAACTGCCATAAAAAATATAACAAATATCATATTGAACATTTACCTAACGTATCAGTTTTAAAGAAAAACAGTTAAACTTGGCAACCTCATGAAAGGCGTCTAAAAATTCTAAAAAATCCTGATTTTCTTTCTGTTCTGTTTCTTCCGTATTTTCAAAAGTAAGCAGATTGTTTTTTATTTTTTGTTTAAATATACTATTTCTTTATTAACGTTTTTTTAAATTATAAGTTGGTATAATAGAATCCATGGTCTCTAATAGTATATTGTGTCACAAGGGCAGAAAATGAGCCCGAGGCTGTTAGCTGCATGAGCGAGCGAAGCGAAGCGAGGGCAAATTTTTATTTTTTACAATAGCAAGTAGAGTGTGCTTATATTATACATATGCACATAGTTAAATTATAAAAAAATGAATTTTAATGATTCCTAACAGTTTGGATTTCATTAAATTGACAGAACCGTCCTTCATAAGTCAAAATAAAGTTCTTTTACTTAAGGCAAACCTTGGAGGAAGCCTGTATTTAAATTAAATACAGGAAGCCTGTATTTTAGTAAAAGCAAAACTTAAGGAGCTGTTCACTGCGCATGCGTACATGTCAAAATAAGGGGTCCTTTAATAAAAGATCTGCCAAAAAGAGGTTGCAATAACTCTCTATTAATTAATTGAAAGTGTCGTCAAAAGGCAGTCTTGATTGTGTAGTGATACAATATTCAAAGATTATAAATATATATATTTATAAATATAAAAAATTCGCATTACCTCCTTACCACTGAGAATTTAATCCTATAGAATTGATCTGGGCGCAAGTAAAAGGACAAGTAGCACGAGAAAACAGGACATTTAAAAAGTCACTGCAGAAAACTGGAAGAAATGCATCAAGCACATTTTGAAGGAAGAACAAAAAATGTGGGACATATACCAACGGATTGAACAAAATATTGAATTATTTATTATCAACTTTGCTGACGATAGCGCCAGTGCATCTGATGAATCTGAGATGGAAGATTAGACGTAAAAAGTTTATTGTAAAAATAATTTACTATTTATTTGGGTGAGTCCTTAACCCTTTCAAAAATTAATAAGCACGCCACTGCCTTCAATATGCCAAGGGCCAATAAAACTCTCAATCATTTTTGGTTCTAGTATAGTCTGCAAACTTCGAAGGTAATAGCGTTTGGGACACTTGTAAAGAGGGATCAGTTTTGACTGAAATTGCCAAATATAACTTGAAAATAAATAGATATTAATTATTTGGAGGAATTTTTAAATCTGTACAAAATATATTATTCTTAATCACAAATGAAATATGTAAAATAGACTACCAACTAATGATTGTATATAGAGAGGGCCAATGCAGAGATATTGAAATATGATAAACCGAAAAAAAGAATGTCGAGCGACAGTGGCACTGCACCTAATTAACTCGAATATATCTGATCTGAAAGTGTCGAGTTGTCCGACCCAACAATATCTCTATTTATAAATGAATTTTTAAAGAACCTGTCAATAGCTAATAAAGCTATTAAGAAAACAATTCAGATGAAACACACATGATTGTCGACTAGCACAAAATAGTAGACTTCGCCCACGGAATTTGATTTAAAATTCAAAGATTTTTATTAATGAACATATAGTGGTTTGCAGGGACGGTTTAAGGAAACAAACCAAAAATAACAATGTTAACTGGGACTACAAGCTTCGAAATAAATAAAATGATTTGTTTATTTACAGGGTGCTATAACTATTGGGCCATAGCTTTGGACCAAAATATGGGATTTAATGCCTTAATAAAGTGTAAGTGTGAAATAACATACGTGGTATAGATAAGATTTTTTTATTCGTTTTTGCTCTCGATCGGTTGCCAGAAAGTATGGATTATATGCAGAGAAGTTAATCAGGATCATCTCGCACTAAAAATGACGGACAAACACCCAATCAGAAAGATGAAATTTTAGTTTACCTGATGAGGGATTTTCATTTGAAGAAACAGTTATTGGAAAAATAAAAACCGCATGTTATAAAAGAATTACTTATAATGTCAGCATGAATTTAAATCAAATATTTGGTGTGGAATTATAGGCGACCGACTACTATGGCCATATATGTTCTTCCTCCAAATTTAGAGAAACATATTTATTTTTTTTATCAAAATACTCTTACTAATATTTTGGATATCTCACTAGATCTAAAACGAACTTTTTATAAAGTATATCAATCAGTTTAAAAGTTGCGTCAGTTTAAAAAGGGTGAAAATATATTAAATTATTACGATTATAAATTATTTAGATATTTGTTATATAAGTTTTGCTTCTTTCATTCCCATCAGATGAAATAGTCAAGCATTTTAGAGAATTTTTCTTTTTTTAAAAGGAAAACTACCACTACACTAAAAAGAATCAATCTACTGCCATACATTGTACTAAAATATATAATTTAATTTAGACAATTACAAACATTGAAATTCCAAAACGCTTTCCTGATATACGCCATCATGAAAAGTTTGAGCTACCTCCACAATTCTCCTAAAATATGCAACAAGTCAATTTTATATTCAAACAAGTGAAGAGGGTCTCACGCTCAATTGAATTTCTTGTAAAATTTTCGAGAAGGCAGAGGAAAGGAAGTCAGGAGTCAGTCCGCTATCAGTCCTATCGGAACGTTGGCTGATCTGACAAGGGCGTCATGTCTATTGAAAAGTTATTCCGACAGATCGTCTGGCCCAAGTTGAAAAATACTGAAGTTATAAATGCGACCGTCCTTTTTAACGGGCTATGTTTATTTGGTTGAAGAAATACATATACCGAGATACGGATGTCTAAAGTTAAATATGAATATGAACTTTTTATTCGTAAACTAAATCAAGCTTTAAAGAATTACAATACATACAAGTTTTTTTTATTATTAAACCCCATAAAGGTATTTAGTGTATTACAATCTGGTCAACAGTGACCAATGAGCAATTTAATTCTAATAGAGTTTGAAACTTAAAACTAAGATATACTAAGCAGCGTTCCTTAGGTTCTTTAGAATGAATTGCACACAAGCTCTGCTTTTGCACTAAAAACACTAAACTAACTTAAAGGGCTTGATCCTCTTAAGTCTTCTTTCTAACCCAGTACTGATGATGAAGTATTTCTTCATGACTCTTGGCTAATTTCATGATGGGCTAGTCAACAGTGTCTATTTCCAGATCCCTATTGCGAATGTACCAAGGGGCATCTACTATGTTCCTCAGTGCCTTGTTTTGAAATCTTTGGATGATTGTTAAGTTGCTTGCTTTAGTGCATCCCCATCGTTGGATACCATAAGTCCATACAGGCTTAAGTATCTGCTTGTAAAGCATAAGCTTATTATGTAGAGACAGAGTGGAGTTTCTTCCAATTAGCCAGTACATTTTTCTATATTTTAGTCCAAGTTCTTCTCTTTTGTTTTTAACATGCATTTTCCATCGAAGTTTGACATCTAAGGCAATACCTAAGTATTTTACTGTGTTTGAATATGCAATCAGGTTATTGTTTATTCTGACTGGAATATGATATATCCTTTTGTTTGTAAAGTTAATGTGAAGTGACGCAGTTTAATTAAGTTTAATTTTCCATCTCTTGGTCCAGTCATAGATACGGTGGACAGCTGTTTGCAGCTTGTAGGTTGCTCCTTCATTGATCTTTTCTACTGCTAGAATGGCAGTGTCATCGGCGAAGGTGGCTATGCTATTGCTTTCTAACTGTGTAATATCACATGTGTACAGTAAGTATAGGACAGGTCCCAGGACACTTCCTTGTGGTACTCCAGCCTTAATTTCTTTAATATCGGAATAGGCTTCTTCTTGCCTAATTCTAAAGTACCTTTCCGATATATATGAATGGAGGATATCTGTATATTGTATTGGAAGGAGAAGCTTGAGCTTATTAAGCCTTCATACCAAACCTTATCAATCGCTTGTGCTACATCAAGAAAGATAGTGGCACAAATGTTTTTCTCTTCTAATGATTTCTCTATAATGTTGGTTATTCTATGAACTTGGTCGATCGTCGAGTGCTTATTTCTAAATCTAAATTGGTGATTAGAGATAATTTCTCTTTCTTCGATAAGTGGTTTTAGTCTTTTGAGTAGGAGTTTCTCAAATAGTTTCGACATAACAGACAGTAATAAGATCGGTCTGTATGATGGTCCTCATGTGGATGTTTCCCTGGTTTGGGTATCATTATGACTTCCGCAATTTTCCAAAGGCTGGGTACATACTTCAGTCTGAAGGCAGCATTTATTAGGTTAGTTAGTTTAATTATTGCTTTTTTGGGTAATTGTTCTAAAATTTCTTCAGTAATTAAGTCAAAGCTTTTTTCGGATTGATATTTTCTTTTATTTCGGTAATTACTTCTTTGGGAGAGGTAAATTCTATTTCTTGATCAATCTGTGGATGTTCTTCCAGAGTGAGAGTTCTTCATCTTGATCTGAGATTTTTTCTAGATGATTTGCAAATATTGTTGCTTTTTGCTTATTATTTCTTCCAATCTGACAGGTGATATTCGCATTATGGGTCCTTTGAATCTCTTAGTAGCTTTCCAGAGTGAATAATCAGTAATGCTGTCGTCTCTCAATTCTCTTAGGCAAATACTAATCGATTCTTCTTTAATTTGTTGTATTACACCTATAAGTGAGTTTTTTATAGAATTCACAACAATAATAAATATTATTTGGCGTTATTTTGTGAGTAGTTGAAATAAAAATACTGTTTGTCTTTCAGGGCGAAATATTTGTAGCACATTATACAACAATTATTAAAATTTAAAAAGTTTTGAATTCATTCGGTAATTCATATTAAAAAGCTATTCTATTCAGTGAATTAATTAGTTTTACATCACACAACACTTTTATTTAAGATTAAGATATAAGATTATTATATAATTTGAATATAGCACAACATTTTCGGATCAATATATTGTACGAAAAGTTTCTCTAGCAACTAAATATTATTGTTTCTTGTAAAACAAATATGGGTATGTAACTTGAATTTAATACGGTAAGCAACAAAATTCATTTCCATTTAGAGGGACATCCGAATTAAGAAACTGGTATCATACCTGTTATAAACAATTTTCTGCCTTCTAAAAAGATTTAATAAAGATTGTTTCAACCGAAAGATGTTCTGAATATGGAGTGCGAGGTTAGGGAGATCCCCGCTGCGCATGCCACCGTTTCACCTCATCACACTGTTACTATGTATGCCAAGATATGCTGTTAAATATTTATTTATATTTATTTTAGACCAAGAATCAATGTCAAATTTACTGACAAAAAATTGTCTTAATTTTCGTATGTAAATCTTTATGCCAACTTTGATTTCTTCAACATGTGGAATAATATCAAAACTGGTCTTGGCTTTGTTTTTTTATACAGATGGATACATTTTTAGGTAAATTATTCCAAAGTACTTATATTAGGAGGAGGAAAACTTTTTATATATCGCGAAATTGAAATTCTGGTCATATTGAGTGGGGTTACGCGTGATTTGTGGGAAATTTACCCAAAAACAAATTTTAGATAAATTGGTGAAAGTACCTCTTATAACGTAAGATCCGCCGACATCATATTAAATACATAACAAGATCCCTTTCTGCAGTTGTTTGTAGACAGGGTCTAAAATATCATTCTAAGAAGGCATACCATGTTATAAAACTCTATTAGGCCATACGATACATCTTACAACTGTAACTTAAGAGGAAGTTGTATTATACTAGAAAACAGTGTATGCAAGGGTTTCGTAGTCCCTAAATTTTTAGATTCATTTTTCATTTTGAGAGAATGAAAAAATAAGAACATATTGGTAAAGGCCTAATCTATGTCACGACGAACTCGCTTTTTTAAAATTTGATTTAGTTTTTACAAAAAAAAATCACAAATTTCCATGTTTTTTTTATAATTTTTCCCATTTTTTTAAAGAACCAACGCAAATTTCAAAAAAGTGAGTTCGTCCGAACAAAGCTTAAATCTTTACCAACAAGTATAAATTTTTTCAACCATTAATAATGAAAAAAGAAATTAATCCAATGTGTTGTTTATGTGAAGTGATTTTCAATTACTATATACAATACCAGACGAAAAAGTCCATAATCGGAGAACACTGTGAATTTGAAAACTTAAAAACTGGGATTTTCCCCGGACCAATTGTATAAAAAGAATAATTTCAATATCAAGTGAAAAGGCTATTGGTGATCTACAAAACTATTTACAACATAATTTTATTGAACTAAACAACCATAAAAATATTAATGACATGTTAGATGAATTCTATGGCATTATTAATTTTGCAATTGATAAATTTTGTCCAATGGGTAAGAAAACAGTTTGTTTAAATCAAAATAGGAATTGTAAATGGATTACCGCCGAAACAATTGAAATGGGCAATCGAGTGAAAAACCTTCATTGGTTAATGAAGAAATTTTATATTGAAAATTTAGATTCAGAATACAAAACACAATTTAAAAACTATAAACAAAAATTAAAATTTGATAATATATCTTATTATCAAAATTCAATTGACAATAAAAAAAAACCTATTGAAGAGCAAAAATATGTTTGGAAACTAGTTAAAAAAGCGGAAAGGTAAAGTTAAATCAACAAATTAAACTAAAAATCAATGAACAGATAATTGAAAATAATATTGAGGTAGCAAATAGTTTTGTTAATCACTATAGTAATTCAATGAAAATATTAAATGAAAAGCATTTTGGAAGCGGTAGAACAGATTGTACAAAATGTCATCTGAATAACAGTAATTCGTTTTTCTTTGACCCATTAAATAAACAAGATGTCTTAGAGAAAATTAGAAATTTAAAAAATACTAATTCTGTTGGGGTAGATTGTATATCCACTAAAATTATAAAACATATTGCCTACCATGTAGCTGGACTTTTGGCAAATATAATTAATGTTTCCGTTCAAATCAAACTGAAAGTAGGACTAATAACTCCTTTATACAAAAAAGATGATCCGCTTAGTTTGAACAATTACAGATAAATAACAGTATCTAATATCATAAGTAAAATAGTTGAAAAAGCTATGTATAGTAGAATGATTTCTTATTTAGAAAAGTATAATATCATAACAAAATGTCAAAATGGTTTTTACCCTGATAGATCAACAGAGAGTGCTGTTTATGATTTTGTTGAATTGAAAAAGTTTTTGGAGCACTTTTCTTTGATCTTACACAAGCTTTTGATTGCGTAGATTTGGGATATGTGGAAACGAAACTTCATTCTTTGGGTTTTCGAGGAAACTTGTTGAGTTGGTTAATGTCATATTTAAGACACAGAAAAATTATTGTAAAAGTGAATGAAGCTAATTCAAATAGAGGTAATGTGGATATAGGAGTACCGCAAGGATCCTTATTAGGACCGTTGATATTTCTCATATTTATAAATGATTTACCAACGTACATGAACGCAGACTGCATTGTTCAATATGCAGATGATGTGTCAGTGACTTCCTATGCTAATTCTTTTGAGGAACTTTCAATTAAATATATATATATATATAATAAGTAGCCTCAATTCATAAAAGATGAACCAAATTTTAATTCTTTTAAGAAAAAACTTAAAGATTTTTGCTAGAGAATTGTTTTTATAATGTACATGAATACTATAATTTTAACCAAATACGTGTCTTCTCCACTCGGTGTATATGTGTATAACATTTTTATATTATTGGTTATGTGATGTTTTGATATATATTCTTTGTAAAAACTGACTTTTCCAATACCGTGTAATAATGGTATTACTGGAATAAAGAATTTTTTTTTATTAAAAATTGTAAATTTAAATTTTAGAATTAAAGTTACAGATTAACGATTGATTCTTTAATAATTATTTTTCGAGGTTTTCTCTGAAAATCAAAATACAGCGATTTTATATGGAAATATGTGAGATTTTTCTTTTTTTAGTTTTTATAATTCATATTTATTCATTCTACTAATGTTTATTGTATTAAAAAATATATTTGCAAAAATTACAAACGAACAATAATTTTTATCATATACCTACGATCTATTTGCTAAAAATTCTTTCATGTCAGACACCGTATCTAAACTCACCTTGTGTAACAGTGAAGGTAGAGTGATTTTGGGTCCCTACGTGATGTCTGTAGTCCCTAGAGGCCTCGTCGGTTGACATAAACATCTTTCTAACTGAATTCTACCGGAGAACCACCAACAGGAATTCGCTGTCACTTGTCATTCTTTTCACGCACTCTTTATCAGAATATAAAAATGGCATTTGAAAAGCCCAAAGAAATAGGTAACAGTTTACGTTTCTTTATTCGTTCTTATTCACGGAATGGCTTGAGGAATGCGAGATGACAGTAACATGCATTTTTGAAATAAAAGTCACGAGAGACTATTTAAATAAGTATTTTTGTTAGAACAGGAAATATTCTACTTCTGGCAGTTTGTGACTATATTAAATACATTTGTGGTTTAAAAGAACAGGTAGAAACAAAATTTTAGTCAGGATTAGATTTTACAAATTTAAGGAATCATTTAAGGTATTTTTTTAACACTAAAAAGGAGTGGATAGTGGTAAATTTTTAGCCAATTTTTTTACTATTTTCTAAGTATTTATTTATTTGTCTCAATAAGTTAATTTTTAGGAGTCGTCTAGATCAGCATTTAAGCAGTTGTATCTCCTGGGTAACAGGCTCAGCCTGAAGCCTTTTGATAACCAACATTGTTGTTTGAATTTGCACCAAAAGTTGGTTAAAATTATTTTTTGAATTGATAGCAGTTTTAAACGATTCTATACTAAAATGACTTGATAAACTTCGTGGGACCAGAACTTCGAACAAGTGACAAAGGAAGAATGTTGAAGTGAAGCTCCTCAAAAAAGAGACATCTAAGATGATTGGGAAAATTGTATATAAATACAAATACAAATAATTTTAGATTTCCTAGGAATGTTTTATTTCCCTGACACAATGGGAATAAATACCTAATCACAAGAGAACAAAATCATTGAATTGAAACAGATCAGGACTAGGGACGAATAGTTTTATTTGCTTTAAAACAATATACCCACTTCCACGACGAAATGTTTATTTGGCAATTTTTTTGTCATACAAACTTTGGTTTCAAGAATTTTTTATTCGACAGAAGCTTTCCGTGAATTTTTTTTCGTGAAATCCTTTTACCTTCAAACTTGAAAAGTTTTGATTTAGGAATTTTTTTCTAATAAAAATCAGCATCAACAGCAAAGCAATTAATATAATTTTGTTTAGCTTGACAAAATGTATTATTATAAGCATGTTAGCCCTAATAGCAATCGACTTTGGTTTTGTTCAAGTTATTCAGACCACGAAGTTCAAGGATTTTAAAATTTAACTATTATTTAAATGTATTAAACCCCAATTTCCCCTAAAACCGTTGTTATAGGTTTCACTTTCAACAATATTTACCTAGATAATGACTTCTACCTGTATTTACATTTAGGAACTGACACCTTCTTTTATTTCCAAACTTAAATCCCATAAACAGATTATGTCTGGCTGAATTATTTGTTTACATGTCTTGTAAAAATGTTTAGTATACCCCATGCGGAGCTATTGTGGGACTGAACTAAAATTATATGCCAGAAAACGTCAAGAATGAAAATCCTTTCTTTGAAATTGAATTACTATTTAACTTGAACTTGTGGAAGAGAGAATCGCTGATGAAGTGGGTGGGCAAATACTAATAATAATAAATATTATTTAGGTGGTTTTGAAGAACCATTAATAGGTGGTACCAGCGAGATATACTAGATATATATAAAACATTTATTCACAATTTTCCGACTTTTTCCATACTTTTCCAGCATTTTTCCCATAAAATTGTTTGATCTTGTATTTTTAATTATGTTTTTTATTAATATTTTCAAGATAAATTATTACTTTTGTATGTTTTTTAACATGGGATTTTCATTTTTTTCTAACAAGAAAAAGGAAAAATCGACTATTTAGAATGTTAACTTTATATGAATTTTCGATTTTGACAACGAATCAAGACATTTTATAATTTTGAAATAAATACAATGAATGCTAAGCGATAAGTGCTACTGCACTTGTTTCGCATGAAAGGCATCATAAAACATCATCATCAACATTATAAATAGAATTATACCCAAGGACCAGACATCTGTATGAACCTTGACCGATCTTCTTTCCAATTAAGTATTCCGTTTTTTCAGAATTTCGAGGACTCAAAAGGATCGCCATGAGTTAATTAAGCACGTTTTTTCTTTACCTTTGATTTTCCAAATATATCCATTCAGACAAGTCGTTCCCGCATATACACCTACTTGAATTTTCGTTCCAGTCTTTTGGTATTGCTCAACATAGATTTAAATTACAAAAATTTAGGGAAAATGACATGTCATACTTTTATTAGTTTGGCAATAAACTAATGTTTTTTAATTTTAATTTTTCAACAGAAATTATCCCTTTTAAGAGCATTTTTTATTTCGTATGACTTTAATTGTGGGATTCTTGTAAAAAGAAGTCCAAACATTGGCTAAAATTTTTTGAAATTTATTATTTTCCAAATGGACTTTTAACAAGAAGTTAATTACTTATTAATTATTTAATCTCATACGTCAAAAAAAATTCCTGCAAATTGTGACTTTTTATTCAATAATTATAAATTTAAACCATCCAGCAGTCTCTCAGTACGATTCTCGATAGTTTTTTTACTTGAGACCATCTCATAAACTCTATTTGTCAACCATTAAGAGAAAACCGAACCACTTTTTTGATTTTGAAATCATTCTAAGCATTTAGTTTTAGTCTGATGTTTATGAAATTTTCAGGAAATACTAATAATTACAAAACTTAGCGTGGAGGCCACTTGATTTTTTTGTAAACCTTCTAAAAGTATTTATTTTGTTAATTTTAAATGGAAAATCACAAAAAGAAAGATCCGCGCCATTCTGTATTAAATCTATGAAAAGTTGCTCCCATTTGTTTTAATAAATATCAAGTAGTTTTTAAATAATATGCTTTCCCACCCTTTTCTTAAATATCTTTGCATAGTGCTGCATCATCGTTTCAAAAATTTAATTAATTTATATTAGAAAATCCTCATAAAATGTGAAATTTGCTTCTCACAGAAGCTCCGGATTGCTCTTAAATGATTGTTTGTATCTTTATACTTATTTAAAAAGATATTTTATTAGTGATAAAGAAGCATTAGGTACACATATTCTTTTAAAAGTTAGATTACTAATTAAATAAACCTTCTCAAATCTAGCGCAGTAATGTATTTAAAAAACATAAAAAAAAATGTAATTTACAATTTATTTATACGAATTTATTAACAGACATACATTTCTAATACATCCAAATCTTTACTTGTATAATACAAGGCACAGAAATATGTGCAACAACAATAACAAAATTCAACAAAGTGATTATAAATATTTATAAAAAAATCCCCATAGTGCAGATATCAAACTATGACCTGTTCAACCTGTTCCTGTACAACAAAAAGGATTTAATAAGAATTTTAATGTGAACTGTCCCTTGTTCTCTGTGGATTACATCCTGTTACATGATTCTTTATTCCTCTTCTTTCTCTTCTTCTTCTTCTTCTTCTTCTGTTTTTCTTCTTCTTTTACATATTCTGTTTCCGCTTCTGAACAGACCTTATTCTTTTAATCTTTTCTGTTTTTATCTTACCTATACATTTTTTAACATATTTTCTTTGAATTTTCTTATTTATTTGAGTGAGATGGAAAAGAATTTATGATTCTTCTTTATTTCCAACTGCTTTTTCCATTTTCTTTTTTCTTTAATTGCTTTTCTATTACCTCCGGTTGTTGAGTTACATTTTAATTCTCTATATTCTTGGAATTGATATTTACTAGCATTATCATTAAATCTAGAGGAAGTGTAATGAAATGTGTAATTTTATATTATTCATTCTCAAGACTGGGTAAATAATGTTTATTAACTTTTTGTGCGCTCATAGGAAACCTTTGTTTGCAATAAATTCTATTCTATTGTGCAGCTTTAGCTTTTTCTTGGGCATCAGAATGAAGTGATCTACCGAAAAAAAGCAGCAAATGTGAAATAAAAATGTTACGCGCGGTGGTATAGAATGGATCTTCGAGAGAATGTGAGCGTGCTAATGGGTAGTGACGGGCCGAGTGATGGATCGGTGAGAACCCCATCATACACAACCTAAATAGACGCCATCGAGAGCGGAGTTGCCAGACTCACAACAACAACTACAACGGCCAGTTGTTTCTGTTTTTCTGATTTCGTTTGTTTCCAATCTGCCGAAACTGCTGAAATTGTTTGACGTGTTTTTGGGAGGCAGTGGTGGCGAAAAGAATTTCCATTTTCTAAGAGGACAATTTAAGTAGTACTTTTTAACGTTTATTTTTTAGATAAAGTACTTTGGTGTCTAGAAGTACCAAAATTTTGTTTTTATTGATTTTAATTAGGTGCAAAATAGACGTAAAAAGTAGGATTTTAGGAATTTTTCCTGAAATATTAGTCGATGACCCTCATCATTACCTATTGTTCGAGATGTAGTAAAGCAATAAAGTTGTGTCTCCATTAAAAGATTCCCAGGTCCGGATTAAAATATCTTTTGAAATAGTTATATTATTATACCTATACAATAGAACTTAATGGCTATTGTAGGTGCTACAACAGAACTTAATGGCTAGAGTAGGTACGTCTCTTCGTAGACCGCCTGCTGATAAATCAAGTGGTCTGACCCATACCATAAGTTCGCGTTCTATTCTTCCTAAAATAATAAATATTATTCACAAACCTTGGAAGGCAATGCGATTTATCGATCGAACTTGAAAGTTTAAGAACATTTTTTTTTTATTAACTCCCCTGAATTTAGAAATAAAATTTGTAAACTATTCTTAGCGTCCCGAGTTCATGCTTCTGATATGACTAATTAATATTTAATTTGTTATCCGTTGTATGGATCAAAATTATTTTCAATGGCAAAATAAATAATAAAACACCAATACTATGGGAAATTGCTTATCGCCGTTTATTGTAAAGCTTTTCAAGAGTTAATTCCAAGTACAAATTGGATATTTTCGAGATTTATAATACAATATAGACGAATTTTAGATATTAATTAGATTTTATGGCCATTAGAAATAAAAAGCTGTTCCATTTTAGGCGAATATAATTGTTGGATTTTTAATTTTCTCGTAAAAAAATTTAAAATTGTCTGATTAGAATGTTATCTGTATTAGATTCCAATAAAAAAATTATTTTGGCATCAAGTTTAGAATTTTTTTTATTTTCTATACAATTTACTATTTTCCTAACTCTTTCACCACTTTCTTATATTTTTTTACATATAAGATATAAGTTACTATGTATTCTTTTTTTTCGAAAAACCCCTTTTTCATAGTCAAAATTTAGCTTTTAAACTTATTTTTAAGTTTTATGAGAAATACTTCAATGATCACTTTTTACTCTCCGAGAAAACTGCAATTCTAAACCGATGTTTCTGAGACCATTCGCGAAAAATTAACTGCTGAGTATCTAAATTAAATAATTAAATATTTATTCGAGTACATTTTCTTAAATTTGCGTCCATTTTGGGCGTAAACTTTATACAATCCTTCTGATATTTTGTGTTCATACTTTTTAAAAAATAATCACTTCAACTTCAACTTTAACATTTTCTTTCAGCATTTCAGTTTTATGGAATTAAAAATTGTTTTATCATATTTCGGAGTGCTTATCTCGCAACATAATAGCCTGACCTGGCAAAACTAACAATTGCATTTATTCGTATCTTAAAATGTGTCCCAAAGAATGATAGATATATTTTGTATTCAAATGTATTCTAGAAATCTTGACGAAATCAGGAAATATCCATTAGTTACTTATTTAACATAAATATCTTCGATCTTGAATGAATACGCGATATAACGTTGTACACGAAATTAATATAAAGTTGTGTATTATATGAATAATGGCTTTGTGGTGATTCTACTAAAATAATTCAGAAACATGTTAACTAACAAAAGGTCTGTGTAATGGAATATTTAAGAAAGGTCAACAGAATAACTAGAAGAGATAGAATAGAAAGCGGGAAGTGTTATAGGTTTAAAGCCAATTTTGTATTGGAAGTACAAATAGTTCGGTCCGTCTTTTTGTGTTCAAAAAAGTATTTATTTCAAAACAAAATGAATTAACATATGAATTAAACTATTTTCCATCGTTGGCTACTAATTTCTACCATATCTTTGGCCATAGTAAACAACACAAGATACAAGAACCATGTATGTTCGGCTTTAGTGTCTCTCAATCGTAAGCAAATGGCTCTTCATGCATTTGACTCTGATATTCTTCGAGTAATGCCTCTATTTCTTTGTCCTGGAATTTTTTGTCTGTCTTCGACGATGAAATTTCCAGCCTTGAATCGTGGAAACTATTCCCTACATGGAAAGCAAAGTTACAAGGAAAAAATAAGAAAGAAGAGAGGTGACTGACGAAAACGTAGAACGATGAAACTACAAAGGTCAGAGGGTAACAAAGAATGGCCAAAGATTGTACATGCAGAAGATTGAAAGAGAAAAGACTACAGGGTGTCTCGTAAGCATGGCTCAAAATAACATCAGAAATACTTTTAATTTTTTATCTAAGCCGCATTTTTTCGTTTTAAGTTTTTCCAATGTTAATTGTAATTTAAAAGAATCTACTCCTGAAATACCTACAACTAAGAAATGTTCGACATTGTGAAATTTATGTGCATCTTTCACATAGTTACAGCCCGAATAGTTTTAGTAGTACCGTATCAGAGAAAAGTGCAGGTGTATTGGTTAAAATATTACGTGATTATATAGATCAAATTGTTAATAATTATAAATTAATCATGCCCTTTTGTAAGGAATAAAACATTAGAAATCTATAAATATAGAATTTGAACAAGAAAAAGGGTAGAAGTTTTTAAAGAGCTGGATAGCACGCAATAATATCCATGGATCATAAACAGATCCTTGCAAGCATTAAATTGAACAAAATAGGATAATAGTTAACTATAACATTTAATTTGCATTTAAAAAGTATTGAAATATCAATTTATCTTAAATAAGAAGCAAATATTGCAATGATCTGTTCATTATCCATGATGGTAATACTTAGCTGCTAAGTAAGTGTTTTAGACGAATGTTTTTATAGTTACATCTCTGTAAATCTAGAAGGGTGGGTCACCCCACAGCACTTAGGCCACATTTGGCCCATTGTGCGTCCTTCTGAGGTTGAGCCTTCCTTCTAGCTCGTCAGCCAGCCTACTTGTTTAAAGTAGGCGATGACGTCGCCTGAAGGTAGCTCCCTCATGTTGGCATGTGTTAGCCACCGCTCGCCGAAAAGAAAATGTCTCATTTGTGAGAGTGTCGGGCATTCGCAAAGAATGTGTTCGACAGTCTCGTCTTCCTGTTCACATCCTCTACACAGTGGAGTGTCAGATAACCCCATCCTGTAGAGGTGTTTTCGTAGATGACAGTGGCCAGTCAGGATACCTGTGGCTGTGCGCAGGTTCTGTCTGTTCATAATCATGTATTTTTTGGATGTTTCGCTGTTCGGATACTGTAATAGCTAGCTTGGCTAGCTTGCAACCTGTTTCGTCGTTTCATCTACCCTTAAACTTGTCAAGGGAGTGTTTCTTCAGTAGGTCAGCCACAGCTGATGCCGATAAGCTTATGAAAGTGCCAGGTCCCAAAAGTTTTTGGGAGGCTGCTTTCTTAGCTAGAGAGTCAGCTGCACGGTTGCCTTTTGATTTTCCATGACCTTTGATCCAAGCTAACGTGACCACGTTGTTGTTGCAAGCTTCGATCAGGGCCTGGTGACATTCTAGTACTAGACCTGATGTAATCCGTGGTCTATCCAGAGCTAGTAGTGCCTGTCTGCTGTCCGTGAGGATGTAAATGTTATTACCAGTAATGTTCCTACTGGTAGTCTCTTTTGCGGCGATTGAGATAGCAGTGAGCTCTGTTTGAGCTACACTGGCATTAGAACCCATTGCCCATTTTATATTGAGATTCAGGGATCTGGAATAAATTCCACAGCCTGACCCCTCATTTGTTTTAGACCCATCGGTGTAGATGCACAAGGCACCTGCTGCCAATGTAGCCTCTTGTACGTTTTTTGTTATTACCCTGTAGGGTCTGTAAAAGGCATATCTTGGTGCAATCGAATCTGTGTTGGCTTGTAGCAGTGGGACCTCTCCAAGGACCTCGTGCCACAAGTTACACCTCGACTGACCAGATCCTACGTCAGGTTGTATACCTGTAGAGCGTAGCCGTGTCATGGTCATCACTACAGCCTCCTTAATAAATATATCAAGGGGGGTGAGACCAAGGATCACCTCCATTGCTCTAGTTGGTGTGGTTCTCATGCCCCCCGTTATGTTGAGGCATGCTATTCTTTGGATTTGATCCAATTTGCGTACGACTGTCCGCTGGCTAGTTTTGACTCCCCAGGCAATCGCACCGTACGTTAGCATAGGTCTTATGATTGCAGTGTAGATCCAGGCCGTAACCTTGGGTGACATTCCCCAGGTGCGGCCAATGGTTCTACGGCACTGTTCATAAGATATGTATGCTCTTTTGACTCTGTTTTCTAGGTGAGAGTTCCATGTTAACTTGCTGTCAAAGGTGACCCCCAAATATTTCACCTCTGCAGAAAAGTTCAATTTAGTATTTAGGAGCTTTGGGGCCTCGATGTTTGCAAGCTTCCTTTTATTCGTGAAAAGAACCATCTCTGTCTTTTTTGGGTTTATTGACAGTGAGTGGTCTTTGCACCACTGTTGATACACTATGATATTGAGGGCCTCTTGCATTCTAGCACAGAGTATTCCTTCAAATCTTCCTGTTTGCAGAATCACTAGGTCGTCTGCATAAGCTATAGTGTAGAAACTGTCATCGTTGAGGCGATTGACTAAGGTGTCTAGGACCATGTTCCACAGTAGTGGTGAGAGCATCCCTCCCTGTGGACAACCTTTTACAACCATGCCTCTTATGGTAACACCATCTACACTGATTTTTATTGCTCTCTTTGAGAGCATGTTATATATCCATCCATTTATTGTGTTGGGGATATTTTTATTAGCTAAGGCATTTGCTATTTTGGGAAAGGTGGTTTTGTCGAACGCACCTTCAATGTCTATGAATACACCCAAGGTGGACTCTTTTGAGTCCAGCGATCTTTCGATGTAACCGGCCACAAGGTGGAGGGCTGAATCAGTAGACTTTCCTTGAATCGTGGAAACTATTCCCTACATGGAAAGCAAAGTTACAAGGAAAAAATAAGAAAGAAGAGAGGTGACTGACGAAAACGTAGAACGATGAAACTACAAAGGTCAGAGGGTAACAAAGAATGGCCAAAGATTGTACATGCAGAAGATTGAAAGAGAAAAGACTACAGGGTGTCTCGTAAGCATGGCTCAAAATAACATCAGAAATACTTTTAATTTTTTATCTAAGCCGCATTTTTTCGTTTTAAGTTTTTCCAATGTTAATTGTAATTTAAAAGAATCTACTCCTGAAATACCTACAACTAAGAAATGTTCGACATTGTGAAATTTATGTGCATCTTTCACATAGTTACAGCCCGAATAGTTTTAGTAGTACCGTATCAGAGAAAAGTGCAGGTGTATTGGTTAAAATATTACGTGATTATATCGATCAAATTGTTAATAATTGTAAATTAACCATGCCCTTTTGTAAGGAATGAAACATTAGAAATCTATAAATATAGAAATTGAACAAGAAAAAGGGTAGAAGTTTTTAAAGAGCTGGATAGCACGCAATAATATCCATGGATCATAAACAGATCCTTGCAATGATCTGTTCATTATCCATGATGGTAATACTTAGCTGCTAAGTAAGTGTTTTAGACGAATGTTTTTATAGTTACATGAATCTAATCAGGGCTGCGCTTATTTCCCAAATACCAAATCAAAAATGAGTCACTATCGACAATTTTGAATAGTATTATACACAGTAATCGAAAGTAAGATCTAGAATAGCATGTAAAAGAAGAAGCAGGGTGATGTTGCAACTATAACTACCAGTTCACTAATTTTCTCTTACTAGGTTACGACGGGAATAATAGTTTAATACAAAAAACATCAAATTACCAACAATCCTTTCTTAGAAAATTACAACAACTACTTTCAGTGGCGCTACATTTTTAAAAATAGCCTAGAAAGGTATAATAATACAAACTGTCCCACTTTGGTTATAACTAAATATTTATTTACTTGTTATTCCCTTAACCCAGCCTACTCTAACTGTAGTATTTAAATATTTTCATAAATTTTATTATTCGTAGCTTCACCAAAGGTTATCTAGTCCCGAATACCTCCCCTTTTACTATATCTCTCTTCATCCAACCTCTCACTAGATGGTTACATTTTTTATGACATCTTCATCTAGGTACAGTTAGTATCATTAATATCTTCTACAAAAATATTTAATAAAGGGAGATGTATATACTACTTATTCCTTTTTTATTTTTATAAAAAAGTTCATTATGCTTTTTAAAATAAATATATTTCAATACTAACCAGAGCCTTTAAAATTTCTAAATTCATAACCTTAAATGTTGACACACCATAACCTTCAAATTAAACAAACTGTGAATGAACTTGTTATACTAAAAATCAATTTTCGCTTGTATATTTTACAATTTAAAACTTGGCAACATCCCTCAGGATCATAAAAGAATTAACATGTAGTAAAGCTTCAGCCACTCCATGCAGATTACCGGCGGAAGCTTGGGAAGTTTCTTGCAACCCCATATGTATGACCTCCCATCATCGCACCACCAGTCTTAAAGCTAATTTAATAAAGGAGGCAAATTCACCGCGAATGAGGGATGACAGGCTTTTGCTTTTCACGTATTTCTTGCTTCGGAAAAATAAACAAAAATTTGATGAATATGTATTAAAAATTATCTCGCGTTTTTTTATTTACGGAAGGTTGCGGTTGTTAGATTTTTTTAAAGAAAAAGAGGTTAAGTGAATAAGGTTAATGTACTTTCCTTATTGCCTTTTTTTATAAATACGGTGAGATTAGGAAAATAAAAATGTAGTTTAAAAAATTCCAAGGTCTTGTCATTTAAATATTTTTTTTTAAATAAAGTGATGAAACTAATTTGTGCTTCTAATATTTAAGTCATAATTATGCATTTTATCAAAGTCAAACTGGCATACATCCCTGTTACTACAGTGAATGAAGGTAAAAATCAACTATTACCTCCGATTTCGGTGAACCTTTATTTATTTATTTATTTATTTATTTATTTATTTAATTACACCACCCCACAGCAAAGCCAATTAGTGGGTGGGAGAAGCATGTAAATACAAAAAAAAGAATAAACATACATATAACATAAAAATATAACAGATAAAAAAAAACAATTAAAAATATAAAATATATAGGCATATGCATCTTAATTCATGGAAGTACATTAAAAACAAAACCTCGTAAGAAAAAATGTACTTCCATAAATTAGTTGCAAATTAAAACGTAACAATAACAAAGATATATCACAATTGGTTTACTAAACATTTATTTTTGATTTGTGGAATATTATGAAAGAAAATATCCACAGAGTTCTGCATCCGACAGTGAATTTGGCCCATGTGATAAAGGGGAGAGAATTTTAAAACATTGGTTCTTGCAGTCGGAAAATAAAATGAAGGTAGAAGTCGTGTAGCAAAGTGTGGTATGTGGAGATGCAACATGCTTAACAAATTAGGACAGTCGATTTTGTAGGTTACAATTTTATGTAAAAATACCAGAGAATTACAGTCGCGCCGGGATGCCAGATCGTTAAATTGAAAACGTTCTAGTAAGGCATCGTGTGGGATACCACGCGGAGGGTAAATATTGTTCGATTTGAACCATAGGTATTTAACAAATTTCCTTTGAATGTTTTCAATCTTATCGATGTGGACTTGATAACCCGGATCCCATATAAGAGAAGCGTACTCCAATTTGGATCTAACGAATGCATTAAAAAGAAATGTCACAGTATTGGCCTCTGCAAATGATTTGGTATTTCTAATCAGAAAACCAAGATTTTTGTACGCTTCTCGTTGAACCCTGTTGGTGTGTTCAACAAAACTTAACCTGCTGTCGAATGTAACTCCAAGATCTTTGAAACTAGTACATTTTTTGATTGCTTTATTTTCAATCGTATAGTTAAAGGTGATTGGACTAACTCTTCTTGTAAATGAAAGTGTATTACACTTAGAGAAATTAAAGGGAAGGCAGTTTTTTATGCACCAATCATGAATTCTATTAATGTCTGATTGCAGAATGTGACAATCGTTGATGTTAGAAACCGAGCGATACACTTTAAGGTCAACTGCGTAGAGTAAAGTGTTGCAATTTAAGGTCAAGATGATGTCATTAATGAAGATGATAAATAACAGTGGTCCGAGGACCGAACCCTGAGGGACTCCGGAGGTCGCGTTAACTTCAATCGATTGGATACCACGATACTCTACAGTCAATTTTCTATTGGACAGATACGAGTGGAATAAATCAATAAAGGAATCGGTCAACCCAAAATGAGAAAATTTGCATGAAAATTTGGGATTGAGTATATTTTACCCTCAACTTCAAAAATGACATATGCTCGACTTGCGCTTTTTGTTAAAAATGGTAAAAAAATGCAGATTTAAGCATTCTGGCAATCTCGTTTAATTAAATAAAATAGATATTTTTCAACATTTTTATGCATGATTTATGATTTTAATTAATTTTTCAACCCTTTAAATCGAAAATCATGAAAAAATAATTTTTTATATTTCTGAAATATGAAATCGCATATTAACATTACACAAACAGTTTGTTTAATGTTTATGATATAATTTTTGGTTGACTGTGAAATTTCAACCCTTATAAACCACCACCTTGAAGCAGAATCATTGAAAAAATTGGTTTCAAGAAACTTTAATCATTTGAATAATGCATTACTGAATTGAAATCTCATTTACTGAGTATTAAAATCTTTATTTATTTATTGCGAAATTTCCCACCCTTAAAAACTACCCCTTGTCATAAAAATAATGGAAAATTTCTTACTATATATCTTTTTCCTATATATATCTACGTACAAAATCTCTGCTCCAAAAATTTTTCCAAAAAAAGGCTATTGGTTTTTTACAATAACGTTAATTTTTATGATATCAGGTTAATGCAAAAACCATTTGAAAGTTAACTTCAAGGGATATAACACCGTATTAAATTTAATCTTTTCAATCCCTTATTTTTAAAAAAATAAAAGGTTAAAGGGTCCCTGTTACATGGTTCTCGCAGTAAAATTTAGGCTTTAAACGTTTCTATCTCGGTTATTTTTTATCCTAGAAAAATAAAAAAAAGTAAAATCTTTGTTAAAAAAAACTCAAATTTCGTTAGTTAGTTCCACGTGGATAATTTATATAAGTTCTGTAACCATTAATTTATGTTTTTACAGTTTTTTCATTATTTTTAGGTTCTTTTGTATTGTTTCTTACACTGATGATGACCACAGTGTTGGTCGAAATATGTTTGTTAACACAATTTTAAAAATATAAATAAATTTAACCTCCGTTTTTGTGTGGAGAAGACTTTGTGTTATTTTCTTTTCTCAAAATCTTGCTATTCAATTTTGAGTTATGGACATGGATATAGAAAACAAGCGAGAAACTGAATTTTTCTAGGGATGACATTGAAATGTATCATTTTCAATTTGATTGCGATGGTTGAAATTGAATTTCATCCACTAGTGGAAATTCTCAGACTACAGCGATTTCGACGATTTCACTTAATTTGACATTCAAAAATTATTAAGAGAAATGTCACTGTCAGTAATTTTCTGGAGGTTATAGTTTTAATTTGTAAAAATGAGTGATACTAGTATGGATAATGGTGATATAGAACCAGAAGAAATTATAAAAGAGGCTGAAAGTGCATTTTCAAATTTAATTCCTGCCAAATCAAAACATGTTTATGATTTTACTTATAAAAAATTTATGGATTGGAGATCTAAAAAAGGAACTAATTCATTTTCGGAAGAAGTCTTTGGTGCATATTTTGCAGAATTAGCTAAAAAGATGAAACCCTCAACACTTTGGGCACAGTATTCAATGTTGAAGACAACGAAAATCTGATGGATATTGCCTAAAAAAATCTAAAGCCTTTTCTAAAGAAGAAGTAGCCAAATTTATCACGGCGGATGGAAATCGTCGGCTATTGTCGAAAGTTACATAGATGAATCTTTATCTGCAAGAAAAGTTATAGCGGCCAAATTATTTACAGATAAACCATCAACTAGTTTAGTTATTCCTGATGGGTGTCAAATGAATACAAATTCGTCATTTGTAGATAAATCAACTACAAGCTTAAGTTCTTATACGAACCCTTTAGAAAAATTGCTTAATACAATTGGAAATAACTGCACACATTGTTCTATTACAGTTAATGTATACCAGAAATAAAAAAAATTTAATGGTTAATAACAATGGTTTATTCTTTTATGAGTGATTTAATTCTTATCCGTAGAAAAAATAGTATATGCAACTCGTGGTTGATAAAATTTTAACGTTTCGAGGTAAAACCACTCTCGACGTTGAAATTTTATTTCATCCACTTGTCCCATAATATACTATTTTATATTTTACTTGCCCAGAAAAATTTTTGTTTCCATTAAAGTCAGACCACAATAATAATAATAATAATAATAATAATAATAATAATAATAATAATAATAATAATAATAATAATAATAATAATAATAATAATAATAATAATAATAATAATAATAATAATAATAATAATAATAATAATAATAATAATAATAATAATAATAATAATAATAATAATAATAATAATAATAATAATAATAATAATAATAATAATAATAATAATAATAATAATAATAATAATAATAATAATAATAATAATAATAATAATAATAATAATAATAATAATAATAATAATAATAATAATAATAATAATAATAATAATAATAATAATAATAATAATAATAATAATAATAATAATAATAATAATAATAATAATAATAATAATAATAATAATAATAATAATAATAATAATAATAATAAATGCCTTTATTAACATAACAGTATACAATTTATAACATTATTATTCTTTTTTGAAGCGAGATTCAGTTCATAGGTTATATCACAATGCTATAAATTAATAATGTATTTAATATTTAACCTATGAACTGCTCTTCCATCTAACCTCGAAAAACAGAATCAAAACATATAGAAAGTAAGTTAGTAATATATAAATGAGTAAATATTATTGTCTGGAAAAATAATAATCAAATAATAATTTTTTTCTTTTTCAAGTTTACATGCTGAAAAGTAACATAACTCACGCGGTATATCATTCATCGCTTTAACCACACAATACGAAAAGAATCGTTTAAAAAATTGGGTTCGATGACGGGGTAAAGCCAATGTATGTTTATGTCTTAAATTAATCGTATGTACGTCCGTTCTAAATGTGATCTTTTGGTAAAGATAAGGTGGAGACTTTCCCTTTAATAAATCCATATAAAATAAATCTGCGTGCATTTTACGACGCATTGACATATTTAGCCATTTAACGGTTTTAAGTGTATGACAGGTTGAAACTTGCGAATACTAAATATAAGTCTTAGACAGGAGTTTTGTAGTTTTTGTATTCTTTTAGTATCATACGTATTCAGGCAAGAATTATACATAATATCACAATAATTCATTTTCGATAAAACCAGGGTTTCACATAAAAGTGTTTTAACCGCTTTGTCAAGAACATGACGAGATTGAAATATAAGTTTTAGTGACGCGTAGGCTTTTTGTAAACATGTACTAATATAATCCGTGAATCTAAAGTCCTCGTCAAACCATACACCTAAGTTTTTAATTTTTTTACTAAACTGAATATTATGACCATCAAATAATACTTTTGATGAATAATTCTTTTTAAAAATTTCTGTTTGTATTTTGTTTCCAAAGATAATAGCACTAGTCTTCGATGCATTCAATTGAAGACAGTGATTTAAAGAAAAATTGTGAAGATTGTTTAAATCATAGTTTAGAGCAGTTACTACTTGATCCATCTCATTGGGAGGAAAAGAAATATAAATCTGAGTATCATCTGCATAATAATGCTGTGAGCAAGATGCAAATATTTCCGGAAAATTAGAAACATACACAGAAAAAAGTATAGGACCTAAGATTGAACCCTGGGGCACTCCAGTGTTCACTTGTAAAAAACTCGATACATTATCTGTACATTTTATCGCTTGAAATCTATTACTTAGGTAAGACTTGAATAAATCTACAGCTGTCGAATCCAAGCCGATAAATGATAGAATCGAATAGAGCAAACTATGGTTGATGGATGGTATCAAACGCCTTAGAATAATCAAATAAGAGTAAAATAGTCAATTTACCCTGATCAAAAGCTGTGAAGATGTCATCAGTAATCTTAAGCAATGCTGAATTACAACTGTGGCCTGATTTAAATCCAGATTGTAATGAAGGTATGACAGAATGCTTGATTAAATGCTTTTAGAGCTGAATGTTAATAGCTTTTTCTAAAACCTTTGATAATGTTGGTAATAAACTTACTGGTCTTTTAAAGCCTCTGGATTGCTTATTTTGGGTAATGGATTTACTATTGACTTTTTCCAACTATTGGGAAATACAGAATTTAATAAACAAGAGTTAATTACATGTGTAATATATGGTAGCAAAAACGGAAGACACAAATTGAAAGTCAGTATATTTATTCCGTCATGCCCAGTAGCTTTAGTTTTAATACTATTTATTATATTAAGGATATAAATTTCTGATATAGGCTGGAAATTTAAAATGGAATTTACTGAGTAGTTAATGTTAGAATCATAAAATTGTTTCAAATCTCGCTCTGGAGTTAATTTTGGAACAGCATTTAAGAAATATTGGTTGATTTCATTTACATTCCATTTATTAGATATATCAAAATTATTTTTGTCTTTTTTAAATCCCACTATTGAATTTATACTAGACCACATTTCTTTGGGTGATTGATTTTTTAAACTTACTTTTATGTATGCCTTTTTTTCACGTTTAATAGTTACCGTAAATAAAATCCGTAATTGTTTATAATTTTGCCAAGCTATGTTGCTCTTTGTTATTAGGAAAGTCCTAAAAGCTTTATCCCTATCAACCATCATTGCTCTTATTCCATCCGTTAACCAAGGAGCATATTTTTTGGTAATTCTAAAACTCTGAAAAGGAACATGCAAATCTAGAAGATTAATAATATTATTGGTTAAAAATTCTACTTTACTGTCAATGTCATCTAACTCATAGATGATATGCCAGGGTATCGACTGTAAATCCTTATAAAACTGGTTATAATTTAAATTCTTGAAATTTCTACAAGTAATGAATTTGGGTTCATTTCTCCATGTTTTAATGTTAATATTAAATAAAATCATTTCATGATCTCCTACTTCTGGTATGTGTTTATCACAATGATCGGTTATAATTTGAGTTTCAGATGTTATTAAATAGTCCAATAAAGTTGCTGTAGAATAAGTAATTCGGGTTGGTTGATTTATTAATTGTTTTAAACCAAGTCCTTCCAGGGTATTTATAACCCTTTCACAAGACAAGCTATTAGTATCTAGAAGGTCTACATTAAAATCCCCATATTACATAACTCAACACCATCAATAATATCATATCATATCATACATTTTTGGTTGTAATTACTTCAATCTTGTAGATCCCATTTTGTTCCAATCTAAATATCTGTCTATAAATTTCCTTAGACGAAAAGGTGAAAAAGTCCAGTTGCTGAAAAATCAATTCATTCGATATTACAGACGTCAAGGAAAGGGCGTCAATCTGTCTTTACCCTTCTGTTATACTTAACCAACATGAGTTCTCAGTCACGTTTTAGTTGTCGGATGTCTTTGTATTTGATTAATAGCTCTCTGTTATTAACGTTGGTATCTCAATCCTAAATTACTGTGGGACAGACTAACTGAACAACATACTTTCATTAAGATATTTTATTGTTCTTTAGTACTGATTCAGCAGTTATTTATTGATCTGGACTAAAGACCGTACCGGTGCATACCAGTGTCTCATATAAGAATTCGTAACGACAATCAAACGTTACTTGTCAGCAGTTAATGCGAATTATATTTTAGGAATTTTTAATGGTGTATGTAGTATACCGGATGACAATTTAACACTAAAACTTAATCCTTCAGTAAAAAACAACAAGATATTCAGAATTTTAAATCGAGCCGAATAGGACATGGTCAGAGAGGGGATCTAGTCCCAGATATTTAACAAATTTAATTTAGAAAAAGACGTAGAGGACGTTAAATCAATTCTATGCAAAATTTGTTATATAAAGTTATTAAAATAAATCAATACTTTTTGAGTTATTTGTATGGTTACATCCGTTTTACCGTGATGATCCTTTTCTTCGTAATTAGGGAATTTCCCCCAAAAAAACCATTCCATTAATTTTTTCAGTTTTATTTGTTGTTAGTTCCACGTGGAAAATTTATTCAAGTTCTGTAACCATTAATGTATGTTTTTACAGTTTTTTCATTATTTTTAGGTTCTTTTGTATTATTTCTTACACTGATGATGACCACAGTGTTGGTCGAAACATGTTCGTTAACACAGTTTTAAATATATAAGTAAATTTAACCTCCGTTTTGATGTGGAGAAGACTTTGTGTTATTTTCTTTTCTTAAAACTTTAATATAATATGAATATTTTTACCATCACGTATACATTCTATTAAATATTTAAAATCACCACACCGTAAATTTTAATCAGCCCTCAAATTCAAATTTTAACATGCCATTAAATGTCTCGATGTAGTAATTTTGTCATTAAGGCATGTTACCCTAACTGAAAGCTTTTAATTTCGGATTTATATTATGACTGATTAACCTATCAAAACGGCTTACAAGAAGCGGGTACAGTGGTTTACACTTCACTTTACACAGATTAGTATCGCAACCCTTTCCCTCGTTTTCAGACTATAGAAGCTAATCGGAAGACGGCGAGCTAAAATTATTTCGAAAATGTATTGTTACGACCAAATGGAGATTAGCAGAAATGTTTATTGGTATTATTTAATTTGTAAAACATGAATCTACTCACCGCTTTTATAATTATATTTTATTTTATTATATATATAAAATTTTACACTATACACAGCATCAGCAACGCCTTTGGCTAAGCTAAACCAAAAGATAATGTTTAAACCCATTCTATATTTGTAACTTATCAGGAATTGACAAAGTTAAAGGATAAAATCACAATTACGACCCCCCTTCAATAATGTATTGTAATAAAGTATTTGGAGAAGTTAATACACTACCATTACGACACTGCAAGAACTGTAGTGATAGTAGTTCTTAAAATTCTCTAAATTAATAATTTTTTTTAATAATCTGGCCGCAGTTTAATTCTTTCAGTAATAGAATGCAAACTTCGGTCAATCCCCTTTTGGTATTATTATCAAATGTTTTGTAAATTTCTTAAATTTCAAATTAAGCCTGGTATACTTTCCCGAGATCAAATCGTAATGGAGTTATAGTCCTGGACCTGTACTAAGATCCCGTAGGAAAGTTTGAGTATGGAGAATTTTTCTTCAGGAACACAGAAATTCTCATATTTCAGGCAATACTTGACCGATTTGCATGAAACTTATGGTGATGAAGAAGATGAGGTCACTTTCAATTGTGCATCGGTGCAAGGTGGAAGACAAGTGAACCATCCAGAATTAAATTGTATGTCAGTAGAGGAAGCAGACTTCATAATGCTGATTCATTCAAAGCAGGCAATACTGTGTGGGTTCAAAAAAGTCGTTTTCGTTAGTGCGGACACTAATGGTGTTAGCTTTGTTTCACTGGGCTACTCTTCATGAACTTGGAGTTCAGAAGCTTTGGGTATGATTATACGAGTAAGTTTGGCATCAAAAAAGCAGCTCTTCAAAGTGCATCTACAGTGTACTTGGAACACTTTGGTGTCTCATTTAACCGGGATGACATATAACAAAGCCTCAAACCAGCAGAAGAATACCTAGTGCTGTTAATTAGAAAAGGGTCATCTTGTACGTCCTTAGACGAACTTAGATTGTGGCTGTATCATCATGCCAAGAATATAGATATTGCAGATTTGCCGCCTATAAGCAGAAAAGCGTTGGGGGCCATATGTTGAGATCGTATTTCTACACATACCTTCAGCGAAATTGTATTGATGATGTCCTTGTTGGCTTAGACCCTTGTGATTTTGGTTTTACAGTGTTTGAGGATGATTTGGTGCCCCAAAAACATCTACACAAATATCCCACTGATTTTGTTGGTGCTTGCAACTGTTTAAAATGCGTCACATCCTCCTGCATTTGTAGGGAAAAGAAAGTTAAATGTTGCTCTTTCTGCAAGTGTGGCAGTAAGGGATTAGAGTCAACCTGTAAAAATCCTTTTTAGACAATCATACAACCATGTTTCGGTGTTAAGTCATTTTTATGTGATATCGTGTAGTTCTAACAATTATAATCTAATCATATTTCAATAGAATATCTGTGTGCATTCATATACTTATGTTTTTATTAAGTTATAAAGAATATGATATAATTAACGAAACTGTTGTTTGTTGATAGTAGCAGTTAAAACACATTTCTGTTCAACTGAAAGATAATATTTACAACAAACTGACCTAAGTTTCATGCAAATCGGTCAAGTATTGTCTGAAATATGAGAATTTCTGTGTTCCGGCGGCCGCAATCTTTGATGACGTCATAGCTGGAAAATGAACGGGGTGGCGGATGTCCACCCAAGTCCAAAACACTTACTAGGACACCTAATAAACATTTCTGCAAAAAATTCTCGATACTCAAACTTTCCCACAGGACCCTAGTCCAGGTCTTGGACTATTATGGTTACAATCCTATTTGACCAGCGCATATCGGATAAATATTTTAACCTTATATTTTCTATATATTTTTTAACAAAATTCCACTCAATGTTACATTTGACTGCATTGTTTACTACAAGCTTTAAACTGTGATTGCAGCATAGCACGAAAAATGCTCTAGAATTTTTCATAACTCTGACCACCGAGAGGATTTAAATTTAGTTCGTATTTTCGTATTTCAGTTAAAAAGTGTTGGTAATTAGACAAAATGTTTAAAATTGCTCTTTATTACTGAAACTTTTATGGCATCTAAAGCTTTTTTAAATTCAGACCACTTTTTTAAATTCTTAAAATGTAATTTACTTTGTTCATTTTCCAATATAGCAATTTAATATTTGGAACAGTTGCAGATATCAGGGTTCACCTCCAACATTCTCGGGGAGCAAATTTTAAGTATTATTGATCCTACTTCAATTTTCGTCTCCAGTTGGGTTGGGGCGATTTTTTAGGGGTTGATTGTATTGATCGGAAGTTAGCAGTATCGTCAGCAATAGTTGAAATTGTTAGGTTTTTCAATATCTCAAATATAGAACAAACTGGCCCCAATACGCCACCTTGTGGCGACCGTGCATGAATATTATTTGACCCTAATCATTTTTTTGAAAATTTAATTGAAAAGTTTTAGTAATTTATTTGTCAGAATACATGCCAAACTTTACCTGCCCCTGTGTTATTTTCAGAAAAATGGTAAAAACTCGGTTATCCTGTGAATATGAACAATTAAACGTAAACTTTAAATATTAAAACAAACAGGAAAAAAATTCCTGTAATTAAAGAATTTAGAGAGCAATTATTTTCGAGTTTTCTTGGACAGAATCTACATAGAATTCAGGATAAAATAGTGGAAATTTTTGTTTTATTTGGGTAATAATTTTTTTGTGCCGAAACACAAGGATGCTAATAGCATTTCGGAAGCTCATATTGGTTTGCTAGTTCAATTTCTTTTTTCATATGGAATAAAACCATTTATATTCTTGAAAAAGTTTTAATTTTTTGACGTTTCGACTTCTAAGCCTAAGTCAAAATGACATAACAAAATATATAATAATAAAAAAAAATACTATAGAAACAGAACACTTGATAATCTTACAAAAATATGACATCAACATAGGACACTTAGAAAAAGATTTTGAGATTGAAGATGTCAAAATCTGTTTAAATCATATTTTTGTGACGTTTCTAGGAACGAATTTTGAAAGGATAGCGCATTTGCATATTATAAGAGAATTTTTACTTCCCCATAAATGAAGTTTTCTTATTATTATTATCATAAGAAAAAACCAGATACTATCCCGATATAGAGGGTATCCTTTTTGGAATTAACTCTTTTTGTAAAATAGGCATCCAAATTTTTGAAATATCGACCGAACAATTATAAACACATTCGTTATTATTTAAGCATATCAATGCTGCTTTCTTTGTATTTTATGATCAAAATCCCATGCATGTTCACATATTTTGGATTTCTCGAATTGTTTATTTTTAATATATGATTGGTGTTCATTAAGTCTAATATGAAAAGGTCTAGATGTTTCTCCTATATAAAATTTATTACTTTCGCATGGAATTTTGTAAATACAATTTGTTGTGTTTTGAATTTCATTAAAAGGTTTTGTATTTACTATTAAAGATTTTAATGTATTATTAGTTTGAAAAACTGTTTTTAAATATTTTTCTACGTGTCCTATGTTGATGTCATATTTTTGTGAGATTATCAAGTTTTATGTTTCTATAGTAATTTTTTTTATTACCTATATATTTTGTTATGTCATTTTGAAAACGACTTCAGATTTAGAAGTCGAAACGTCAAAAAATTAAAACTTTTTCAAGAAAATAAGTGGTTTTATTCAATATGAAAAGAGAAAATGCTAATAGCATATTCTGTAACAAGGTTGGAATGAGAATTCGATACGAGTGGAAGAACCACGAGTGAAAAAATGTTCATTCCAACAGAGTAACAGACTGTACTTTCTCTACGGCCACAGAAAGTAGGAATTGAATATAGTAAAATGAAACCTCAAAATACGCGGCTTATCTTTGTTCAGACAAATTCAAACTAAATAAATAACACGTCCCGTAGAACTGTCAAACATGAAATTCATGGCTATCTAGAATGCGGACGTGATATTTACAGCTAGGTGTTACAGAATGAACATTCTGACACTAGAATAAGAATGAAATACGTATAAAATACATAAGAGATAAGTGCTTCAGAATTTTCTTTCAATCTCAAGAGCGAGAATGTTTCTTTTTTGTTATTATAAGTGGTTTCAGAATAACTACATTCAGTAGTGGCTGTGGAGAAAAAGTTTTCTTAAATTATATTTTTATTTTAGAAAATAGAAGACCGTATTTCAACTACAATTTTATCCGGGGTAAAAATCTCGCAAAAAGAATTTATTTGGCACTATCCGAAATTAACGGAAAATAAGCAGCTACATTCTGATATATCCCTTAATCCAGAAAGTTGTATGTTCTTGGATTCTGCTATATAGGACGCTGTCACAGTCTGAGTTGAAAGGTTTTAGCAAACTGCGGGCCCCGGCTCGATCCATCATGGCTTGTCAAGTCGGCTACACTTTTTCCACCCCTGCCACCCCCTGGCCTTCTACCGTGTCAGAGCCTTTTACCGAATCAACCCCCGGTTTCTGAACAATACCAATTATTACCAATATTTAGTCTTTCATTCAAATATTTTTTGGTCGAAACGGGCGAGAAACCCTAATAGAAATGTTATGGACGTGTACCCTTATCTCACAAAATGTCAACTGAAATCCATTCAGTATCCGATTTTTATGGAAATGGAGATGTCGGATGTAAGAGAAGTAAGTGAAAAAAAAGTTATTTCGGACGAATAACATTATAATTCGTACACACGTTTCGAGAAAAATCTCCAAGCAATTCATCATGGTCACTATTCGACAGTGACAACACATTGCACTCAGAAAAATAAGAGTAGAATAACTAAATTCGCAAATTCTTTGTTATTTGCAGAATTATTCTTGTTCCAATAACGAACATTTCTGAACTTTTTTTTTATAGTTTTATCTTCAGAATCGATATTTCTTTAAAATTCCTAGAGTATACAGGGTGAAAACAGTTGAATAATTGAAACCGGGAATAACCTTTACAATATCTCTTTTACAGTTCTTGATTTATACAATAAAAAATGTTGATCAACTACTTGTCCGTGTCATTTATTTATTTATTTGTGCCTCCAGTATCAGCCTCAAACTGATTGTGCTTAATTATAATACAGTTTAGAGAAAATTGTATTAAATTTAATCACAGTTTATTTATATCCAAAAATTTTATTTATTTAGAAGAAATACACAGAGGGCCATAAGGACCTAATTACATGATTCCTCTTTTCTAAAACTAACGAGAAACTAATGAAATAAATTCATACATACCACTATATATAACAGCAATACATGTATATACAGAAAAAAGTAAGAAATCAAATAGGTTTAGTGATATGAATTCTCAAAAAAACACCAAAAAAATAAAATAAAATGTATCCTAACCACTATAATTAAAACCTAGTTTTACGTACACAACAAATTTATTTGAGCAAAACCTGGTAAATTGTGAAAATTATATGGAGAACATAAAAAACGTGTTTCAGGGGCGAATCATATGGGATGGTGAATATATTTTCAACTCAGAGATAAGATACGAGTCCGATACTTTATCACTAAGTAGCTTGAAAACGAAAATAATTTTTTGCCGAGTTCGTCTATTATCCAGCTTAATAATGAGAAATTTTTTTGACCCGCACCAAAACCATATTTTTTATAATAAAAGTATGACGTCATTTTCTCCAAATGCAGCGATCACACGTTGCATAAATGACTTTTTTCTCTCTTTTATTGTGAGGGTTATTATAATAAGATGGGGGAATCGCAGAACCCTGAAAACTTACCAAATAAGTAAACTTCTACCGTTCTGGAACGCTGTTTTTTTCGGAAATAACTAATATATCCAGTAATTAAATCCTTGGTATCCTCTATCTCTTGTAGCACCTGTAATTCTGTAATTTAAATCTATATCGAGCAATACCAAAAGACTGGAAAGAAAATTCAAGTAGGTGTATGTGCGGGAACGACTCGCCTGATTTGATATTTTTGGAAAATCAAAGGTAAAGAAAAAACTTGCTTAATTAACACATGGCGACTCTTTTGAGTCCACGAAATTCTGAAGTAAATGCTCTGGAAAAAAGGAAATACTAATAGGAAAGAAGATCGGTCAAGGTTCATACAGATGTCTGGTCTTTGGGTATAATTCTATTTATAATGTTGATGATGATAATTTACGATGCCTTTCATGGCATGCGAAACAAGGGCACTTTTCGCTTATCATTCTTTGTATTTATTCAATAAAGATTATTATTATTATTATTCAATTAATTTGTTTTGAATTGTTTCAATCGTTTTCTTATGTTTCAATGTGGATGGATTTTATTGTTGTTTTTGATTAAATTTTTTCTTTCAAGATTGTATCACCAGGCCACTAGAGGTAAATGCAATGTTTTAAAATATTTAAAATCTCTATTTTTGGTTTTCTTGAACTTTCTTTCTTCTTTCAGCATTTAGTGTAGACTTTATTTGATACGTCTAAGGTATTTTTAATCAGATAAAACATGAATTATTTTTAATTTTTTCAATTTTAAAACCTTCACGTTCTTTTCTTCTTGATCAAATAGCGTGATGTTCTTTGTTTTTCAAATCTGCCAATCTCCCTGGCAACAGCCTTATCTAGCAACTTGATTTCCCATTCAAATTTCATTGCATTTATTGTTAAATTCATCCTTCAAGGACAACTGTCTCTAATTTTTCACTTTTATATAGGTATGTATTTTAATTTAAACATAACAAATTTATAACAAATTTGTACTTTATTTTTATATATTTATGTTTATGATAAAATTTTCATATATATGTATAAAATAAAGAAAGAAGAAAAGAAAAACTTCGGAGTTATTTTCTTATCTTCACATCCAAGCATATTAAAAATGTAAATACTTTGTCGCTCTGCTATAGACATTTTTATTTCAAAACGTATTAAGACTAATAATTGTTCATTTCCAAGCAAGAAATGTCCAAAAATATGAATTTTTTGTTTCCAGTACATCAGTCAGCAATTTAATATCTATTTAAATAAATTCCGTACTAAACAAATATTTAAAAATATACACTTTGGAAAGATAAATAAAATGTATAAAACGTTATATTATTTATATATTTTTTTAATTTATTTATTAAACGGACAAGCCAATTATACAATTTAAAAAAAATGAAAAATAAAGTAAAAAGACATGGGTACAGATAACTAAAACAGTTTTTTAATGCCCTTCTAAAGGATGGTAAAGATCGAACAGTTCAAGTTTGCTCTTGAGAGTGTTTGATGATTTTATTATTCTATGAAGGGATTCATTTTGGCCATACAATAAGGAGTCTTGAGAATGTCACTGTTTCTATTTCTTCTAACATTTACAGAAAGTGAAGTAAGATCAATAATTTCAGGACAATCAATAATGCCATTAATAATTTTATGAAGAATTACCAGACCAATTTCCAATCTTCTGTGTTAAAGTATTCAAATTTAGAACATTTAATATTTGTGAATAATTGTATTGTTCTCCAATTATTCCCAAGTATCCACACTATCTTAAGATTTTATTTTGAGTAGTATTCTCCTTAAAATTTCTTACTAATTTTAAAATGTGAAATGTGAATCTCCCTATTTTTTTATATCTCAAAGGATATAGGAGAATTTTATCACACAAATTTGTATATTGAATTGTAAAAAAAATAATTTGATTGTTAAAACTTTCTATCGCAAAACCAATCCAATCCAATCGCAATCCTCAAAACATTTTCCTAAATTTAGTATTCCACTGCCACCTATTGCGTAAAGAGAACACTTCCTCCCTTCAAAAGTTAGCGAACTAAACAACCCTAACGCGTTCCAAATCCACCCCTCTACATCGGTGTATTGATCTGCCCCAATTAATATTAAGATTATATACAGAACAAAGAGCCATCAACATGTACATTGAAAACAGACACAAATACAAGAAAATAAAAAGAATTTGGTCATTTTAAAGAAACACACTTGATATATTTATAAACGTGAGTAAACATTTTTTTTTGTTATAATATTTATTATAAATTCTACTTATTTGCTAGGCTAAGATGGAGAAAACAAGAAGATTTGCGGAAAAGAACACGACAACATATGATGAGGATAAGTCGTCGGATTCTTCAGTAGAAAATTTAACTAATGATTTTATCGAGGATATAAGACTAGAAAGAGACGATTCTTCGTCTTCTGGAGAGAATTTCGTCATATCTCGTATGAAAAAGAAGGTGCTATATTTAACAGAAAATCAAGAAAATGAAAGTCCACGTAGATCAATAAACAAAGTTACCAGACATCCAACTTTGAGACCATATTACGATCATTCTCATGATAAGTATTCTGACGCTTCAAGATTATTGAGATCTAAGGTAAATGAAGATGAAGAGGGTCATTACAATTACAATCCAGATGATATTGAAAATCATGCCATACTTAAAACCATTATGGTCGGCAGCGATTTTCAAGCACAAGTACCAGAAGGGTTATGTCACTATGATGATGCGTTACCGTATGAAAATGATGATAAGTTAATTTGGGATCCTTACGATATAGAAAATTCTGTGGTTGAGGATTATTTAAAAAAAGCTGACGCTCTTAACAAACCACCTTTACCGCTCGGTAATCATCTGAAAGATAACGAGCAGTTTTTATATTTACTGCAGCAATGTGGGCACAACGTTGAGGAAGCTTTAAGAAGACTGAAGATGAACATTGGATTAGGTAACGAAAATATGTCTCCTTGGTCTGAAGAAGAATGTCGTAACTTTGAAGCAGGCGTAAGAACTTTCGGTAAAAATTTTTATCTCACCCAACAAAACAAAGTACGCACAAGATCTGTTGGAGAATTAGTCCAGTTTTATTACTTGTGGAAAAAATCTGAGCGACATGATATTTTTGCGAATAAAGTGAGACTGGAGAAGAAAAAATATGCTCTACATCCAGGCGTTACTGATTTTATGGATAGATTTTTAGAAGACCAGGATATGAGAGATAGCAGTTCGTCTCCAAATACACAAGTTGCTGATGAGAAGAAGGTTCAAGATAATCAAAATTCTAATTCGAAAACAGAATTGTAGATGTCAATAGATGTTATATTTATTTTATTAAACGTTTACCCAGAAAACTAGATAATACATTTAATCATAGGCGAAGAAAAGTTATACATAGTTTTTGAGGAACAATTGCTTTTAATAATTATTTTTTGATTTTGCAAAAAGTTTTCTTAAAGCTTTATGGCGATAAGCTAAAAAAACTAATGATGATTATTTATACAAACAAAATATATATTTTCGCCTTATCTACCAATGTATTTTAGTTGTTACAAAAATGTATATATAAATATTAAAGCATACAAAAACCTTATGCTAAGCATTCAATCAATTTTGCCAAAGTACATTATGTCAAGTCAAGTGAAATTGGAAATGAAAATGGATTTAAAAGTGATGAACAGAACTTTTAACAAATTTTCTTAAAGAAAAATCCAAAAAACAAAAGCTTTATCGTAAATTTCAAACTGTTGTTTATGGTAAAAAATAAACTGAGATTTTTAAAATTCTATAAAATTTTGAAAAATCCTCGAACGTTAGTTACTTTCGTAAATCTAATATCAGAATTATAAATTTTAAAAATTAAACAGCAAAAAATTTTTAATATGGAATTAAATTGCTATAAATAGAAAACTTGTAACTTATTTAACATAAATTATGTAAAGCTTAGTTTAAAAGAAACATAATCTGTAAAAATGAATGTCAAAATTACAAAATTTTCAAATTTAATACCAACATAAATTTAAATATTCTGGAGATAACTAAATTTGGTAAGTTGATTTTGGAAAAAAAAATTGGAGGGGTTGTTACGTCAAAATATTCTAACAACGGGAGTTAAGCTTGACAACGGGAAATTAAGGCACCTCTAATATCCCAAGGGAGTTATGACCCTGTTTATTGATAGCGTAACCATGATGATATAAGCCCGGTTAGGAATAGAAGAATATTTTGCAGTTTTCCCACAATTTATATAATTTTTTTTGAATGATGTAGGTATTATAATTAAAGATGGTTTGTATTGAGATGTTTTTTGGCGTAAGAAGGATTGGATTTTGAAAGGAGGAAATAGACTTTTGTAATAAAGAAAAAGGATAGTTTTTCGCAAAAGGAAGTTAGAGGACTGTGAAGTGGTGTACGGTTTAAAAAAAGGTATTTGGATTGTTTTGTAGTTAATGTAGATTTGTTTTTAATTTTAGTTTTATTTTCCTTTTCCCTATTTAAAATCACAAATATATACCAGGCTGTTAAAAAAAGTATTGTTATTTAGTATAGTTGTTAAAGTAATTTGATTCTTTTAAGTTGTTCGTTAATGAGTTTTAGTTTTTTTTTGGACAATATTTTTTTTTGTGACAGCTGGATGACTTTTCATTTAATTATAAAGAATGAATGAGTTATATTTAGATAGTCCATTTTTCATTATTTTGTTAAAAAAGTTCTTTGTTGTAATTCTAATTTGTGTTTTTTAATAAAAATTAGTATAAATTTTAGGAAAAGAGGGAAAACTTCTAAATTTTCAAAATTTTTAGAAGAAGTATAATAAAATATAGGAAATATTATAAGGGTGATAAAATTTTTTATTTGGCAATGAACAAGTTACATGTTTTTTTTTTCATTTTTAAATAAATCTGTACTTTGGCAGAACTCAACAAAGTATAGATAAATAAAGTTTTAACCCTGAGAATCCAAATTAAATTAAAATAAAAATAAATTTTGGCGCTCTAAATTAAATAATTAATTAATTAAAAACATATTATTTTATAAAAATATATTTATAAAACCTTAGGTATTTAACGCTTCATCTTTTTGCTTGCCACATTATTGATGAATTTATTTAGTGCGTAATTATGGCGAGGGGAGTAAAAATCCCCAGGACGAAGTTAGGAAAATAAGAAATTGAAAAAAAAAATTAAAAAAAATGATTAATTAATTTTTGCCTCTCAGAAAATAAATCTGATCGACTACTTTTTTTATTTAAAAAAACTGTATTTACAGAATTGATTTTTGTTTCCATTTTCCTTTAAAATTACCTTCATTTCTTTTGTGATTATTCAATGATTTACCGCCAGATAGCAGAATATAGCCACTGGTTAAAAAATGGGCGATCTTTCAAACTCTTTTAAGGGATTAGAAAAATTCACTACAGTAAATTATAATCCGATCACTTCTAGCAATGCTTTTAGTCAAAAGATGGCAGGGTAGGCACTTTATACAAAACTGGAGAAAAAAATGATGGATAGACTAAGAGTATGCCCTGTCAGCCATTTATAAACCTTAGAGTCTGCTCAGATACACCAAATACCGGTTCACGGAATCAAAAAAAATTATCTTGAGATAGTGGTTAGCAAAGCGAATAAAGTTTATTTAAAATATCCACAAATAAGAATGACAAACTAAGACAAACGTTTCTTTTTTCAACTATTTGGGGGCAAGAATATTTTTTTAAATACCTACTCCGCGAATTGGACGACTGAAAAGTTACATTTATAAGAATATTAGGTATAATTAATTCAATTTTTGTATGTTGAAATAAATTAATCAAATTAAATGCTTCCGATGAAGTTGAAACAAATTGCCCTTCAAAAGTAAGAATTTCTGTATGTAATTAGAAATTAAAACTTTGGTGAACTCACTTGTAGAGTTCTCGCCATTTTTTAAATTCTCCTATTAGACATCCTAAAAAACTAATTTTTTCCTGTTGCCTTATTTTAGTTACTGTATTTATTACTAGTAATGTAGAAATTAAATTAGGCTCTGGAATTTTCTCTAAAACTGTGCATCTTGTTACCTCTAAACAAGAGCACTTACGATTATTTATATCATAATATTTTATTTTTATTTATTTCCAATACATAGTATGATTTTCAAAAAACATTAGAAATTGGGTATTTTTTCAATATGTTTTTATAAAAATGTGGTACACAAAAAAACTTATTTACTGTATTTTTGGCAATCACGCCCTCTCCCGCAACTTTAAGTATTTACAACTTTGAAAAAACTGTCCCGTTGCCCGAATACGTCTCTATTCCCTTAATAAAAAAAGCACACACACATAATAATTCATGTTACAAAATAAAATCCTAATTTTTTTATTTCTAATATTGGAATTGGCAATCCTAAACTCAAAAAAACTGGTTAAAGCGTTATCCATTAGCAAATTAAAATATATTTGGAATATAACAGAACTGGGTTTGATTGAATTGATGAGAAATATACATAGTGCAAATCATAGAACGTCAGTATATTGGATATAAGGTGTCTGACAGTGATGTATTACCCTCTGGGCGCTGTTCCGAGTGAGTCATTCATCCCTGAATGCCTCCTCTTTCCGTTTGCTGTAACTCAATGCATGCACATCGGTAGTGTCTAGCTTATGTGCCTCAGAAATGATCACGAAATTTATGAAGGTAGAGTGGGGTCAATATTGAAGTTCTATTCGTCTTATGAAGTCAAGTTATATCTTATTTTTCTAAGAGTGAATTATTTATTAATGAAGGTTTGTCGGTTCTGGACAGCTAAAAATATTAAATGTGCATCCAAGTCTGTCCAATCGCACAGAAAAAATAACAGTTATGGTGATGGGGAAAGAAGTAGAATAAGAATAAGAGCTGAATTAAACGGCAGAATAAAAAAATATATAGTTTAAGCAATAATTTCTTACAAAAAAAGAGTGTTCAGCAAGGGTTTAATTTAAGAATTAACATTTAACATGCATGATCTTTAATTTTAAAAGTTCAGCAGGGGCGAACGGAGTCGGGGGTGTTGTGGGTGTGACACTCCCCCAAACTTTTGTACCTAGTCGGCATTTTCGTCTGAGTCGGCATTTTCATGCCCTAGTCGTCATGCTCGAGAAATATGACTGGTAAATCGGCTAGTCGGCAAAAATATTTTCCGACTCAGGTGATCCGCGAATGAAAATCATTGTGAAAAGACGAATTAGAATTCAAATTAACGCGGGCGGAAATATAAAAATACTATTAAACAAAGTTGTTGTTTTGGCATATCAATATACACATACACAATTTCTTTATGTGCAGCTAATTCTCTTTGTGTAGATGAAATAAATTTGTATTGTACAGTCGGCAAATGTTCCTTGACGAGTCGGCATTTTCAATATAACTCACCTCCCCCCCCAACTTATGAGGCTCGATACGCCCCTGAAGTTCAGAAAGATTGAAGCTAATTTCAGAATTTTAACTGGATAAGTTTGACGTCTGTCAACGACGTGTCAGTGATCTGTCAACTTTCCTTAAAATGCGTAGTTCCGACTTTTTTGGACTGTACTGACATTTGTCAGCGACGTATTTGACATCTGTCAACATTTGTAGAAATGCGTAGCATTAATTTTTAATATTATACCAAATTGATACTGCACATATCTAGGAATATTGACAGAGGACAGAATCAAATTGGGGTATTGTATATCAAATCTATTATTTATATTTCTTGTTTTAGATAAAACATTAAAAACGTTTTCCCCCACTTTACCTCCACGATCATTTATGAAATGCCCTTGCTAGTTACAACTATATACTCCGTCACCAGCATCACATACTCATCTAGAGCCGTCACGACGCATCAACTGATCTTTAATGTTTTATTTTTGAATTTATGTTTTGTCTTTCTAGTGAATTTATGTGATGTTTTACTTGAATGACTTCTGCTTTTATATTATCTGATAATGTTTTCACTTCTTCTTTTACATTTCCTATTTTCTTAATAAGTTTTCTAATCAATTTACATACTCCTTCAAGAGCATTGTTTAAAAAAAATATTTATACCCGCCTGTGATAAATTGTTACTTTCGGACTCTAAAAACGTTGCATTATGTGAATCATAGGTAACTTTGGTAAATCTTTAAAAACAATTATTTAATGTAGTTAATATTTTTATTTCATTAAAGTTAAAAACTGTAATAGCAAGTTAGGATACGATTTGTTTTTTGTTTTACTGTATTTTCAATTTCACGGATTCTTTTTTCAGGTAGTGGCAGGGTTGCCTTATATAAGTGGCCTTGTATTCTCTTGTTTATTTGGTAAACTGTTGAAAGATACTTTTATAACTCTGTGATTTAGTTTTATATTATGATCATTTGTAGTCATTTTGAACAAAATTGTTCCTGTGAGACACCAGAAGAAGCTACAAATCAAAAGTTTAATAAAAAAATTTTACTCTTTAATTTATAAAAACAGGAAATAAAACGACATAAAGCTAAAGTTGTATATTCTGAATTAAAATGCTAAAGTCCCAATGCTTTTTTACTAGAACTGTACAATAAAATGTAATACATAAACCGAATATTTACATGTAATAACAATCTAGTCTACATTTTTTTTCACAAAATTATACAATTAATTGTTATATATGCCTTGTGCAATATACCTAATTAAGTAATTTGTACAAATTCAAAAAAATTTTGAAATTATTGCATTGGCGATTTCTGAATTTTTTTAACACAGAGAAATTTGTATTGGTTAAAAGAGGAGTTAATCAATTTTCATCCCACGGTTTAAAAAAATTAAAATTTGCATTCGGGATAGGTACTTCCTGTATTTCTAGACTTTTTTCCAAGGATTTATTTGAAAAATATATATTTAGATCACTAATTGGATCATTATTCTTAATAAAACTAATTAATTTTAAACGCCGCTAAAAAAAAATAAAAAAATGAAGAACGGACGTCAAAGATGAACACCCTGTTGAAAGATTTGTGTCCATTTAAAAAATATCGATAGTGTACATTGTTTTTTATTTCACATCCTATATCACGAGTTGGAGAGATCAATTATTTCTTATAAAAAAATTCTAGACAGAGCACTCTTTGGATATATCCCTAAAAACCGCATTCAAAATATGCTTTCTAAAGAGGTAAGTTTATAATAATGACACTGAATAATTTTGTAAGCAAAATTGAGCAATCCGCAGCAGAACGAAATTTCCTGGAAATTGAAAAAGCCTGCAGCAACGCTTTTATTGCTATACTCTCCTTAATGGTGGATAGAAGTGTTAACACGATTATCAGCAACTCGATCAGGCCAATGTTAGAAAATCTTACATCATTACTGCCAGCCCATACATACTACATGGAGACTGTTCTGAACTTAAATTTTCTTCACAGTCAGGAGAGAGATGGAAGATGGGTCTACTATATGCTACTGTCGGTTCGAGACCAAACTGAAGGAGTTAGAGTAAAGGAAAATAGTATTTTTTCCTTAGAATGGAGTAGATCGCAAACTTTAACCTGACTTCTTAAAAGCGACTGTTCTTTAAAATGTCACATGAGAAATATATTGACGAGCAACACATTGGACTGTTGATTTTTTAGTAGTGAAAACAAAACGCCAAGCTTGTTGTATCTATTACGGCTTCAGATCTTTAGGTTTATTCAACTGGAAACAATTTACTTTAAGACAATCATCACCTAAAACAACCTTCGGCTTCTTGAAAAGAGTTGGCTTAAAGAGTGAATTGTAACCTTAGGGATGAGTCCCAATAGAGACATCAGTGGTGTGAAAATCACCACAGTCATGTTAAACCTAACCAATCGGACAATTATTATGAAGGTACTCCTTGGAAAAAATTTCCAAATCCTGTCATAAACTCTAATCCTAGATAAAGTCACTTTTGAATTGTCTGACTACCCTATTGGCCAGATTGATCCCCTTCAGGTTATTATTTAATTCTGCAATTAAATAATATTTGGCAAAAAGTGTTTATGAAATGAAGCAGTAATGAATGTTGAAGAGGCATGCTTTGCAAGCCAGATAATAAAGATTTTATTAAAGGGTTAAAAAAACATTGTACTGAGTGTAAACACATTTTCTATGTTAGACAGAGAATGAATTAATATTAATTTGGAAATAAATTTTGTTTTCACAAGTATATAAACTAAAAATGTTTCGAAATATGTTATACCTCCGCTTTTAACCTTTATTTTTAATTTTTGAGATTGTCTTTTTAATAAATGTTAATATTGCCTTTTCTTTAGTCCCCTACCGACAATGTAATGTATTGAAACGAAGAGTCATCTCATATAGAAAAATTGCACTTTTCTGTAGTAAACATATTTGCATTAATAATAATTTGCAAATAAGATCAAACAAAACTAACTAAATTTTTAGGTTTTTATAGTAAAATAGTTTAATAATGTATTTACAACTTCATTAAAATATGATTTTTTTGGCTTCATATTTGTATTTCATTATTCTTCTTTTCCTGATTCTACATTTAAATTTATATTAATTCAAAAAAATAACAAATAACAGCAATAATTCGATAAAGGTTTTTTTATTTCATAAAAATTAAATTTTTTAGAAAATTACAGAAAACAAACATTCTTAAATGATTTAAATAAATATGTATAAAGCATTTTTGGAAACTGAAATTTATTTTTTTTGTACGAAGGTGGAACTTTTTTGGTCCATAAAAATACCAAAAAAGGACCATGGGAGTGACAAAACTGCACAAAGGACGTGAAATAAAATCACACAAGCTCCCAAGAACACGGACATTAAAAATGTCCTACACTGCACCAGCGTCTGGACTTCAATAACTACTCCTTGGGCTATATGCCCCACCAGGTATTGAATTACGAAAGTCCAGACGCGGTTTGGTGCCCGACCAAGTCGGGACTTTAACCCAGAAACTTCGATTTTGTTATTAAACGAGCTTGCTATTCTTAGACCGGTTTCGGCATTATTGTACCTCATCAGTAAGAAGCAGGCTAGCTCGACATCCTGTCACTAAAGGATGTCTGAAAATGAATTCGACTCGCCTCGTTCTTGATAAAAGTGGTTGCGTTAGAGCAAGTGTATCACGAACGAGGAAATCCGAACGCCATCTTCACTTTTATAACAAATTGCAAAACTATACGAAGGTGGAATTTTTTTGAACCATAAAAATACTAAAAAAGGACCATGGGAGTGACAAAACTGCACAAACGATGTGAAATAAAATCACACAAGCTCCCAAGAACACGGACATTAAAAATGTCCTACACTGCACCAGACACTGGTGGGCATATATGCCAAGGAGTAGTTGTTGAAGTCCTGACGCTGGTGCAGTGTAGGACATTTTTAATGTCCGTGTTCTTGGGAGCTTGTGTGATTTTATTTCACATGCTTTGTGCTATTTTTTTTGTAATAATCGTATTTTTATTTGAGTGCCTCATAACCCTGTGCTTTCATACCAAACTAATAAAAGAAAGAACGTAATATTGTTTTATTAGTGTTAGGAAATAAAATAAATCTAGTGGCCGGTTTCATAAAACGTTAATCAATCACTGAAGTTTTGTTTAGCCGAATTCCGGAATAAAAATTTAACCGAATGTTTACGATTTAGATTTCTTAAAGTAAGCTTAATCATTCGTTAACTGAAAAAATCGGTTTTCATAAAATGCTTACATTTTTAGGAAGATTTCTAATTCATTTTTGTAGCTTATATTTTATGTAAATCATTCTAAATTTAGGAGACTGTTTAATTTTTTTTAAATGACTTGCATATTAAACCATTAGGATTGCAAAACATCTTTCGATCATAATAAACATATTTTACATAAGAAATATTCCTAATGCAATGTCTGAAAATAAGCTGTAATTTAAAATAATAATTCTTCTTATAATGAGAACTATTCGCGACTTTTTAAGAACTTCATCAGATTAGGTACATCATCTTTTGGTGAGTGTCACACCATAATATTTAAGTCCAATTTTTGCAACTTAATTTTTTTTAATCTCAAGTTGCCAACAGAAACAATTAATGAAATCTAGAGTTAATTTTGCAGCTATTTTACTATTTTCTTTCAATTTTTTATTATCAAAATCAATTTCTTGAAATAATTGCTTCAATTTGGTTTCAAAGTTATGAAGTAGCCTTCATTATTTATTTGTCAAGTTAAGAATCTTTTTAAAAAGTAAAAACATCAGTCATTAAAATTTTTCTGAAATAATAGCTCATGTATCTTTCTCATAAGTCCTTGAGATTGACATGAACATCCATTACATTTTATAAATGTAATAAAAAAACTGGAATCTATCCTGTCATTTAATCGCCATTTTTTAAGGTTAGTTAAACGTTAATCCACGTTCGTTTCAACTAACCGATTTGTCTGTAGGGGACTTTAAAAATCTAAATCACCAACTCATACATAAAACGTAACCAAACAACTTTAAACTCAAAAATAAACCATTTCAACAATAATGAAAAATATTAACAGCTAACATTGTTTAATTGCACTGAATCAGATTTGATAATATTCGGGAGTATAATCGTTCGCTAAATTACTCAAAAAATTAAAATCCGAAGAACTGTTACTACTTTCACCGGGAACCGGTACTTGATTTGGCGTCTCCCCTGAGTAAAACTGATGAAAATTGTTGTAATTATTTTCGTTATTTTCTGTTGGAACACTGGCTGGAGGAGTCATTATACCGGCTGTGCTGTTGTTGGTTCCTGGGAACACTTCTGTAGACATGTTGTAACCGGGATCGGCACCTATAAATGTTAAATGAACTGTTAACTTATTCAAAATTATAATACCTTACAGTATTTCTTAAATATAAAAAATGAGTAAAGCAAAATATGCAAAGAATGAGTCACTAATTGAGCTGTAATTTTTGTGTAAAATAATTGATAATGTAAGTGCAATTTCCAATTTTTTTAAATAGCTCAATATCAGAAAAAAGCAACTTCAGAAAATCATCTGTAATTTTCTTAAAATAGGCATAAAATTTTGGTACTATTATCTTTCCATTTCGTAGTGAAACTTATACAGGGTGTTTTGTACTTAAACTGACATACGTTAACTGTAGATAGAGGGTTCAGAAACACCCATATAGTTTGGGTCTATCTTTCTGTATTACCAAGTTACTGTATATTCGGAACCACACTGTATATTTCTATGAAATTTGGCATGCATATTCTCCTTTACAAGGACAATCAATACCACAGTAAGAAAATTACAAATCCAGGCCCGTCTTTAAAAAAGTTATCAAAATCATTTTGCTTCAGAACAACACCCTGTATGTGGTATTTTAAAAAATGGATAACATATTCGAAAAGATAGGAAAAAATTAATTAGGATTAAATATTTTATTTAAATGCACATCCCATTTTACTACCAAAATTTTAACATCAAACTTAAAATTTATAGGATTTATTATACATTTGTATTGTTATTTTCATCATTTATTATTACTTTTTGATAATAAGGCGAATAGTTATTAACGTAATTATTTGGGGTGTCAAATTATTAAGAATTTTTTTATGAAATAGAATTATAATGCATTTTTAAAATGTGAAAAATAATGAATATTATTTTATTTTCATTCGTGCTTTATAATTTGATTAAAAAATAATAAAAAAGGTTGGTGTGTACTTAAATTTTATTAAAAAATTAAAATTTACTGAAGAAGTTGTTCAATATTTGAACCATTTTCCTGCTGACTAAGTCTAACTCTTTTTTCAATATTTAAAATTGACTTTCTAATCATTGCTGGATTGCTTCTCACTTCTTCAGCAGTATTTAGTATACGTTGGAGTAGTTCCTCCCTAGAATTAATTTCTGTTGCATAAACTTTAGATTTTAAGTATCCCCATACGAAATAGTCAACAGGATTGAAGTCTGGAGATCTTGCAGACCTCTCAATTGGGCCACCTCTACCTATCCAATTTTTGGGAAAATTGTTATTTAAAAATTCTCTAACAATTAATCGTCGTGTTGAAAATACATACCTCCAATACTTTCATTTCGTAGCAAAACTGGTAGAACATTTTGTATGAAATTTAGATATTCTTCGCCGGTTAATGTATTTGGAAGTACATGTGGTCCAATCAAATTATTATTTAAACTCCACACCAAATATTTATGCATTTCTGCTGCGACTGAAACGGTCTAGTAGCGTGGGGGTTTTCGTCCGCCCAAATATGGCTTATTAATAAACCTATTTTTTAATTTTAAAAATTAATTAAGTTATTAATAAAACAATAAATTAAAATACAAATAGAAATGCCTAATAAATCCTATAAATTGGGATGTGCATTTAAATAAAATATTCAATCCTAATTTATTTTCTCCTTTTTTCGAATATGTTATCCATTTTTTAAAATTCGATATAAAGGGTGTTGTTCTAAAGCAAAACGATTTTGATAACTTTTTTAAAGACGGACCTGGATTTGTAATTTTCTTACTAAGATGTTGATTATCCTGGTAAAGGAGAATATTCGTGCCAAATTTCATACAAATATACAGTGTGGTTCCGAATATACAGCGACTAAAAGAAATGATCAAAATTGATAAAACACCCCGTAACTCGGTAATAAAGCGAGATAGACCCAAACTTTATGGGTGTTTCTGAACCCTCTAAGTGTCCACAGTTAACGTATGTCAGTTTAAGTAAGAAACACCCTGTATAATTATTGACCCATTTCAAAATTCAAGAAAGTTTCCTGTGAATGTCAACCAAATATTTAGATTTTCCAAAATCTAAACGAAATTAAAACGTACCTGTAGCTGCTCCTTGCGGCAGGTGATTCGGAGGATAATTATTTTCGTAATAACCAACTTTTCCTGGATACTCCGCAGGAGTTTGCACTTTATTTATACCTCCTTCTGAAGGATAATAATTTCCTGAATGTTCATGATTTAATTGAACTGAATTGTGCATATGATTGACATCGCTTACATCGTTGTTGTAACCGTAACCGTAATGATTATACCCAGAATGCTCACCGTAGCCCTGGTTGTAGTTATTTTGTCCCATCGTATACTTTTCTACAGCACCTTGGCTATTATAGTAATATTGCTGCTGATTGGCATATCCAGCGTAAGCCTGCCTTCTATTGTTAAATTTTACATGTCCCATACTTCCAGATTGATTTTGTGCTCTTTGGTAAGTATGAGTATCATTTATGGTTGGGTGTTCGGGGTTGTACATATCCGCGGAATAAATTTGCGACATCTGGTAGTGTTTTGATCTATTGTCAGTACGGTGGTAATCAGATTGACTGTTGTTCATGTTGTACTGATTAGGGAAGTGGTTAGGGGTTACACCCCTAGAGGCAAATGGTGGAATAGCGTTTGGAATATTTTGGATTGTTACTGTTGCTGAAGCTATAGCTGTAGCTGTTGTTGGAGAGGAACGTGGGGCTTGCTGGTACACCAAGCTATTAGGCAAACCTGAAAAAATTACAATAAATAATAAAATTATTATCTTTTGGAACAGGCTATAAAAATACACTTACTTAAGGGTCCACTAGGTATCACGGGCGTTCCTGACGAACTCTTCGGTGATGACTTCGTAGAAATATTTTCAAGAGGATTGATTCCGATACCAACGTCTTTACTATGACTAGGACTTGGCGAAATTTTTCTTATTCCTACTTTTCTATCACATGAGTTGGGTGAATTTCTTCTTCCCTCGATTTTGACCACAACGTTATTCGTTACCGAAGTCTTCTTGGATATCCTCGGAGATGTCTGAGGCCCACTTCCTTCATTTGACCTGGAGTCTTCTTCGTTCATTAGCTTATCAAAACTACCTATGAGATAAAAACTAATAAATACACAAAAGGAATGGTATAAATCGATGGTCTGTTTGAAAAATCATGACAGCACACAGCAAAGGATCTCTTCAATATACAATAATCAAATTTCATATTGAAAGATTTAAACTCTGAACCAACAACATTTTCGTTTGATTTACATGCAGAGTTCAGGCGTTACTTTTTGAACGATTGCTCTTTATTTATGGAGTTTTAATAATTTGTTACTTGGGATCTTTGGACTAATAGCTTAAGAATTGTGCAATCATGATTTTGCAAATACACTATAGTAAAGAATATATATGAAACCAAATATAATGTACAAATAATTAAACATTGAAGACGAACTATTTTTTAGGTATATTTCTATTTTAATATTTTATCTATAATTGACAAACTTTAATACAGAATTAAGATTGACTGAATTTCCAGGAAGACTTTTTAAAGTGACTTAAGAAAACTGTTTGAGATTACGTCTAGTAACCTTAATAGTTTAAACAAAAAAAATATTGTGTACTTTGGAGGTTGCTAAATTAAAATAAAAACTTTATTCAAAAACTTGTAAAACTTATACATTTTATTGAACTAAGAGTGATGTGATGGTAAATAAATCAATCAAACTTATATTTCACTAGTCCTTTTGAAACATTATAAATTATATTTAAAGTTAAGGATCAAACGATTAATCTTACCTGCACTACCGATGCTACTTGCACCGTTGCTATTGTTATTAAAATTCGTATTATTGTTAGTAGCACTAGGGGTGTTATTGTTGTTGCCTCTATTGGAAGTAACATCGGAAATTTCTTCGTGAGAATTGCACAAACCCGCCGTTGGCATTTCGCAACCTTGGCAGCTCTTCTTCGACATTTCTTCTTCGAGGAATTTGTCGGAGAGTTTAATGCTTTTGCCACCATCGCTCGTAACTGAATCTTTGTCGTCGCCGTCCTCTCCTTGTTTGCCCAATGTTTGCCTTTTGTGCTTCATCCTTCGGTTTTGGAACCAAACTTTCACCTGTATACAACATTTAACTTTTAGTTTCATAAATCAGAAAATAAGTGCAATTTATAGGGACAATAAATATTTAAGTGGATTAAAAGTAGTAGAGCTTTGTATGCCACAACGAAGTGATATATCTTTATGAAGTGTGAAAAATGTTTCTTTATTGTATTTTAGGGAAAAATCAAGTTAATATCATATTTAAAGATGCAATCTTCTAGATTCAACCAAACAGGTCTCAAGTTTTAGTTACAGATTAAATAAATGAAGTTATGACAGAGGTAGACGATGAAACAGATTTAATTATGCTGGTATTCATCGAACTCAGTCTGTTTTCTGAACATTAGTTATTGTATTTTTTTAAACTAACTATTTAAAATACGTCAATTTCCATATTCCCTTCCTGTCTGTTTCCAATAATCATTCACAGTCAAGGTTAATGACTTTCCTAACAAACTCAGGTAAGATATCTAGTTGTTATTCGGCTTTTAGAGTAGATTAGAAATTGGCAAATCATTAATATCAATTAAAATTACCTGTCGTTCGGTTAGATCTAACGATGCAGCTATCTCAATCCGCCTCGGCCGACAGAGGTACTTGTTGAAATGGAATTCTTTTTCTAATTCTAGTAATTGGGTATTGGTGTAGGCTGTCCTGAGTCTCCTTGGAAGACCGTTTTCTGAAAAAAAAAATGTTGTTATTATCTTGCATTTTGATATGTTTAGTATCAAATAGACTCCACACATTTTTTACTATAGTATTCCAAACTGTAAACACATTGTACTACAGTATTTGGAAGTATGATTCCCACTACTTTTTTTGTCTGTAAGTCTGTAACTTTCTTTAGGTTTAAATGTTTGTATTTATGCCCAGACGAAAAGTTAAAAACTAAAAACGAGTAGTGGCTAAAATTGAATATTTTCTTTGTAAAAATAAAAATTTAAGGGGGTTCTATACCCTCCGCCATATTGGAAATGCTAATGTTAAAATTGCGGGCTTAACACTCACCAAAAAAAATATTTTTTTGTATCCGAGCTTATTATTCATCGTAGAATGGCGGATGATCACTTTTTTTAAATACATAAAAGAAATAACATGAAAAAAATTAAAAATTAAATTAAAAAAGTCATATACGTATATAAGTTATCATCCGCCGTTCTTCATTTGCCACTGAACAACTTTTGTATTTACCATTTTTGAAAAAAGTAAGTAGTTTTTTCTAAAATTGAACATTGCTTCAAAATCTGAGAGGGTACCGGGAGGTGCTGCCCCCCGACGGTCCTCTTTTAAAGCAATTGAAAATTAAAATTTTACCAGAAGTTTTATATTTCGAAAGGTTTGTCTTGTGCTTAGCGGCTCCCGGGACCTCTCGCATTGCGCTCGTGTTCTGTCTGATCTGAGAAAAGGTTATTGTATGGCGAAACCCCAATTCGGGTTTCGTTAACGCAAACGAGGAAGTTAATTGAAGACGAGAGTTATTCTGATTGCATTTATTTACATTGGGTTGTTATGTTGACTTGAATATAGACCATTCCAGGATGACGTAGATGACAGATCGGCCATATTTGCTGGGAGGCACACAACTTTATGACACAACGTTAGTTTCATATGTAAACATCAGAAAGATTTTTTTAAAGTTCTTTATTCAGAAGAAATAAATAGAAAATGCCACATTTTCGTAGTGTTATTAAATGCTCAATGCGTTCTGAAAAAGATAATGTATCATTTTTTCGGTTTCCTGCTGTTTTGGCAAACGGAGGGGATCATTTAAATGCGGTGTCCAGTGAATGAAGAAATGCTTGGATTAAAGCTTTGAAACGAGGTACATTTTCTGAAAGACAAGTGAATAATAGATGTGTTTGTCCTAGGCATTTTATAACAGGTGTATTTTTGGCGATCTTTTATATGCATTTTTTTATTATTACTTTTGTAAATTTTGGGTAAACCTGCTCTGTTAAAACACTAGTGACAAATTTTTGACAGAAAACTGTGGTTTTTTAAATTTAATTTTACCAGGAGATATTGTTTTAGCCGACAGAGGTTTTTAATTCAAGATTCTCTACAACTATTAGGTGCGAATTTAAATATACCAGCCTTTACAAAGGAAAAAATCAACTACATCCCACTGATTTGGAAAATACACATAATATTGCCACTGTACGAATTTATGTAGAACGAATTATTGGTGTTTTAAAAAAATAAGATTTTTCATGAAACATTGGACAAAATTGTAGTAGTGTATAGTGCATTTATAAATATGTGTCCCTCGCAAATACCATTGAATTAATTTTATTTCATATATTATTTTATTTTATGAATATATAAACATCTAAGATGTAACAATTTGTTTTATTTGTATTATTTCTGTATATTAAACACAATTTTCACAATAATAATACCGCTAGATCGCATAAAGTTGTGTTCATGTCAATAGAAATATAATTTCCATCCACGACTGAAAATAGTACGTCTAGATGTCGTCCTTATCCGAGAATTGGTAACTATGCAACCGCAAATACACAGATGAATTTCATGCTGCCTAACAATCTCTTTAGAGGGGGGTTCAGCGAAGACGTAAGGGGCAAGGATTTCGAGGTTATGTATGAAATTGACAGAGTTGATGGTTATAGAACACTCCTAATGAATGGAGATGAAAAAATTATCTAAGTATGTGTCTCTTTGAGAGATTCAAATTATATTAATTTGTCCAAAATTATAAATAAAATCACAAAAAGTAAAAAAATTAAAATCGAGAAGAATTTTTGACCCCAAAAAAAATCGATTAGTAGGTTTTGAATTTTTTTAGGGGCATTGATGACAAAATTCATGAGAGAGGATGTTAATCACCTGTTATTCATTTTTTTTTCGACCCTCCAGAGGAGCGTAGAGTTTATTGGATTAACTTGATCATGCCTACCTTATTTTTTTATGCTCTAATAAGGATATTACCAGGTTTACTTGAAAATCTGAACTTTTAGGCATTTTCCCAATCTTAACTCGGGACACCGTTTATGCAGATAAAGTGTATACATTAAAAGATCACTGTTCTTTGTACGCCAAAGTAAATTGGGTTACGAAATCAAAAAGAGAAAGAACAGATGTCAAGTATAAATACCATTTTTTTTACCAAATGATCTAAACAATTCTGCAAGATTATATTCTAAATGTAGGAAATAAAAAATAAATTTCACTATAAACTTTTCATAAAAAAGTAAACAATAACCACATGATGACTTCTCATCCGAGAGCAATTTCACTATTTCATAAACAAATACCCAGAGAAAATCTTTTGTTGTTCTTACAACTGTGACAACTCTTATATAATTGCGTAGACCATCATGTTTTTTTTTATTGTTCATAATCTCTACCTACCAAAGTACAGTTGTACATGGCCAAACGCTATGAAATTGTTATGTTTTAATACCGTAATTATGATGATATGTGAAATCATTATACAGTTTTGGTTCACAAGTAATTTGCTGAAAATGTGTATTTATAGAAACGTCAACAGCAATTGCTCGGTGGGCTATGATACGATCAGGGACGGACTGGGATTATTGATGAAATAAGGAAGCAATTCTACGTTAACTAAGTACAGAAAAATTATTATGTTGGGGTGATATTCATGACCAAAATATCATTAACTACATATGTTGCTTTTACCTTAATGTTGTGAGATATATTCGTTTTAAGTATCATTTTTGGGGTTAAGTGGAGCGTTGCAGTATGGGCATTTCATTGTTATACTTGGTTACCATTTCATGAGGTAAAACTGCCCTTTATATTGATCCACGTTCCAATGTATGCCGGAATAAAGATAATATTAATAAAAAACCAGGATGTTGATGATAGAAAATGACATGAAGCTGTAATAATTACCGACAACAAAAAAGTAGAGAACTGTTTATAGGAAAAGTTTAATAATTAACTGTTGTTTTAATTATACGAAAATAAATTTAAAACGTTTCTTTAAAAGCCTTTATTTTGTTACTTTTATTTATCTTGACTATAATTTTCTTTTATTCTTTAGGTATTGACACATCTGTTTTTAAAACTGTACCATGTTGTTTTACTTTGCATGCTACCGAATGCCTTTTTTACATCGATGAATATATATTTCCATCTAAATATGGTCTTGTACTCCTCTTTGTAAGTTTTTCTAGTTTTACATATACTTTAAACAATATATTTGTAAATATTATGGTTTTCTAATTGCACTTTTGATTATTTCGTATATGACTTGGATGGATAATACCGATTCGATGTTCTATTTTCAAAGTAGCATCTTTTAATTTTGCAAAAAAATGTCCTGAAACTAGATTTTTAATTCTTAAAGAAAAAGTTAGTAAAATCCCATTTTGATGATATAGAGAAAGCCATAGCAATCAGTATGTACTTCAGTCCGTCCCAGGAAACCACTAATATTGTAACGATTATAATTTAAAAAATTTCACTTTTATAATATATTTCCGGTGCCTTTCCGGAAAGGAAGTTTTACAAAAATAACAACAATACTATATTTGGTGTCCGAAATATACGATATTTCTATTAAGTTATTAAATTTAATTTACAAAAAAAAATGTCAAATATAAAATTATTAGAGGAAAAAATAATGTGGATAGCTCGAGTATTAAAAGAAGACTAAATGTAAAAATATTTATCAGGAAAGGTAATTGTTCGAAAAAGAAAGTTTCTATCTACAAGATTTACAAGATGGTCGTTATAAAAATGGCGAAATCCTTCTTTATATCATGATACTTTAAAAAATGGCCATTTTTCCAAAGAGAATTATACTTTGTGTGTTTGTATATTATTTATAATTTTTTAAACCTGGCACGTATATTGGAACCGTTTGTAGTAGTTTTGAGTTTATCCATATGATGTTATAAAAGTCTATTTCGACAAATTAATAAATTATATAGAAGAAAATAATATCGTAAAACAAAATATTGCATAAAAATCTCAAGCGGGCTACTAATATAAGTAAATAATTTTTTCTGTAGTTTCGCAACACTTTTATAGACTTTTTTTATGTTAATAGAATGCTGTGATTTTTATAAGATTACTCAGACTTTCTTTTGAAAGTTTATTACTTCTGCATTCCCAAGCTGTTTGAATAAACTACTTGATGTGGTGTGGAATAGTAAACAATTGTATTTAGTCAAACAGATTTATACTGAATTTTCCAGCGCCAATTTAGGTACTGCGATGGTTATTAAAACTCAAAATATCTATTACTAATATTTTTAATTAATATGTGTATATTCATTATTTTTTAAGTCTGATATATTAACGAAATATTTTTATTCTAATCTAATAATTTTTAAGATTTTACCCGATACTGTTCTTGGGTCAATATTTAAAAATTTCTAAGACGGTAAAATCTAAAAATGAATATAAAAGATATTTTAACCACTTAAAATAACTTTCGTAACTTTTCTTTCTCCTTATTTGTTTCATTGATTAAATTTCGTATTTTTGCGCATGCAAGTCGACTGCCGTTGTGGGTCAAAATAAAAGTGTCCTAATTTACGTACAGGGGATCTTTTATAGGAATAAATTTATTGAGTTATGGCAAATATAAAATTGAAATAAATGTTTATTGATCACTGAAAGCAGTGGTTATACAATTTTTGGTTTTTGTGTTAAAAAATGTATTTAGTTTCAAATAAGATGTATGAACAATTGTGTTTAATTAGGTTTTGTGAGGTTAGAAGTAGAAAAAACGTAACAGAAATGAGGTTTTATTGAAAAATATGGACTCAAAAATAACAAAATCAGGAACGAAATATTCATAGTTAATGTGAAAAACTGGGATAAGGTATATTCACCGATTGTCAGAAGACAAGCTCTCCAGGAGAATGTATAAACTCAAATTCAATAAAAGACGAAGTATCCAATGGAAGGAAATTAATAACCAGTCCAAGATAACAAATAATGGAAAAAGAAAACCAATTTAACTTAACAGTAACACCTCTGACAGTAGTTTATAGTCAGTAAGCATACTTCGTACATTATCACGTCTTCCTAATTCAAAATCAATAGGAAATTGCTGAAAAACTATTATATCAATGTCCACTTTGTCAAACCAATTCACTACCTTCACATTTTGCTCTTTGGTACACAGAAAACTTATACCAACAATAGATAATCCAATCGATTTGTTATTTTTGTGATATTTTTGGAGTACTTGTCATACACAATCATCAATTGTTGTAATTTTTTTATAAAAGAAATAAAAATATGAATAATCCCTACTAAAGTAGAACTGAAACGAAAAAAAAAAGTTACAACGTTGCATTACCAATAAATGTCTCTAAGTGTTTTTCTTTGACTTCACTTCCTTGTCTGTCATCAAAAAACCGACAGGTACTGAACTAACACCATTGTTTTTAAACGGCTGTGAAAGTAGATATAAATAAATATACTTGTGTATAATTAGTAACAGCTATACGACAATGTAACCGTTTGCTTTGACAGAAATCTTGTTATTTCGTTTTTTTTTTGTAAAAACATCGAATCTTAAAACAATGTTTCAAACAAAAAATAAAAATAGTGTGATATACAGGGTGCGTACAGTAAGACAATCAAGCAACTAGATTAAAAATAACCTCTAACACCATCAGGAAGATTTTGACGGCAGATTTTTTTAAATTATGAGGTACTTATTAGGGATGTCGAGAGATCTGAGTTTAAAAAAACTCTAAAAGCTAAATTTTAATTATTGGGAGTAAGAACTAGTTTTTTTTTTTTTTTTGTTCAAAATTTTATTTAATTCAAAACAAAATAAAGAAATCATTTAGGGTTATTTTCTATAGCTGGCTAATACTTTCTGACATCTCTCATCATTGGGGGCGATCCAAGTTTGGGCCAATTTTCGATCTCTGCGAAAGACTTTTTTTTAAAAGAATCGACTAATTATTTACCTCTGTAAACTGATTTATATTCATAAAAACGAAAGAATCGTTAAAGAACTTTAATGTGCTGTTTGATTTAGTTGATCGAGAAAATTTTGGTTGGATCACCCTGTATATAATTTCAATGCATTCAAAACTAGAAGTGGCGTCAAAATTATACAATGCAATTTACCTTATAAGTTACAGAGTGATTAATCTATCATCAATTCAACACAAATCTTGTTGTAACTTTTGAATTACCATGTATAAGTGATACAAAATATATAAATACATTTAGTTTGAAATATCTGGACGAGAAAATATCAACTGTCATTAAAAAAATTGCTCAACTGAAAAAAAATATTCGTCAAGAAATAAATCATCATTAAATTTTAGTTTTTTTCTACCAGTAACGATTCAGTAATATATAAGTTAAAAATAGAATTTCGAATTTGTTTGTATAGATAGAATTCGCTTAGTATCGAGGGAGATATCTGCAGGTCTGGTGGTGTCTAGAGTAGACGCGTCAGCCGGGTTGTTCGCGTGATTGACGTATTCCTCATCAGTATTCCGGCCTTGTGATTGGACAAACTCAGCTGTCAATCAAAAAGTTTTACACGCGCCTCCCCCAGCGTTCGCCTTTTCAGACCCTCATCTCACTGCTATGTATTGGGATATTTTTATTCCCCGTTTACGGCTTTAATACTTTGGTACAAAAATTAAATGAGAATGCTTACTCCACTTCGGAAAAGAGGGTGGAAATTCAATCCGAATATAAACGATTTTTAAACCACTTTGAATAACTTCCCTCACTTTTCTGATCTACCTTCACTTTTTGTTTTTATTGATTAATTTGCATTTTGGCGCATGCAGATCGGATTGCCTTACTGGTGTCGGTCACAAACTCCTTTGTTAATAACAAACATAATTTAAAAAATTAAATAAAAAATACAAGGATTTAAAAGACAAATATATTGTTAAGCTAAAAGTATGTGGATCTGAACTGTCTAAAAATGTACAATAAACAATCCTGCAGGATTTCATTGTTTCAGATGATTAATTTTTAATTTAGTTTATATAAAATTCAGTTATTTCAACAATACAATTTGACTAAGACATATTTTATGTCGTTTTAGTTATTGTGTGCAAAAGAAAAATTATTTTCTATTAAGTACGTAATATTTTAATTTTCTATTATCCCATATTATGTATATTGACAAAAATTTTTCCTAATTTGAGGAAGAATTTCAATTTTACTCCAATGCAAACGCGTGCTGATGGATATACCGCATCATCGGTATTGGGAAAAGCAAGTTTAAACAAAAGTTCAAAATCAACTTGCAGAATACATTTCAGTTTAATAAATTTCATGCAACATTTGGCAGTGGAAAGACTCATGCCAATGGCGACAGATACCATGATATTAAATTCACCTGGTGACAGCTGTTGATCTACTTTATCATTCACGAATAGGCAACATGTCAAACTTTGCGAAAATAGGAATAAATTACAATAATGAAATAAGGAAGAGAAACAGTGGAGGAGGTAAAGTATAAAAAATTTTATTTTTTATAATTTTATTGAATAAAAAGTATGTATTCGGTCACTCAATGCCTAATAAAACATCTTTTAGCTCATTCAATCGTGATACGTTTATTCCATTTAAAATCATCAAACAACTTCTCTACCATTTGTCTAGAACTCGATGGAGAATAATCAGCTTGTGTTTCCATTTAATCTCTATAGCCCTCGAGCGGGCGCGCTTTTTAGAATTACACGAGAAGGCGCGCCGCGGCCATTTGCCGCATTTAGTTTTTCAGGTTTGTAGTATACAAATGACGAAGAAAATTTATTTCACTTAGTAAAATAATACAAATATGCCATTCATAATCATTTTATTATAGTAAAAAAATATATATAACATTTCCAAAACAAACAATCTAGGTAAACTGAAAAAATTAGTAATAAATAAAACTTACACGAGCGGGCGCGCCAGTAGCAATCTGCCGCAAACACCTTGCAAATTCGATCTGGTTTGGAACTTTCGCTTGTACCAACTGAACAGAAATATTATATTGCACCAGATGTGTCGATAAACGGAGTCAATAACATAAACAAGGAATACCTAAATGCCCAGTTTCGAAGGAATCGTCACATTTTAATTGTAACACAAAAACAAAAAGTTGCGGCAATCTGCCGCTGGCGCGCCCGCTCGAGGGATAGCGAAGCTATTTTCAGGGAAACCCTAGAAGATGAGTTAGTGGGAATACTTATAAATGGAGAAGTAATTAATAATATGAAATAAGCTGATGACACCGTCTTATTAACGAGCAACCTTGAAGACACACAACACCTTTTAGAAAAGTTAAATGATCGATGTAATGAATACGGACTAAAAATCGACTTTAAGAAAACCAAGTTAATGGTAGTTAGAAAATTCCCACAAGATCTGAACCATGAGAACCTGACGGTGGCAAACACCACGATAGAGAATGTGTCGACATATAAATATCTAAGAACTTGGATAGAACAATCGGGTGACCAAACAAGAGAAATAAGAACGAGGATAGAGATAGCCAGATCAACATTTGTAAAAATGAAGAAGTTATTTAGGAGTCGGGATATTAACATGAAACTTAGGATGATGATGCTGCGTTGTTATGTTTTTTCCACGCTCTTGTATGCAGTTGAAACATGGACCCTTAAGAAAAACCACATCGACAAACTACAAGCATTCGAAATGTGGTGTTACCGTAGAATGTGGCGTATTCCCTGGACCGATAGAATTACTAACGCCGAAGTGCTGAACCGGATGCAGAAGGAATGAGAAATCATTAACACCATGAAAAAAAGAAAGCTTCAATACTTGGGTCATATAATGAGAGGAAATAAAGTGATAGTCCAGGGAAAGATTAGTGGAAGGCGGAGCACTGGCAGACGCCGTGTGGCCTGGCTAAAGAACCTGGGGGATTGGTTTAACTGTAGCAATGTTCAACTGTTCAACAAGGTCACGATTGCTGTGATGATAGCAAACCTCCGATAGGAGATACACTATAAGAAGAAGAAGTTTGGATAGACTATGCAGGCCAGCACCTTTCGGTGGTCAATAAGCACTCCTGATTTCATACCTCTAGATGGCTTTCTATGCATATTTCTAAATAAGCTTGAAAGTGCGTAAAAATTTTAATCTTAGTAACATAGTACAAAAGTACTTAGAACCAGATCACCACAAAGGAAAGCAGGACGTTCATTTTGTTGATCTGTATACTAGAAAAGTATCAAAACTAAGGCAGGTCTACTTCAGCGAGGTTCAGAACTATAACATTCACAAAGGAATTACTTTTCATTAAACCTAGGTTCTGCAAGCACAAGTCTATTTTCACTTTGTGTTGCTTAGCAACAGAAAGAGTGGTTACAGAAAGAGTGGTCACAAAAAGAGCAGCATGGTCTTAATCAGTCACACACGAAGCATCCAAGAGATGTACAACTTTTCTCAACAACGAAACGTTCTACGGTTGCAATTCAGGATCAGATAATCAACACAAATAATCTACATGATTAGAAGAAGGAATGTTGAGTTAAACAAGTCTAGAAAGCGTAATCAGAAATCAGACAATTTAGAGTATATCTCTTACAATTTTTATTTGTAAACTTTTCTTGTACCGGTAACGATAAAATAAATAATGAGTCCCTGACATTAAATGATTTTTAACGCCACTTTCTACACCCATTACGCATTTTAAGCAAAAGTTTCGAATGGCCGACCAAAAAATTTTTATCAGACAGTTGTCCAAATAATAATTAAATTTTTGTCTGTCAGACTTACTGAATCGACGATTTATCTTTCAGTATTTCGTAATGCTATAACATTAGTTTTGTCATTCCGTTTTATACAAATAAGGACATATTCAATCACACGATAAATTTTTAAATAAGAATAAATGGATTGAACTATTGCATGTCCACGTCGAAGAATATAATCTGACATGAAAGGATATTTCTATAAACAAAACGGAAGATTGATCAATGCATTTGAATGGGAGACAAGTTATATATATGAAGAATAAAAAATGTGAAAATGAATTGAGGTTTAGTCGGTGTAGACATTAATAATATTTAATGCATTAGCTATTTATAACTTTTCCAAACATTAATTCAACATTTTGGTTCTTCCCTTATAGACGAATCGTGGTTGGATGAATAACTTACGTGTCTATTCCAAAAACAAATTAATATTTTGATACTAAAGGTATATTTTACTAATTTTAATAATATTGCTTTTCAATTTAGAACAGAGAAATAGTGGAGTGCCGTTAGTCGTAAAAAGTGAAAAACCTCGAACGAGAGTAGCAGTGAATCGATTTTGATAATACTAAAATGTCTATATATTAGAATTTGCCGATCTTTGTTTGCGGGTGGGAGGGGGTGATTCAAAAAGTGAGGAAAAAAAAAGAAAAAAAACTTGCGCAATCGATAAATTATCCTTTTTAATGAATTAATGTTAAATACAATTTTTCACGAAAATAAACCCCTCCCGAGTTATAGGGCGTAGAAAATTACCATTTCTTTAAATTCATTACAAAAAGGTATTTTTTGCCCGTAACTTTTTTTGGCTGATAATATCGAGATGTACAATAAACCATTTTAAATCTGAAGACATCACCGAAATGTCATATTAGGATAAATTTCATTGGAATGACCGTTTTTCAATATTTGACCCGAAAAAATGACATTGACGGTTATAAATGCAATTTTATGCAATTTCAAACGGCCATATCTCGTTACAGACAAAAGATAAAAAAAATGGAAATTATTGGGAAGAACATTTGCTCAAAGTCTTGTCTCTTTAAATTTTTTTCAAAAATCAATACTTTTCACGCTATTGACCAAAAATTGAAAATGCTCAACTTTAACAGACCAAAACTTAAAAAATAATTATCCTATAGGGCTAAAAATTATTGGACAATTGTAGAAACATATGTTACGACTTTTTGCAAAAGGATTTTTTTTCAAATACCACAGTCTAGATGACGCTAAAAAAATGGCCTAAAAAATTATTTTGTCCATAACTTTTTTCCATTTCAATTTTTACGTAATACTAACAGATTTTCGGTTATATTTAAAAAACCTTTAGAAATGTACGATTTTTGTGGTGAAAATCGTAATTTTCAAAAAAGCAACTATGCTAGAAGGAATAACTATTTTATGCAGTACTCATTGTGAAAAAATTAAAAATAATAACATGGAATTAGACACACTCCGAAAGCAAAATGAAGATTTAGAACGACTAAGAAATGACGAAAAAGTGCAGTTTGAAACTTTTGAAACAGATTGTGACAAAAAAAATATATGACCTGCAGAAGGAAATAGAGGAATTGAAGCAAGACATAGGAAATAGAAAAAATCATCTACTAAGAGAAAAAACTAAAATGCTGGACTTTGAAGATGACGTATTAGAGGCTGAAAAGCCTTCAATGAAAAAATAAATAGTTATCTAAATAAAAACGCAGCTTTACAAGGTGAACTAAAAGAGGCGAAAGTAAATAATGATTAAGGATCAAAATCTAACAGAACTGGAAGAAATTAGTAGAAATAAGGTAAACACCATCCATGAGAATGTTGGAGACTACAAAAGACAATCAAAAATCAATGGAAATCTCAAAAATTGTAAACTCTATCGAAGACGAACAAACATTTGAAATCTAATAATAGAAACGAAAGAAGTCTTCTATATGAACTAACTAATCAAGCGCTAGGATAGTCAATCTGCTAATGAGAAAGAGAACATCTTGACAAAAGTGGAATCGTTAAGATCTAAGAAGAATGGGAAAACAGGAGATACAAAAATATTAAATAAAAACACTACCAAAGAAGGCAAGGCTTATGATTATGATTATGATTATAAGTCCTTATACTTTGGAGGAGTTTTAAAAACTAGAACTGTCTTTTCTTTCTTTTTAAAATACATCGCAAAAACCGCTTTTAATTTTACTTAATTACTAAAACCCTCTGTAAGGTACTACCCTAATTTTTAATTTTTTTTTAAATTTCACGTTTAAATATTATTCTCTATATACTGTTGTATTCAATGTTTGTATATTTTGACTTGTCCAATGGCCATTTGGCTCTAAGTGTATTTATGGATCAATAAAGAATTTGAATTTTGAGGATTAGAGTTAATTTTTCATTCTTGTTTACTATTTTCCCTATATTTTCTATACTTCTTCACTTCTTTCTCCATACTTATTAGTGTGACTTTATGAAACTTCCCCATTGTGTATATTTTAGATATAAATCTTTTAATTCTTAAATTTCCATTTCTTTTCACCCATTTTTTTACAGGAAGTGGGTCGCTACAAAAACAATATCTAACGTTTTCCGTTAATAGTCCGATTCAATTCACAGCTCTCAATTAGGAGCTCGTGCGATATCAGAGGACCTATCTTGCAGTTATTCCATATAAGTTTGGTCCATACCGCCGAGAGAACAAAAAGGAAATATATCCATTTTGCTTGTTTTTGCTTCCGGTGGCGGTTTGGCGAGTGTGTCTACACGGAAAGGGGTATGAGGCGAGAAGGGTCGTGCTTGGCCAGCGGTCATTCTATTAGCATCTACAATCTAGATGGCTGTTCTTGTGGGGGTCCCTTCTACATTATTATGTCCCTCTTATCTTACCGCAGTGTTACGATCCGACAGCTACTGTTTGATACTCAACTTACAGGGAGATTATGTAGTTACAAGTCGTTTCAACAATGGGGTTAGGATTTTGTTGATGGATTATGAGCATTTGTACTTAGATATTTTGGATGTTAGAAGAATAGTGTTATATATTTATATAATTTAACTAATTATTTTGAAGGATTTTGTAGATTAAACAGTTTGAAGTAGGAAATAGATAAGGGATTTTCTTTAAAAAAATGTCTATATAGGCTCTTTTTTAATTTATATTTATATTTTTAATGAAAAAGAACGATTTTTTCATAGATACAGCTCCTTTTTCTACATCCTTTCTCCATTTTTTAAGTCATTAGGACTATTTTTAATAGAACATTTTTGTTTTTCTTGCAAAAAATTTGAAAAATCGTCAACAAATTTAAATTATAAAGGCACACAAAAAGTACAATAAACCGAGGGTCAGATTCTTCAATCTGTATATCTATTTTCAAACGTTGAATCCGAATTTCTTAACAGAATTTATGTTTGAAGGCGGAATTTAGATATTAGTACTAAAATAGGGGCTTTCCAAGGCTGGTTAGGGGCATAAAATTAAAAAGTTGTCTTTTTATATTAGCCCAGTTGTCAGAGAATTTGACTTTCAGAAGTTCTGAATTATTACACATTATAAAGTGTATTTCTAACTTTATTAAAAATACAATTCATTTCTGATTAATATAAACACTATTTTCTATTAATATATATCTTCAGTTTTATACAAATCAGTAAGCATTTTAGAAATTATAATTTCCGATCAAATTTTCTATGAGAAAAAAAGTTATAAACTTTTCCTTCCTTCCTTCCTCTTTAAAATGCTTTTTTTTTGTTTTTTTAATATTTGTATTCAGCGGCCTGGCGCTTTCATATTCTTAAAAAACTTATAATATAAATTTTAGTAAAATTTTCCACTCTTTCACGTAGTGCTATTAGTTTTTCGAATCTTTTTTTATTTTTCGAGATATAACGCAAAAACCAAATTTTCGATTTTATTTTCCAATTTGTGAACTTAGCGTACACTTTAGCGCAGCAAAGATTTTTTTATCGTTTTCTACACCCAAAAAAGTAGGTACCTACGTGCCTAGTTCCAGCGATATCACATTTTATGGGAGATTTTGGTATAAATATGGCTCTGGCAACTGGGCTATATATGAAAGGCATAAAATCACAAGAAAACTGCAATTATTGAACTTATTTCATACCCTTTTCTAAACTCTTACTAATAAAAACTGCAGAAAGAAATGAATTAATTTTAAATAAATTTTAATGTCATATAAAAAAACTTGTACCTACTGCTTTTATATGAGATGTTATTAAAATTCATTGTTAATGCAGTCAAAAGCCTTTGTATTAGTGTGAATGATAAATTTTTCGCAGATTGTTCGAATTTTTTATAAGAAAAATTAAAATTCCTACAAAATATTTTTTTGACTACGGTATAGTTTACCGGTAACATTACTTACGAAAAATATTTGTACCAATTTTATGGAAAATTACCCTTTCTCAATTAATTTATTTAAAAAAAATACCTCGTAACTCTCCCTTAAAGCAAGGAAGTTCCATTATAGCAGGAAACGCAATCCGAAGAAACATAAAACTCTTAAAACATTAAACTTTTAAAATAAGAAAAACAAATTTCTTGATAATTTGAATATGTGGCTGTAGAAGTAAATCTTACGCCACAAGATGTTTTTATCGTTGAGTCTTTTCTCGAGTTCCGCAAGGGAGAACGAGGGTAAAAACCCTGTGCATGTAGATTAAAAGACGCCGCAACGAACCACCACCAAGTTAAATATCGCCGCACCCTCCCCTCCCCCGCATATAAATCTCTGGCAGGTTCCACTCCACTCCACCCGCCGTGCCGCGATAATATTTAACTAAATTCTTGCTCCATATAACTTGCCAACCTGAATGTATTTCGATGTCTGAAATCTTTTTCTGGATTAAGAGAATTAAAACATTTAATAGGAATTTATTTCCTTCCTCAGATTCGGTATTTTTCTTGCGAAAATAAGTTTTTTTGGGTTAGATCGTATTTATTCGATTTTTCAAACTGCTCGACGTTTAAAGAAATTAAATTGTTTTATCTAATTTTGATTTGTGCACGTGTAAGATTAAAATTTGATCCACCCCGAATTGACGTTTGTCCAATTCACAATAAAAATATGAAATAAGATCATTACCTAGTTAAAAAAATTATTATACTCTATTCGCTATTATAAGACAATATTAAAACGTTTTTAAAACTTCAACTAATAAATAAAAAGTAGACACTATTGAATTAATTAATTTGAAAAATAATAACTATACGTTAGCTAATTTAATATTGTCTTTAGTTTTGAGTGGTTAAGATCACTCATCCATCTTTGAGAGATGAGTGCCTGAAAGAATTTCAAAACATTCTTTTAGAAAACTCATATCCCAAATCTTTAGTGAATAAAATTCTATTTAGTTTCAAATTCAAAGCATCCACCAACAACTGACCAAATTTCAATTTTTAAATCTTTACCAAATATAGATGGTTTGACATCAAAACTCACACATTTGTTCAAAAATGAAGACGATATTAGAAAACTATTTCAAAAATACATTCTAAATTGAAGACACCTATACCAGTCAAAAATAAATCAAATATAATCTATGAAATCCCATGCAGCAGCTGTGATGAAGTATACATTGGTGAAACAAGTAGAATGCTTAATAATGCTATAATAATGCCAAAATTCTCAATAATGAACGAAATCTCAATAAGCGTCTCTTGTCAATCAATGAATAAAAGAACAGATATCAATGACCTCAGTACAATATACACATACCTATTTATTAAAAAACAAAAGAAAATTTCTCAAGTAGTCCTTCTTGAACTGATTTTTTATATATTTATATAAACTTATACATTTTATAATCTCACTCTGTATGTTTCTATTGTATACTGATTTTAAATTTTAACATTGATGTTTCTTTTTGTATGTAATTTTTTCTGAATTTCATGTTATTTGTCTTGATAAAGAAAATAAACATTTTCGAAAGCTCGACTTAAAACGAAGAAATAGCACTAACTTATTTACTATTGACTGCTTCCCACTAATTTTATCTACATAGAATATAGATTTATTTATAACAAATGAATATAATAAAATAAAATTAGAAAGGTTTAGTCTAAAAATAAATCCTGGGGTGAGTACAACAAATCAACTATTTCAGGAAGAAGAAAATTAGTGTTTTTTCGTTATTTTAAGAGATTGTGTGGGCACGAGTGACTTTTGTTTTAGAAATATTACTGAGATTTAAGTAATTAGAACTATCGAACAAAATATTCCAACAAAAGTGAAAAAGAATGTATGAAAATTTGAAAAATCCCAGTTACCTAATTTTAATAAAGGTATATTTACTAAATTAAGTAAGCATTACGTAAATATCCAATGTTAAAGGTCGATATTTAATTTATAGTAGGGGAGGCCAAGCGGGGATTTTCTAAAAATGAAAGCACTTACAAGAAAACCAATAACTTGGAAACCTATGGAATCAGCCAAATCCTATTTTAACTGAAAAAAATTAGACTAACAATTGAAAGCAATAATTTATTTAGAGTTGTTTAAAATTATACAGTGAGTCCAAAACGGGGCGATTCTCTAATGACATATTCAAACGACAATATCGTTCTTATTTTAAATAGGACACCCTGTATTTTATAATCCTATTATGTAGCAAATTCCATTGCCTTTTAAAAATTATAAAGGTCTACTACGCCTAAATCTATTAATTTTGGAGTTATTTTTATTTTTGTTAAATTTTACGTTATTTTTCCACCGTAATGCCTAAATATAACACCCTGTATTTGATCAGCTTAGACTGTGATCCGAAAAAATTATCTTTGAAACTATGTGTTTGGTTTTGACATTATTAAAAATATTTCGAGATGCATCAAAATCTGTATGGTTAACCGTCAGCCTAATCCATTATTATGAAAAGTGGATTCATCTGTAAACAGCATATTATAAAAAAAAATCATCTTCACTAACCTTGTCCAATGCCCATAAACAATTTAAACAAAAATCTATCCGTCTTTTCCATACAGATTTTGATGCATCTGGAAACATTTTTAATAATGTCAAAACCAAACACATAGTTTCAAAGATAATTTTTTCGGATCATAGTCCAAGTTGATCAAATACAGGGTGTTATATTTAGGCGTTACGGTAGAAAAATAATGTAAAATATAACAAAAATTAAAATAACTCCAAAAATAAAAATAACTCCAAAATTAATAGATTTGGGACAACCTGTATATTTCAAAATAATTGTAACATGTAGCCTTTATCAACCCACATATCCATGAAAAAATAAAATTTTCAAAATATTAGCCGTTTAGCCACAATGGATCATATTACTGTTTTTTTTTTGATATTTTTGAACATTTTTACACGTTTTTCGCCCCACTAAAATGGAAAACTTAACATACATTTTTTTCGTTTTAGAACCTAATCTTCACAATCCAATAGGTCCCCATGACGCTTTAGTAACTGCAAATTTAGCATCTCGGCCTCCCCTACTATTAGAATTAGGAGTAAATTTATTATTTTATTATTATTGAGCAAATATAACAAAGTATTTTTATCAGCAAAGCTAAAAACCATTGAAGATTATAAAGCTGAAAATGATGGTACCAAAATCTAAAAAGTGAAAGAAGTAGAATTTCTACATTCTGGATTAACACACTAACATTCAGGCTCTTTTGCAGCATTTCCGTTGTGAAAAGGATCCCAATAAAACGATTTAAATCGATCTTAAAATGTCCAGCACTTTAAAATGAATAAAGACGCCAGATCTCGGTATTTCAGCGACTTCATACTGTTGTTTTAAACCAGCAGACGCAGACGAAGGTGAAAATAAAGCGATTGGCGAAACAAAGCTGAATTTTTGCTAAACATTTATTTAATTTAAAATTATTAATACATTACTTCAAACTTTTGAAAAACTTAAAAAATATGTTGTAAATCTCTGATAACGATCACTTTCTCGCTATCAATTTTTTTATTTATGGATTATACACACCATTACATTGAAATTGAAATAAGAATCGGCGTTTTACACAAAATAAATGAAACGTAAAAGTTCCGATGTATTTTCTCTCGTGCAATTGATTTTTCAGTGAAGTACGTCTTGTTCCAGCATTTATTTTGTGTGACTTTAATTATTTGATGTTTCCAATAATGATTGGAACTATCATTTTTGTCTCCAGTACTTCTACGGTAATAATTATGTAATTTTTTTTAAATGGTTTTATTTTTACATTATCGCAATTTTAGGGTGCCCGGACTCATCTAAAAATATTTTTCTTAGAATGGATCAGGGTCTTTGTATTCTATATAGCACAATCCAGGATCTTTTTTTTTTACTTAAGCGTTTTTATTTGACATGGTGACTGTCCTGTATTGACATGGTGGTTTGTGAGCGAAAAAATGGTGATTGTTGAGGTGAAGTGAGCCATTTAACTTTTTAGAAAGAGCCTGGTTTGCCTATGTATCACCCGTGCCATAGATTTTCGAAACAGTGTAGCTTAAAAAGAATTTCTAAAAAAGATAATAATATATCATACGTAAATACTGAAACTCCAATAATTTCAAGCGCGCTTTTTTGTTATCTAACGATGGTTAATTAAAACCAATATCTCGTAAAATCTCTTGTATATAGTTTTGAAGTTAAATTGAGAAGTGCAAAGATTTAAAATGATATCTAAAAGGCAATTTGGGAGTTGTTAGCAGTGGTTAGTGGAGTGGTGCAAGTAACAATGTCGACGACAGCGCGCTGGCGGCGATTTATGGCACCATAACTCTGGAATACGGATCCCAAGACCAGCGACGTAGATAAAAGTATCTAACGAAAGGAAAAGTGTAGATAGAGGGTAACAGTATAAAAAAACTTACTACCTACTTTAGCAAACATAAAAATAAATAGTTTCATGTTAAAACAATTTAGAATTTTTATGAAATAAAATTTCTCAACGTCAGTACCACAGAAAATGTACCAAACAATTAAAATTGGCAACCAGTTTCGGCGTAGCGCCATCATCAGGCCTTATAACTAACAATCTCAAAATATAAACATACAATATCACAATTTACCCATGGGAAACTGATAAGTATTAAAAAGTTTAAAAAATTGTTGAAAACACAAACAAAAATTAAGGAAATTTACAAAACATTTACATTATTAAATTTATCGAAACAGGTAAAATGTGTGAAAATATCATTGCGGCTGAAGTTGTTAAATTAAACCTTTAACCACAAGAAAGAAAAGTACCCCATTAAATTAGGGGGATTAAAGCAGATCGACAAATCAATTTTTTAAACTTTTTACTACTTATCAGTTTCCCATGGGTAAGTTGTGGTATTGAATGTTTAGATTTTGAGATTGTTAGTTATGATAATTCTTCTCCAGGCCTGATGATGGCGATACGCCGAAACTAGTTGCCAATTTTAATTGTTTAATAAATTTTCTGTGGTACTCACTTTGATAAGTTTTATTTCATAAACTTTCATGCCACATTTGAGATAAATGGATGACTTAATCTATTTAATTTAGAATTTATTGATTAAGACTAATTCAAAGACAGTTTTTCAATATTATTTACGAAGGTGTTTTTTCAGTTATATATGAATCGATTATCTCTAAAATTTGATCGAGAAACATGTCTTTCATTTTGTTAATTGTGTAATACTAAAACTGTAATAATATAAGTGATTTGTTTGTAACTTTGTCATCTAGAAACCAGTCATGAGAACCATTTTAAATATATTTCCTCCTATAGACTGCTTGTTTACACATTGGAAGGATGTATTTGATAGCATCAGTTCATAACGTTCCGGTCTGTGGTGTATAATAAGTATACCTGGTATTTTGGTTGACTAATTTTTGTTTCTTTTCCTAAACATTTAAAAAAAACCTATGTAACATTTAACATTGTTTTGTTTTAAATATGTTGGGAAAAACGGAGTTACTTCCCGATGCCGTGACCTTTACAGAAATTTTTATTTTTATTAAGTAAATATTTGTCTCGCAATTGAATAGTCTGCAGGTTATTTCCACACAAGTATGCGCCGCCAATATCTATTACTATGTTACCCCCTAGAATATCACACTAATCTAATAACTCTTTCTTTAATGGAGTTTATTTAACACTAACATTTTCCGTAACTTCCATTGTAACTGTGTATAATACTGTCATTTTATGATGGTTTTAGGTTGTTGTTTTTACATGATGCCATTTTATCAGCAATAATGTCGTCCATGACAAATAGGTCTGCAATAAAATGGATCTTCTTCTTCTACTAATAACATGTCTTTTTTAATCTGTCTATCTATTGAAGGGGGTGTTGTTACACTGCGACCTGTAAGATCTATTGCACCCCCTTCTGTTATTTCTGTTCTGTTCTTTTCCAAGTTCATCAAGTATTGTACTGGTGCTTATTCTGCAGAAGGGTTCAGGTTTCATAAATGGTGTTTCGCCCCTTTTATTGCTAGTACGTCTGCTATTTCATTATCCTCCAATCCAGTGTGTCCCGGAATCCATAGGAGGGTTGTTCTCTCTAGGTACTCCCAAACCATCTTGGATTTGATTACGTGGGAGTTCAAAGCATTAATGGTTGCTTGGCTGTCTGACATGGTGATCTCTTGTCTACAAAAATTTCTTTCCATGTTAAACTGGACACATTTTCCGATGGCGTAGATTTCAGCTTGGAAAATGCTCGGACATTTGCCTAGACTTTCGGAATATTTGGTTCCAGGCCCATATACTCCTATTCCTGTTCCTTCTGTTGTTCTAGAACCATCTGTGTATCATTTAATGGCACTTCTCTTGAGTTTTGGGATGGTAAATGGATAGTGAGTTAATAATATTTACTTGGAAGAACGAAGAAACCTTTTTGAAGCACATTTTAGGCTTACATTTTTTAATAAAATATACATTTTCTCACACTATTGTGCCCGAATGTTTCAGAATACAGTATTTATTTATCAGTGGGCACTGTTATCTCACTTTTGATGATTAACAAACTGTAATTTCTAAAAGCAAAGTTCAAAAACTTGACTGTATTATACATATATTAAAAAAATACTACGTGTGAATTGTGGAGCCGTAACATGTAATTTCTCCCAAATTAATCTAGAGAATTTAAAAATTTTATTACAGAAGTCACACTTCCTTTGATCCGCTACTGTCCAGGACCCCGAAGCTGCGAATGGTCCAAAAGGCAGCGCGTGCCCGCATCCGGCCGATGACAGTCGACAATATGTAATACCTGCTATCAGGATTGCCAGATTATCCAGATTTCCTTCACATTTGTTTCACTCTCGATATATTTATGACTGTTGTGTGTACTGAATGAAGTGGTTTAGGAATCTGGAACCTGTTGCGGATTTTTTTCGGTTAGATCGTGGATTTGGACCGATTATTACTATTAAGAACTGAAATTAGTATTACCAAATATTTTATTTAAATGTGGTTAAAAATATAAATATGCATAAGAAAAGATAATGATATATAGTTACAAAATAAAAAATGTGCTTTACGGGGCATTTGTTAATATTATAATCTGATTACATAACGATCAATGAGTAATTTTTGTCCAACTTAAATTAATACGTGAAGATTGGATAACCAAAGTCTACTCATTAGTGTACCTTAGGTTCTGATAATTTTTTTTACACCTTACTTAACGTGTATTCACTACTGCGCACTATGCTCTGCTTTTTTTCGGTCACTTTCACTTACACTAACTCAAAGGGCTTCTTCCTCTAGAGTCTTCTTACTAGATCACTGTTGTCCAGGAGCTGGATGGCCTCGACATTCACGTGTTGGTAGAGTCGATGTTCGTAACTTGTTGCAAATTTGTTAAATGCCTGGTTAAAAGTCTGTTAAAAGTCCCGGTGGAGGTCACTATTTCTGCAGTACCAGGGAGCGCTGACTATGCTCCTTAATGCTTTGTTCTGGAATCTCTGCATTATGAGTAAATTACTCTGGCACAGCACCGAAGCTGGATACCATATGTCCATATCGGTTTCAGAATTTGTTTGTATAACAATATTTTGTTAAATCATGACAGGGTAGAATTTCTTCCAAGCAGCCAATACATTTTTCTGAATTTTATGTTGAGTTCTTCACGTTTCTTTTTGACATGGACCTTCCAGCGTAGTCTCGCATCTAAAGTAATACCTAGATAGTTTGCTGAATTAGCATAAGGGATCTGGGTATTATTTATTCTGACTGGTATATACTCATTGTTTTTGTTAGTATAATTAACACGTACCGATTTATTTTCATTTAATTTGATTCTCCAACGATTGGTCCAATTATTAATTCTATCTAATGATGTTTGTAGTTTTCTTGCAGCCTCTTCGTGGGTTTTCCCTACAGCCATGATAGCGGTGTCATCTGAAAAGTGGCAATTGTATTTTGCTCTAATTCAGGAATATCACTAGTGTATAATAGGTATAGGACTGGCCCTAATACACTTCCTTGTGGTACTCCTGCCTTAATTTCTTTAATTTTAGAGTATGCTTCTTCCTGTTTATTCCTAAAGTATCTTTCTGATATATATGATATTAGAACTTTTTTTTTCTAAGGTTTTTTCGATGATATTAGTTATTCTATGGTTGAATGGTTTTCTCTAAATCCAAACTGGTGTGATGGAATTAGTTTCTTTTCTTCTATAATAGGTTTTAGTCTTTTTAGTAATATTTTTTCTCATACAGTTTCGATATTACAGGAAGTAGGGATATAGGCCTGTAAGACGTAATTTCATGTGGTGGTTTCCCTGGTTTTGGTATCATGGTAACTTCTGATACTTTCCACATCCGAGGAACATATCTCATTCTAAATGATGCAAAAAATATTTTGGTTGCAGCACAGCCAACTATTCCTAACACTGTTTCGTCTCTAGTGATGAAAGTAAATGTAAATTTTTAAATATTACCCACTTCTTTAATAATAATTTAATGACGTAATAAGAAAATAGAATATTCTTCAAACACAGAGACTTTTTTGTTCTGAAATTAAAATATTTTTAGAATTTTTGTATGTATCCTTGCTTTTTAGTTTTTCTGGCGTCTGACGTAATTTTCATATCTTATATCTCTAAAAAATATATGAGCCTTCCTATACTATATGTATATGAATCAAAATGAATTCTAGATTCTTAATTAACTATCAGATTGTAGGAATTAAAAATTTAGTAAATGATCATTTGGTGCTGGTGGTAACAGTGCAACTAAAAACATAATGGTTGGAAATATAGTAACATCGAGTTAATCTGGTTCAATCATTAATCGTGATTTTGAGCTCGAATCTTCTTCTAACCAGACCTCTACAGATCATTTGACTTGCTTTCTAATTTATAAGAAAGAGAAACGTATTTGTGCTGTAAAACATCTTCGTCAGAATAATCGGCAATGCTTTAGAACTTCAAAAGATTGTGTTACTATAATTTCTCTATAGAATAAAAACAAACTAGCGATAATTTTTTTTAGATTTATAGAATTGTTTCTACTTTTATATATGTTGTTCCCGGTATCAAGTTTAATAACAAGTAATATTTTTGTTATTTTTGTGTTTTTATAATAGTATATTTTTAATTAGTAAATAATATATTGCTCACCATCACTGTCTTCATTACCAAAAAGCATTGAGGAAAGTTTTTTGTTACTTTTTCTTGATCCTGCAATGAAAGAAAATAAATCTGAATTATTTTTATTTTGAAAACCTTAAAATTTAGAATTAAAGTTACAAGAATTTGATCCTTTAAAAATAAAAAGCCAAACCATCTCAATGCTCCGAGGCAATATAAATAAAACCTTTTTATAAAATTAACTGATGGTGTTTTATTCAAGTTGTGACATAATTTGAATCCTGAATAAAATTTTAGATCAATCTGAGACCAAACGGAAGATGGATTTTCGAATAACATTAAAATATTGCAAAAGGTCGAAGATGATGAAGATTCTATTTATTTTTTTCTATTAAAAACATGTCCTGTGTTTTACCAGCACCTATTTTTTGCGCTGGAGGAAGATACTCATATTCACCAGCCTCTAGATCCTATGAGGGGACGGTGGCTCAGTTGGCAAAGGCGGTTACATTTCAATATGTACCATGTACCATGTACCATGTATCATGTACCTGGTTCGCGCCCCGGTCTAGACAATGAGATTTTTAAAATACAAATTTTCATTGCCTATTAATTACTTTGATGTTAGTTTACGCTGCAAAGATTTAAAATCCTGGGGAAGTCCATCGTTGTCGATGATGGTGTTGTGTGGTTTTTCTGGGTTTTCCCACAACTGTAAAGCAAATGCGCCATCAAGCATCAGTAAGTCGCCCCAGAGCGCCACGGCAAATAATAATAATAGCCGTCCCTCCCCCGCACAAGCTGCAGAGCTTCTGAAGTTCACTCGTAAGGGAGTGAATTGCAGGGCGTATATTATTATTATTATTATTAATGCTTATCCAATTCTGTCGTCTTGTTTTTTTACCAGCAGGTATTTAAATGTTACAAATAATGGTTGGTGAAGAAGCTGCGAAATTCAAAACGATACTTCTGTCAAATTCAAAGAAGAATTTGACATGTTGGAAGGCCTTGTTGATGACGAACTCCCAAACAAAGTTTCTTAAAATTGTGTAAACTTTTTTTGGATTTTTTGTTTGCTTCTCAACTTTAGTTTAGTCTATTTTTGGTGAAAAAACTAGTAAAAAGTGCGGAAAAAGTCGAAAAAATTGAATTAAAAGCCAAAATCAGAAGAAAATGTATACAACAAAATCTTACTGGAATCTAAAGCGACCTTATCGTCTAAGGATTTACTAATATAACCTCGTAGATTCCTAACTTTTTTGTCGTAAAAACTTTCTACGTACAACACAAAAGTTCTTGTTAAAAATACATGTATCGAAAGCCAAAGCTAAACAAAGACTAATCAATACAATTTCAATGATTGTTCATCAATATTTCAAAGGATTTCGGTAGCAGACCACCAACAAACGTTGAACTACTGTTGATGAGTCCCCGATTCCGACTTCAGTGACTGGCATAAAATAGTACAATAAAATCATCAAAACCGATTTAAAGAAACCACCGCATCGGTATAAATCCTGCTGGAAGTTAGAGCTTATTTCGACTTATGAATAACGTTAAAAATCATTTCGCATGACTGCTTTTAAATCTACCTGCAACAATTAATTTTCTCTAATTACGCCATTATGTTAGAATTATTTAAAGATTGTTCTGAATAATGCATCATAATTTCTGTTACTAATTCTAGTAACTTTCTGAGCGATTCACGGTGCATAAAAAATACTAATAACATTGATTATCCCTTTTTCAAACAAGAAGTTTTTTAAACCATTATTTATCATTATCTCTAAAGTTGACGGTTTTGTTTCTGAGTTAAGTGGGTTGTAGCTAACGTAAAACTTCCTCACTATCGTAAAAATCATGAAGGAAGAGACGGGTTCTATGGTATTAAAGATATTTTTAAACAATATTTTCACGCTGTATGTAACTTTTTCCACCCGCAATGGACTGAAATTAGATTGAAAATGTTTGCACTAACCTAGTTTTGTCATTTGTTTCAGAGAAAATCATGTGTAATTATTTTAATCGGAATGAAATTAACAACCCCAAGAAATGTTTATTCATAAATTGAGAAATAAAATGAATAACAATAACCAAAAACAAAAAGTTTTAACAATGCGGAACAAAGTAAAAAACAATTTAATAAACATTACGATTTTAAAACATGTTCAATATGAAATCCATTTGCCTCAATACACTTTTCTTGGCGAATGTTTAAAAGTGTAATGGACTTTCTTTTTGTCAATGGGTTATTTCTGATAATATTTCAACAGCGAATAATTCTATCAATGAGCTGTTGCCGCGTACTTATATTTTCTGCGTAGACCAGCTGTTCTAAATGCCTCCAAACGTGATAATCAACTGGATTATAGTCTGGGGATCTTGGTGCCCATGAAGTAGGTTAATGCAAACATTTTCAATCTAATTTCAGTCCATTGCGGGTGAAAAAAGTTACATACAGGGTGAATTTTTGACATGAATCAGATATGCCAGAATTTTAAATCCGGCCCTGTAAATTGATTCACTACACTGGAGTACAGTGTGTGTCGTTATTGTTTATTTTAAAGATTTCTTTATAATTGCTAAACATTATTATACAGTAAGATATTTCATTATCGCCAATTTTCAATTTGACTTTAAATTGAATCTTTAATTAAAAATGCAAGGCAAGTGTAACAAAAATTTCAAATATCCAGGTTTAACTATCTATTTATGTCCTCTGGAGGAATCATATCACATTTTAGAGAAATCATGTACAGGGTGAATTATTGCAATTATAGCAATTCAACAAATTTTCGTGAAGCCGGGCCTGGAATTTTTTAGTTCTGAATATGTCAGTTAGTTGCTAGACACCAATACACACTTTTACCAAAAACTGAGACAAATCGACTTAATCATTGAAAAGATATGACCAAACATTATTTTGGTCCAAATCCATAAATCGTTCTGTATATTATTAAAGAATAACAGAAGACGTTTTTTAATGGTCATTTGTGCTTCTGCTTATAGTAGAAGTATGTACAGTTCCTCGTGACTCACCCTGTATATATTTTTTAATTTTTAAAAATATGATTTTAACAATCTTATAACTACAATTTTCTATTTGTTTACTTTTTTTATAAAGACCGGCCGTATTTTACGAACCTTTTCCTTTCAGAGACAAACCCAAAGTGCATCCTTTTTAAACAAGCGGGAATATGCATGAAGTCCAAAGTCTAAAAGTGATGGGTAATTAACTGCAAAAATTTTAAAGACGGAAATGTCAGAGAGTCAATAAAAAGCGATGGCATATCAACCAAAAAAAGTCATCTTCCGCATGACACTGTCTTGAAATTATCAAATGGTCTTTTGAGACACATTAAAATTAACATAGAGATAATAATGGCCCTTACTACTTTTTAGGGTGCCCGGTTAGTCGTACAGGAATTCTTGAAAATAAATTTTGATGAATAGGTATTCAGGATAATTTTGAGTGTTCTTTATTTTATAGCGTTTAATGAGCATTTTAAGGTTATAAAAATAAATTATACTTGTGGATTATGTGACTATCATGTATAGTATATTCTGTAACAAGGTTGGAATGAGAATTCGACACAAGTGGAGGATTCCGAACGCGAGCGAATGCGAGCGTGAGGAACCACGAGTACCGGATTTTCATTCCAACAGAGTAACAGACTGTACTTTCTCCACGGACACAGAAAGTAGAAATTAAATATACTTAGTAATCTCTCAACATTGTGTAGGTAGTATTTTTATATTCAAGCTTGGATTTTTGCGGTAGCAAATTTTGAGTTATATTATCGGCAATTTTTTTATTTCTGGAGGAGTATTTTCAAATTCTACATCTGAATCGTTTGATTTTCTTCTACTTTTTAATAAATTAAAAGTTTTTACAAACCAATATTAAGACCACGTCAACTAATACTGACAGTTAATTTGACATTCATGGCAAACCTTATTTTTGTAAACAATCACGGAATACAGATTCTAGCTCTACAGCTAGAATGTAATACATATTATAAAATACGTAAGAGACAAATGTTTCAGAATTTTCTTTTAATCTCAAGAGCGAGAATGTTTCTTTTCTGTTATTATAAGTGGTTTCAGAATAACTACATTCAGTAGTGGCCGTGGATAAAGTTTATTTCTAATTTGCTAAGTTTACCTACATGTCCATAAAAGCTAAGGGAATATAGTATTTCTCAGAAAATGTTTGGTATCTTCTCGTAGATAATGATTAAAAGAAGAACAATTTACTATCCATTAAAAAATTGTTTTGCCCACAAAGCATTTAAAAATAAGAAAGTTATAAAAAAATAAATATGAAAGTATATACAGGGTGTATCATAAGGAATGGTCAATATTTTAATAATAGGTTCAGGACCTCGAAATATTAATATTTTACTAAATAACTCTGGGTCAAATGTTATCTACTACTAAGATACAGGGTGTTGAAGATAACATTTATTTTTCGTTTTTTTTTTGCAATAATTTCTTTATTATTTAATATATTAACTTGATATTTGGTATGGTTATATTTTTAAGTTAGTAAATCATAAGCGTGGTATCAATTTTGAGATTAGATACAGAGGGCGCCACCTACACTATACTGGATGAAGAAAAGCATCAATTTTTTATAATTTCTGGCCTTTTTTGAGTTTTTTTCAAGTCTTTATGATACACCCTGTAAATTTGAACAAAAAAGGTATACTTGTTGTAATAGAATAAATTTAGCTCATTTCGAGATATTTGCATTTAAAATATTCTAGCCACAGTATCTATTTAATTTACTTTAAAATATTTCAACATAGTAGGCTTTTAAACTAAAATGAAAATGTACTGCTGTCAAATAATTAATTGTTGGATGTAATTTTGTTCAATAAATTCCATCTAAGTAGGTAATGAGAATGCGTCGACACAACCATTTCTCCAATTCAGAAATGAGAGATATCATTTTTGTGTTTATGCACAAATAAATTTTTCTGGACTTGCTGCTGCCATCTAACAATTAATTATTTGACATCTGTACATTTTCATTTTAGTTTCAAAGCCTACTATGTTGAAATATGTTAAAGTAAATTAAATAGATACTGTGGCTAGAATATTTTAAATGCAAATATCTCCAAATGAGATGAATTTATGCTATTAAAACAAGTATAAATTTTTTGTTCAAATTTACAGGGTGTATCATAAAGACTTGAAAAAATTCAAAAAAGGCCAGAAATAAAAAAATATTGATACTTTGCTTCATCCAGTAGAGTGTAGGTGGCGCCCTCTGTATCTAATGTCAAAATTGATACCACGCTTATGATTTACCAACTTAAAAATATAACCATACCAAATTTCAAGTCAATATATTAAATAATAAAGAAATGATTGCAAAAAAACGAAAAATAAATGTTATCTTCAACACCCTATATCTTAGTAGTAGATAACATTTGACCCAAGTTATTTAGTAAAATATTAATATTTCGAGGTCCTGAACCTATGATTAAAATATTGACCATTCCTTATGATACACCCTGTATAAGACACAGACCTGGTGTAACTTTCTGATGTGAATCGGGGATAATAAATAGATGAAAAAGTAGCACGAAATGAAGTATTAACAAAACGAGTAGAATTAAAATAGAATCTGTCAATGAAAACTTACAAAGAATTAATGGATAGCAACACACAAATTATGAGAGTTTTGGAATCTAACGCATATGAAAAAAAAAGAAGATCACAGAAAACATGGCATAACTGATTATGGTAAACTTTGAAAAAAAATGAAAAAGGTAAACAAAAGCAAAGAAAATCGCTGAGAATAGGAAAAAGTGAAACTTTAAAAAATAAGAAGGAAGGAGATGATGGATATTATGAAGTAAATGCTTATGAGAAAACGAAAGACGAGAACAAAAAACAACAAAATAGAAAATAATTAAAAATTGTATTGATTGCACAAATAGGACAAATAGAAAAAACAAAATGAAAAGAGAAAAGAGAGAAAAGAGAATCACAAAACATTGTGCAAAAAGAAAAAGTAGAAAAATGCAAATAGAGAAATACAAGAAATTGGAAGAAATTTCGAATAGTTAAAGCAGGAAAGGGAAGAACTAGTTTTTTACGCATAGAAGTGGTAGAATATTTATTGCAGAGGGGGACAAAACTTTTATGCAATAAATAATAATAGAAGTAATAACTATGAAGATTTGATTAATAAATAAAACAAGAAAAGGAATCAAGTAATTTGAGCAGTAACGAATAAAACATTTAAAGAAAGAAACTAAATTAAAAAAATGACATCAGTAATGATTATTAGAAAATATTTAAAATAATTACAAAAGTATAATAATTCATATTAATTCAGTAACAATAATTATAAAATAATTATAGCAATTTTAAATAATACTAAACATAAGAACAATACAAATGGGACTTGAGATGTTTAATCAAATAAATAAAATGCAATCAACAGTTACGTAATTTCCTCTACAATTTGCGAAATGTAGTTGCTTATACTTGTTTCAACGTTCATTTACCAGTCAAAAGTTGCAGATATTCGACAGCTGTCAAAACAATCTGCCTAAAATTTTGTTTTCATATTAGTACCTTCTAGGAATTGTCTCTAACTTGTCAAAAAAGCCTCGTAATACAACTGTAAATTCAGGATTAATAAGAATAACAATTAATACATAATCATGAAATTCTTAAGAGCTATTTTGCTGATCATCTATTATAAAACTGTAAAAACAGTTAAAGCTTTCATGAGAAGACCATCAAAATAAAATTTATCGTTCGAAAATCAGGAGGATGTTTGGGGATAAGCCGAGATCACAGATTGGAGAGGTGAGAGTTCGCCGAGAGACGTGTGTGAGCTGGAAGAGAGCTGGTCACTGGCGAGAGGGCAACATGCGGATCAATTCATTATACTCCAGAGAGGGTCCGATTTTGCACCGTCATCTTCGAGCTTTCCTCACACGAACGCCCTAACAAACGCCGTTTACTCTTTTGAAAAATTATACCTACGACTCGACTGGCTGGTGTTGCGGTGATGTTTCAGTTTTATATCCCCGATAAAGGATATTTATTCAAACGTTTTCGTTTTCAGGTTATATATCTCTTCGTTTCGCTTTATGATTAATAAGTTGTATCTGGCACTGAAAAGAGTATGCTAAATTTTAGGGGAAAATATCAATTAAATCCTTTTTTTAATGGTACATTTACGTGAATGCTGCTAATGGAATTTTCTATACCAGAAAAAAGAAATTCGTGTAGATTTTTTGGAATATGTACCGCTCAAGCAACTCCATTGATTTTTCTTCGTAGCGTGGGAGAGAAAATATGAGGGATTACTTACCGAAAACCTCAGCGACAGTGTTTATGGTAATAGTAGTAATTTTATTTTTTGGTGTCATCGTGTCACCTAAGACTAATGATTTATTAAACTCGTGTTCTATGTATACTTACGTTATACAGCATCACGTTTGGAACAGCTCCGTTAATTGTAATCTACCAGTAAAAAGTCAAGTGGAAAGTCACACCTATTTGAATCCAAGCTAATGTCTTCGTATGACCGGAAGTTAAGGAATCGTGCGCTGTCCTACTTTCCAGTTCCACACACGGTCCATTTGGTAACTCGCCTGTTAGTTTTTGTATGGTTTGTAGTGTTACGTGTGTCATTCACTCCTTAAGCAGTGGAAGTATTTCATGTCTTCTCTCTGGTATATTATTTTCTTTAATGGTCAAAATTTCCTTCTTCAATTCATAAAAGAGACCCCTTTTGTAAATTTTTTTAATTATGAACTCATCTATAAATGGCATGGATGCTTGCAGATATAGGTATATCTGGGTTGATCGGTCTTCCCGCAGCATACTTAATTCTTCGACGCTTGTTTTGTATGGCCTGCAATATGCTCAGCTGCCATTGAAATACCGAATAGAAGACCTGGGATCCATAGGCAATTACCTGCATATATAGCAACAGCTTGTTTACGCTGCATAGTTTGCTAGATTTGCTGCAATATGCGTGGGGAAGTATAAGCCCTTATCCAAAGTATTCTATCGTTGTTTCCCCATCAATAAATTAAAGATGGAGTTAATTTTTTTTAATTTCAAAAACACTAACCCCCCATCAACTACTAGGAGTTATTAACAGGAGAGACACAAAACATACAAAAGATAAATTAAATTTGTGAGTAAAGATTAATGTCTTTCAGGTACTTCACTAGATGGTCAAAGTTAGTACTCAATATGGAACTTAAATATCCGCTTATTTGATTGACATTCTATTAAAATATGCTGAACGGGAAGATTGGTGGTGCAAGTTGTACATAGTGGTGGATTTTCTTTCTTAAAAGGTGTTGGTGTATAAGCAGTGTGTGTACTATACGGAGGCGATTTAAAATGACTTGATCCCTTCTATTATTTGGCAAGACCAGTTTTGCATCTATTTCGGGGCTTGATTTGCCTGAGCTTATTATTTGGAGATTGTTCCCAGAAAGATTGTTATTTGTTTAATATGTGATCGTTTATAATGGTTGTATAGTCAGAACAGGGATATTTATCTAGAATTCCGATTTCTTCTTGGGTAGTTGCTTCCAGGGCTACGGCATCAGCTTTTTCGTTGCCTTTAATCCCTGTATGTGAGGGTACCCAAATAAATTTAATTTTTTTTCCTTTTTGTTGTAGATGGAAGAGTTCTGTTCTAATTTTTCGTATGATCTCATGTGACGGATATAGTTGTTTTAGACCTAATAATGCGCTTAGAGAGTCTGTGATAATTTGAAAGACGTTTTCTGGGATTTCTCTGCACTTGAGGGCTTCGAGCTTCGAGTATGGCTGTAGTTTCTCCAGTATATAGGTATGCTGCAATTTTCCGATATGCGAATATTGAAATGAAGGCTGCTGCATGTCCGCGAGGTGTTTTGAAATTAATTTATTTTCCTAGTTAGGATGATTTAGTAAGTAATTTTATTGTTTTTCTTCCATATTCCTGTTTTGTCATTTCTCTTCTTTTTTTTCTGCCGTTTGTCTTATTTCTCCTTTTTTCTTCTTCATATACCTTTCTCGTTATTATTGCATCAGTTATTCTTTTAAGGTGGCTGAAGAGACTTATCTGTCTTTGTCTTAGTCTAATTAAACATTTTGGTAATGATTGGTTTCCTAAAAATATATATTTTAGACTCTTAAAAGTTAATATATATTATTATTTTTTTAAATACCTATTTCATTACTTTCTACCAACTTTAGTAAAACGAATTTGTAAAAAACTGAGAGATTGATCTACTATCGACTTATTTTTTGTTATTTTGTATAACTAAAGTAGATTAATTGTATTTTATTTAACCTAATATTACGCGTGCAAATTTCATTGATACTAAGTTCCACTTCGAGTTCCTTGTTAGAAAATATATTTCTACCAACTTTAGTAAAATGAATTTTTTAAAAACTGATAAATTGATCTACTATCGACTTATTTCTTATTATTTTGTGTAACTAAAGTAGATTAATTCTGTTTTATTTAACCTAACAAAAAACCGACATTATCCTAGTATTTTTTAATAATATTTCTGTGTGAAATTTTCTTAATTAAAAACAGAAATTTTTTTCTCGAACACGAATATTTTGTAGATCATTTTCAACATATTCGTGTTCTAGAAAAAATTTCCAGTAATAGATAATTGAAGCTCTAGTGGTATTATAAGTGAAAAAATTTTTACCATCAATTTTCGAGTGAGCAAGAATTACAAAATCATTCGCATATGAAAATTCATTTATACTGTTAATACTCAAACATTTTATATATTTTTTTCTATATATTAACTGAATAAAGTGGTCTTCTACGTTCCTCACTTTTGAAGGAGTCTATGGTGATGAATAAATTCGAAATTTGTCTAAAAAAAAAATTAAAATAAATTTTACCGAAATATCATCAAGGAGAATCAATAAATTATGTGAATTTTTCATACCGCCACGTTAGTACACATGAAAAATGTTAATTTCGTTATTAATACTAAGATTTTTCTTGTTGATGTTTGACGACATAGTTCGGAAATACTATTTATAAATGTTTAGCATAACTATGTTAATATACGATTCACAAACAACTAAACAATTTATCTTTCATCTTTAGGTACTCCAATGGCATCGGTTTCGGCTCAAGGTAAAATTATTAAAACAGTCAAAAACATTAATAAAAAAAACCTTATAACTTATCTTCAAGGCGTCTAGAAACGTATTAAAAATCTAATATTATATCCGAACCGTCCAGAATTAATTTGTTTTAATTTTTCAAAATTCATTCGATTTGACGTTCCTATAACCAGCATAGTTTTAGTCGTCGTTGAAGATAGTAATTTTTGTGTTCGAAACGGTCGAAGGGAAGTCAGTGATTAATGATTCAATCTTACCATGCAAGAAACAATTATGAACGTTCTGTCGCCCTCAACATCAGTCAGGATGCGTCTATATTTTTTCGTCTGTTCGGCAATCCGAATGTATCGCGTTTTGAACAATGATTTGAAGGCGGTTGTCTTGTTGCTGATGCAAAAAATTTTAATTATGATATAATAACAGATGTATCTATTAAATAATTACATCATAATTGATCCACACACTAGATTAACGTTTAATTATTACAGATTAATTCGTTATTAAAAGATAAATATGTTTATTTAAATTTCATTTAAAGTATTTAAACTAATTATGACCAACGTAGGCGAGAAAAAAAATTAAGAAACTTTTAAAAATACTCTCACACACAGAAAAATGGCCCTGGAATTTCAACGATTGATTGAATAATACTTTATGTCGAGTAAAATGAACTGTCCTTATGATTTTTGTTGAAAAATGATGATGTGCTATCAATGTAGTGCCGCATCAGTCATAAGAAGAATGTGAATCCATTAAAATTATACTATTTTTCAAAGTTTTATTTTTTTCTGCAGAAAACAAAAAGTTGCGCGTTCAATTTTTTTTAACTGTTGCTTAGTATCATCCTTAAGCTTTAAAGTGAAAAAAATAAAAATTGTCTGATCTGGCTTACAGGGTGTTGTTTTCAAAAAACCAATAAAAATCTATAAAAAACTAAGTCCGGACCTGAAATTAAAATTTTTTTAAAACCTATTTTATTGAGCTCAGGGAGCACACTCAGTGTTCCAAATTTGATTGGTCTGAGATTTTTACTTTTAGATATACTTAACGTAGAATAATTCACATATTTTCAAATATCGCCCTGTATACCAGTCAAAAACGCAACAAGGCATTTTTTCATACCAGATATGAAATGGCCTAGGTCCATAGTACTTATGGTTGGACTGTGTACGGTACGTCGTGGGACACCCTGTATACCAAAAGAATATGTTCCTAGGATTTTAGTAGTATGAAATAAACATTTCCTGGTCTAAAATAATATATTCTATTAGTTATCAACCAATCTGTATTATTTTACAGTGAACCGAAAGGTGTATTTTTATAATTTGACACTTGACAGAAATACTATCCATGTGGTACCGGGTACCCAGGAGGAAAATACTATCGCCAAGTTTTGTGGTACAGTACAGTAACGAGCTGAAACGAAAGCTTCTTATTGGTTACAAAATGTTGGTGTGGAATTTGTACTAGTACTCTCCCTAGAGCTTGAATTACTATCGGAAATATTTCCGTAAGCATGAATTTTTTAAAAGTTATCCCGAGTCGAAGATGATAGTGGGAAGAGTAAGTGTAAGTATGATATGGTTAAATTGATTTTGCAAAATTTTAGTTTTGATTTCTGAAACTTTATGTAAAGAAGCAATTATGCGTGCTTAAAGTTTAATAGGGCTGCTAAAATAAATGATTTTTTATAGTTTCAGACTTCAATGATATTTGGAGTAACTTAAATCAAATTATTCTAAGGAGAAAAACGTTATTAGCCAGATACTCTTTGAATCAGATATTTAATTACTGGATCGTTGTTCTTTTTTGCCGCATTATAATATTTTTGGAATCTCTAGAGACTCCAAACCATATTTACATTTAAAAAATGCCCATTGTTGTATGTTATTGAGCCTACTACTGTTCCTATTCTATTTGATTGTCCGATTTGCACAACTATGAAATCTACACATGCGTGTTCTGATAATTTGGAAACTTTTCTGACATTAAAAGAAAGCAAAACTTCTTTCTGCACACATATGCAATATTCGTTATTAATGAATAATAATAATTATGATTAAACTGTCCCATAATAATTGGATTATTATATTAGAAATCACTTCAAGTGTAATGGTTAGATGATTAATTATAAAATTGAATGTAAAATTTGCATATAGCACGGACAAAATGTTAGAGAGTAACTCGTTCGAATCCAAGCTCAACGATGTGATGAACGTAGATGTTTCAGTACGCGGAGATGATAGTATTATTAATAGTTGGTGTCTGCTTTTCGGTTATGTGCAAGTCATTCTACGTCACTTCTCTCCCGTTTGTTTTTCGTGATCGATACCGCTAACATTTCGTGTCATCGCAAAATCGTTCTATCCTCTTCATTTTCTCTCCAGCACCGTATTTGCATCTGAAATCTACTTTTTCTTGGGCACAAAACAGTTATTATCTTTGATACACATCTTTCTTGTAAAAATCGTAAGCTGGGATTAATATTTTATTTTTCACTACCGTATTTTTTTATTTTCTTATATATTCTTATATATTTTAAACAGACGAATTATAAAACAACCGAGAAAGCTATGAAATAAAGTACCAAACAAAACAATAGGATTCGCTAAAAAGACGCTGAGACTCTCAATGAAGCAAAATGGGAGGGATGCCACATCTAAGTTTACAGAAGAATCCATCTCAACGGTTTTATTTAATTTAGCGTTAGAAGCTATAGCAAGAGGAAGTCAATTGAAGGCAGAATAAACAGTAAATATCCACTAGAATCAGCCAAATATAATTAAACTAGTAGTTAATAAAAACATTGTTAAAAGAAGCACATATTTTATAAATTGAGATAATAGAAAAAAACTGCAATCTATGATAATCAAACAAAAGTAAAACAACAACTAAAAGTCGAATATAGAAATGGATAAACATGGAACTTTGAGTTGGTAAAATATACAGTTGAAGAATACGAATATAGGAATGAATAAAATCGTTAAAAGTAGGTAGAAAACACCTTGATTTCCACCTAATCATTTACTACAAACTATCACTAGTAATCTCCCTAGAGCTTGAATGAAATATTTCCGAAAGCATGAATTTTTATGGAGTTATCCCGAGTTGAAGACGAGGGATACTTTTTTAAAAAAATTCATGCTTGAAGAGATATCTCCAGATAGTAATTCAAGATCGTGGCAGATTCGGTATGAAAATTTCACACCAAAGTTATATAAAAAATTATAACATGACATTTTCGTAAGATACCTCCATATATACCAAAAGAATATGTTCCTAGGATTTTAGTAGTATGAAATAAACATTTGCTGGTCTAAAATAATGTATTTTATTAGCTATCAACCAATCTGTATTATTTTTCAGTGAACAGAAGGGTGTATTTTTATAATTTGACACTTGACAGAAATACTATCGCTGTGGTACAGCCCAGGGTAGGAAAATACTATCGCCAAGTTTTGTGGTTGCTACAGTAACGAGCTGAAATGAAAGCTTCTTATTGGTTAAAAAATGTTGGTGTGAAATTTTCAGAATAGTATTCCTGAATACCGTAGTAAGCTTTTTGTTCTAGTAAACATTTTAAAAGTTGATGGTAGAAGACCTAAGAGTGTTAAAAAAATATCTTGTGTTCGTTTATTGTTGTAAATCTAATAAATAATAACTAGTTTTCATTTAAATAATCTTGTTTAAACAAATTATACGGTATGTAAGATGTTTTAAAATAGGAAAGACATACTTTTTAATCATTCCGACACAACTCAAAATTTCCAAAAATTGCGTTGGAACACAATATGTAAAGGCATAGAAGAATTAAAAATCTTTTATTTGCATATTAAAAAAAACATTTAACAACAAAATTTCACCTTTTAAAGAAGATATATCATTTGATCTTATGCTAATATTTATTTTAAATATCACCTTTAAAAAATCGCTATCGATAGCTTGGCTGATTAATGAAACTTAAATGTAGTAATTTAACTTTTAACTTAACAATCACCATTATTCCATCATCAACAATTACCTCATTATATGGTTAATCCCTATTATATTTTCATAATTCATTTTATAAACACTGATTGATCGATAACCTCATTTTCTTACATACATAAATCGATACCATCAACCTAAAATATTTACTAAAAGGAGTTGTGACATGAATGAGGATTTTGATAAAATTGCATTTGTATGTTAGAGTATCTGTTTTCAACAACTGTCTGTCTAAACAGGAAATGTGCCGAATGTAAGATGGAAACATTATTTTTTTGAATGCCACAGTAAAATATTTGGAATTCAAATAACTATGTTCACACCAGAAAATATTATTAATGTGGTTTGTTTTCTTTTTTTATTTTTCGTAAGTCGGGATCTGATCTACCTAGTCACGATCGCTTCCAATTGCTGCCACAAGCATGGGGTAAGCAATTACTGGATTCAAGAATCATATGCCTGAGTATACGCGGAGATCCAGAATGCAGCCTTCTGAATTATAGCAGCTAAGAAATTTGCCGGTAAATCTAAATAAAAGCGTATCCTTTCCATCCAGTGATCCAATCTCTAGCACTACTAACTTATATTCTGGAAAAAGAAGCTGTTGCTTCTGTCATCCTTTAACAGGAGTCAAAAACTCTAATAATAATCCTTATGGTCATATGTTAGGTGGTGTTGCTTTTAAACGCCCACTCCCAACGGAGGAGATTTTTAGGCTTATGACTAACTTATAAAGGTGATTCTTGCTGTTGGTGAACTTTTTCTAACACCAAGACAGTATAAGAAAATAAATCTGCAAAGAGAAATCTTTAAATTCACGTAAAGTTTCTTTTCGATCGGGTTATTAGTGTTCTTTAATTAGTTCTACTTCTGTTTCTTCTCCTTCAGAACTATTACCACTTCTTTTTTGCCATGTATATATTTGTGATAAAACCAGTATCCAAAATAAAACCAATACAAAGTACTTTAGGTGCATTTCATCGTATAAGAAAACGTCTTGTATTTCGATATTAAAACATTAACTTTTTCTAGTTAATTAAACAGGCAAATCCGAAAACCCCCGAGCCTCTAAGCGCAACAATACGTACATACTCTTGCTACACCGTATTGTTCGGAATTTAATTCAAAGTTATTTATAAGGACTTAGTGCATAGAGCAAGAGAGAGATAGACGAAGCACTCAGTGATTGATGATTGAAACGCACCGTGCAAGAAACAATTATGATCGTTCTGCGACAGCCGACAGTGGTCGGGATGTTTGGTATAGAGGGCAGTGCGGGCGCTGCAGGATTTGTCCCTCGGTGCCGTTAATTAATCCAGACCCACCATAAATCAATCTGTAGCCGCAAGGTGACGCGTCATCATATCGACATCATTGACCTGGCCCTTCGCAATGTTTTAGATTCGGGGGCATATGTTTCGTACTTTTTTTTTCAGAGGCTTTCGTTTGGAATACAAATCGGTTCGAATGGAATTACAGAAAATGAACCAAAATCAGAGTAGAAAGAATATTCTAATAGAAACAGGGTGTCCCATGCTTTGTATTTTTATACCTATGTAACTTGACATCCAAGTAAATCTTCTGTTTTACCAACATAGGGTAATTAAAGTGTTTTTATTGTTAAATCTATTTGACTGAGCATTAACTGAGACTACAAATAATAGTTTTGTTTAATATTAAAAGCATTTCCAACGCCATCTACTGTTTTAAAGCCATCTTCGCCGATTACACAACTATTTCGATATTGGTTGATTATGGCTAAGTGCTCTTTGATGCAAAGCACCGTTTTTAAACATTTTAAGGGTGTCAATTTGTGGAGTTTCTTTGACTCAGGTTTGAGTTTTATAGTTTTGTAAAGGATATATGTTTTGGTGTACAGCAAAAGTCCTTGAACCTGATTCTTGCAGATCTGATTCTATCTGGAAATCCAATCACAATTGACACAGTCGGTTGCCATGCTAAGATCATAGCACCCGCCTGCTCATTTCACAATACAATTATTTTGGTTATCGTTGATTTTATAAATATCCTGTATGGCAGTGGGGTTAGTATTACTCACGTTGTCCATTTAATAAATTCAAAAGAGGACTAAATTTAAACCGTACTCTGTAATCTACCGTATCAAGGTAGATATTCACCAAATCCTAAACTGATTAAAACAGTATGTCCCGACTCGATTGCATAGTAAATAAGCCCCATCAACCATAAATTTCGACCGAATTCTGCATAGACAAGTGGCAAGTGGATTTTGTTTTCACCCAAACACTAACCGCGGTAAAACAAAGACGGAAAATATTCAGGTAAACGTTTCCAAGGCAATAAAGAAGGACGAAATGAGGTGAGGTTACAAGACAGCCAATGAGTAGTTGAAGCTGGGATTACCGAGGAGTTATCTCTAATTTGAGACGGATTTACTCTGCTGAGAATCCTTTAAATTGGATACGGCTCCTATGTGCACAACGTCTGTTTCTAGAGGGGATGACAGCCGTATTTCTCCCGGATATAACAACGTTGAATGATTTTTATCCCGGAGAGGAAAAAATAAATTGATGATCGTTAAAGCACAGAAGTTGTTTTAAGATTTGATTGCTTTTTTTTTCATATAATCAATTTTGTACCATAATTTACGCGCTTTTCTTTAGTTGTAGGATTTCGTCATGTATCCTTTTTTAAGAGTTTGTAAATAAGTTACGCATTTGCATATTATAAGAGAATTTATACTTCGTCATAAATGAAGTTTTCTTATTAATATTATCATAAGAAAAAACCAGATAAAAACTTATGATACTATCCCGATATAGAGGGTATCCTTTTTGCAATTAACTCTTTTTGTAAAATAGGCATCCAAATTTTTGAAATATCGACCGAAGAATTAGAAACACATTCGTTATTATTTAAGCGTATCAATGCTGCTTCTTTAACTTTGCGGTTATAATTATTCGGTTCTTTTAATAATCTACTTAGTTGAAGAATTCCACTGTATTTTGTGACCAAAATCCTATGCATGTTCACATATTTTGCATTTTTCGAATTGTTTATTTTTAATGTATGAATGGTGTTCATTAAGTCTAATATGAAAAGGTCTAGATGTTTCTCCTATATAAAATTTATTACATTCGCATGGAATTTTGTAAATACAATTTTTTGTGTTTTGAATTTCATTAAAAGGTTTTGTATTTACTTTTAAAGATTTTAATGTATTATTAGTTTGAAAAACTGTTTTTAAATTAAATTTATTGCCATTCCTTCTAATTTTTTCCGATAATTTTGGAATATAAGAGATTTTTACTATATTTGAATGAATTATTGAGGGATTTAAATTTTGATCTTTACTTTTGATGTCTCGGTAAAGTTCACGATTTATAAATGTACTTTGGTAGTTGTTCTTAATCAAGACGGATTTAACAAGTGGTAATTCATTATTTAAGATATTGTCATTTGAACAAATTGTTTTTGCTCTATCGGAAAGAGATTTGACAAACTGGGTAGTTTATCACAAATTGAGTGGTTTAGATTATCAAGTGTTCTGTTTCTATAGTAAATTTATTTATTTTGTTATGTCATTTTGAAAAAGCTTTCGATAGAGAAAGCCGAAACGTCAAATTAAAACTTTTTTAAGAAAAATAAGTGGTTTTAATCCAGAGAAATAAAGTGAAATTGAACTAGCAAATCACGATGAGCTTCCGAAATGAGTTTTAAAGGATATATTCTGATTTCTGTAATTATTTGAGGTGACTAGATTTGGGTAAACATTTCTAATAAAATTTTCCTAAATCCTTTCGTATATTTCGCAATTGGATTTGTTTTAGGGTAACATAGAAAATATACAAGTTTCTTCATCATCTATCTCCATATTCCAAGATTATTAAACACTCTATATTTTACTTTTCCGCCGTCCACTATACATAGAGGAAAAGTATAATGTAATCGTACAAAAAAAAGTAAAAAAATAGTTGCTGAAAGTGATATTTTATTTTGTGAGAAGGGAAGTTTGGAACACGACGCCGAAGGCGAAGTGTTCCATCCCTTCAAACAAAATAAAATCACTTTTAGCACGTATATCATACACTATTTTTTCTACAAACACCATTAAAAGTCCAAATTAACGTCACTTTTAGCACTAGTGCTAAAATTGATTTACTTTTAACACCAGTGTCATAAAATGGCATTTTAGACACTGACAGCATGCGTTAAAAATTATACTTTTACTGACGTTTGTAGAAAAAATATTTTTTTGCGTTCATTCATCGTTATTTGGCCACGAAAAAATGGTTTTTAGAATTTTTGTCTGTGAAAAATTGGAAATATTTTGAATTTTAATTTTTTTTGCCCCAAAACGCATAAAAACACGTGATTCGTGTAGAAAACAAAAAAAACAAAAAAAAATTTTGTCTAACCAAAAAAAATGTAAGACAGACATGATGTAAAATAAGAAATTGTATTAGTATTTTGAGCAGAAAACTTCGTTTTAGGCTAAAACCATTTATTTTTTTCTGATAAATTATTTATTGTTTTACAAATCTCACAAAAAAAAAGAAAACTGCGGCAACAATGGCTGCTTTGATTACCTACGCGACAGTGCCTAAAATTTTTTTAATTAATTGAGATATAAAAAAAGCTTTATAGTTTTTCTAATAGCTTTGTTCTCTAACACCTTTTAACGCGAAAATCTCTTTAAACGAAAAAATTGTTAAATTTTCTGATGATAATGATGGTTACTAACTAAATTTATAGCTCCTCGTAACCAGATGAATGCACCCCAATTCATTTGTTCACTGGACCCCTATTCTCCTTCCCAAATAATTGATAGTTGGACAAATGTTGTATCATTTCCCAGAAGGAGATCATCTAAGGAACTACCATCGATAAGTAACTCAATGAATAACGAATAGTTCACTGACATGAACTTTGGGGTATAAATTTAGTTGAAAAAGGTAATAAATGTGATGGTAAATACAAGTTTATTATCAGAAAATTATGACAAACGATATCATATTTATATAATTATAGCTCATTTGCGTAAAGTAGCTTTTGATATAGTATAATATATAAATAGAGTTAATATGTAAAATTAAAAAAACACTTTTATTAACTGATAATGTATTATTATAAATATTGCATTGCAAAAATGATTAATCTGTTCAATTAGTATTCTGACAGAAAACATTAACTTGTATTGCTTTTAAATTAATAATATATTTATATCTTAGAAACAAATCTAATAACTCAATTTTATTCGAAAATATGAGGTTATCCTACCATCCGGATAACCAAATGAAACAAGATTTTTTGTCACAAAGAATAACATTTGTTGAATAAGAATGGCTTTATAAATAAATCGAAAAAATCTAAAAGTTGTTACGATATATATGTATGTTGAATCTGTAATTTATTATAAATATATATTAGCCTACAAACAATTAAATAACCTGAAGTTGATATTAAAACATAGAATGCAGAACCGTTGCATATAATTGGAACTAAAGTTACATATCAAAATAAAACTAAATCCAACTTTTTAGATGTCTGCAGAGCAATTAGGCACTTGTGAGAAAGCTCACCTGTTACACATGACGAAAACTTCTAGTTTCTAAAAAAGCCCTGAGGAAGGCCTAATAAACGGCCGAAACGTCGGCAATTTTTAATTAAGAAGTTTGATTTTTTGTCATAAACCTCAATAACGACCATCTATTAATTACCCCGTATAATTTTAAACATTTTTCTCGCATATCAACTAGTCGAGACACCTGCTAATTTGGTTTTTGTATTTTTTTTATCTATTTGAATAAACGATAAAAATTCAAATAAATGTTGATAACCTAAAATCAACCAGAAGATTTCGCAAATTATGAATTTTTAGAACAAAATGGCCCTTTATAATATGGTTGGGGGTCAACGTTCTCAAAAAGATCATTCACAATTGGTGGTGCCAGAGTATATTAGAAGATATTCTCACACAATACTCCTGTATCGTTGGTCAGAAAATATATGAAAATGCTGTACTGAATAATCCGAATGAGAAGATAAATAGTCGATTATGCTAAAAATTCTCTAGACTATCAGAGTTTCCAGAGTACTAATTAAAGGCAGCAACCCTCTACTATGCTTCTAGAAGGATCTCGAAGGACGAAAAGAGGTCGAATGCCTGTATATGTCTAATCAAAAATAAGATACGCATATTAACAAGAATCCTTAAAAAGATGAGTGTGGATTCTGTCAGGAGCAGGACAGAACCTATATCCATATTCTTGCGGAATGTATGGCCTTGTAAAATCTAAAGGCTCTGTATCTGGAAACACGACATATAGAGGAGGGCGATCTACCCAACTTCGGGAGACACCATTTTTATAAGCGTTGAGAACTATCCTCAGCCAGAAGGAGGCACTTTATTTTCTTCCCATAAAAATATCGTTTAGCTTTTATTTAGAACATTTTTCTAGAATTCTTGTATTTAGTGTTGCTATTTGTTTCCTTTTTGTAATCGATATTTAACTTGTTTTTTAGTTATCCATATCATCTTACTATGTTTACTTATGAGTAAATCTAAAGGATTTCATTTTTGTTACGTTTCTAAAGATAAATACAAGACTTCCAATGAGGGATTTATATAAAAAATTTAAAAGTAAGTTCGGGTCTAAAAGAACATTATCCATTCGAGATCAGAACAAACATTCCCCCTCAGAATCCGGTCCTGAAGCGACCTTTTCGTCACACAACAATACTAAACACCGCAACGGGACCAGCGAACGCCAACGGTGCCCAGCGGGATAGCCCTTACGCCGGCGGGGGGGCCCGTTAACACGGAGCACCGTCGGCATCGCCGGCCGTCACGACGCCCGCCACGACGGGATGAATTATGGCCGCGCTCGACATCCGACACTCCATTTTAAGATCATTCTGGTGAGCCACTGCCCGCCTGGCCACTTCATCTTCCACCAACATTGTAAGCACGTCGTTAATGCCTCGTCAATTGCCCTCCTGCTAAACGTCTTGATAACACACCATTTGTAAACTTTATTGGTTTATTTATCGGTCCTAGTTTCTTAGTAGTTTCCCCCCTCTTGGCAAACGATTAAACATTTCTCAATTTGTAAACGTATACCAATGACGTTCAGGTACACTGTACATTTCCCACTTTATCTACCCTATGACTATTATCAAAGATATTTGAAAGATTACTCTTAAACAGATTAAAAGAAACGATGCCCACAGAAGAAATTATTCCTGATTATCAGTTCGGATTTAGAGAAGAGCATTCCACAACCCCACAGTGTCATAGAATTAACAACAAAATTAAAGAAAGCCTAGAAACTAAAAAGATGTGTGCAGCAGTTTTTCTTGACATTCAGCAAGCTTTCGATAAAGTATGGCATGATGGACTTCTTTACAAGCTAAAAAGAAATCTATCTGACCAAGTATATCTCATATTAAAGTCTTACTACAAGACAGGTACTTTCAAGTAAAACTCGATGACACTTTGACCTACTACTTCCCTATAAAATCAGGAGTACCACAAGGCAGCGTTCTGGGGCTATACTTATATCTTATCTACACTGCAGACCTACAGGTAACAAATCATACCACAATTGCAACATTCGCGCATGATACTGCAATTTTGACATCGAACAGGCCTCCGAAAATCTACAAAACCATTTAAACCTACTACAAAACTGGTAAAAGAAATGGAGAATCAAAGTGAATGCTGCTAAATCGTCACAAATTACATTCACCACTAGACACAACGTTTGTCCCCAAGTTTCTATAAACATCTCACCTATACCACAGACAGAAGTAGTAAAATATTTCGGACTACACTTGGGTAAAAAGTTGACGTGGAAGACCCACCCCACAGACTAACCAAAAATAATCAATTAAACCTAAAAATCAGGCAAATGTACTGGCTGTTGGGAAGAAAGTCTCAGCTGTAACTAGAAAATAAAATTCTTATCTATAAAGACATATTAAGACCAATTAGGACATACGGAGTTGAACTCTGGGGATGTAGCATGCCCTCAAACACAAAGATACTACAGACAGTCCAGTCCAAAATTATTCGTATGATAGCTAATGCACCATGGTTCATATCAATCCATACCCTATACAACGACATGAAGATCCCAATGGTAACCGAAATCATACAAACACACGCCGCCAGATATAAAGTACGCAACATAGGACGCAACAATGAACTCATCAACCCACTAAACCAAGAACCACTGGTAAGAAGAAAACTGAAAAGAAGTTGGCCAGAAGACCTTACAAGATAATTCCTTCGAGCACCGTCAGTGGACAGTTCCCACCTCAAGCTAAGTGTCAACATATTTACTTATTACTCTAGCATAATTGAGTAGATTCTAAATAAGCAAATATTAAATAAAAATAAAAAATCTGCCCTATGAATCTTCGCAACTAATTGAAATCTAGTCAAAATATTGTGTTAGGTTATCAAATAACGTATTTTCCTTCAAAAATAAATTTAAAAGAAGAATTTGAACACTCAACATAGAGGGAGAACTTTTCTATGGTGCCTACTAATAAACAAACTTGGTCCAACGTTTTTTCGATCTTTGCCGCTCTCTTTCATCTTTTCTCAAGTATTGTCGCTACATCTTGGTTCCACGTCTTTCTCGGTCTACGACTTTTCCTTTTGATATTGACTGGTGCTTCCCATAGGTGTCGGAACCAAGTTTTCCATTTTCGATTCTTTCTAGGATTGGTTCTATTTCTAGACCACGGGTTACCAGTGCATTCCATACTTTTGTTTGAAAGTGGCTAATAATGCCTGGAGTTGTAAAGTGGAGTTTCGGACTTCCATTGTCTAAAGGTATAAAGATTTTTCAATCTTTTGTCACGACGTTTCGACTGTGTGTATCTACAATCGTCTTCAGGGGATAACTGACGAAAAACGAGGATGCGTGGGTATTTATAGGTGTGTTCTAGTGGGATTTGCTGAAGCTGAAGCGGAAACTTTCCGGTTCAGTGAAGAGTAACTGGTTCGTTCGTCCTATCGGTTTCCATACATTGTGAATCTCTAGACTTGGTTGACTGAACACGTTATTATTCAGTATGTAGTCTGCTTCCTTGAATTTTCTCTTGAACCAGTGCTCCTCCTTGTGAATTACGTCAGCTTCGGACTATTTGATGTTGTGTTGGTTCTGGTTTTCAGCGGTCTCTTGGTTTCTCCGATGTATGATTGTCCACACTCGCAGGGTATCCGATAGACACAGTTCTTGGAGTGACTATTCGTGTTTTGTGGTTTGGTTTTTGTAAGATGGCTGCGAATTGTGTTTCCGGACTTGAATGAAGCAGGTTTTGATTTTGTATTGGGAACCAATTTTCTTTATCTTCTCTGATATACCTTTCACGTAAGGGAGACATAATATTGGTTGTGGTGGTTCCATACTTAATTGAAAATGGAGGACAACAAAACGGTGTCGCGAAGCAGTGAAGGAAAGAAGAAAATACAAGAAAATCACATAACTTTGAGCCTAAAAGTCCTGGATTAAGCTCATGTTATCTCTGAAATATTGTTTGCACACAAAGGCATTTGTGAAACGTGGAAGATATTAACAAACGTGAAAGGTACTTTCAACGTAACCTTCAACATTAAAGCGAGTAGAAAAGAAAATCAAAAAATTTCACGAGAGGGTTATAAACATTGTGTTAGTTCAACTTTGGATTTGGTACCTAGTAAATAGAGACAACAATTGGAAATATTATACATAGATTGATGCAATCGTATGTATAGCATTCATATTTAGTGTATCGCGACTCTGTGCATAAATCATTATTATAGTAAACAAAGAAAACGTTTTTAATTGCCATACACTAGTTTTTGTATGTCTAGACGTTTTTAATTATAATCCATTTGTTCTCAACTAATAGAAGTTAGCGTAAGCCAGCTCTTGGTACCAATAAGAATGGATAATCATGCATTTCGCAAACATACGGCCTTATCTTTTACGCAATAAAGTTTGTAGTGCACAAAATGCCAATTGTTAATCGTAAGTAATAAAGAGATTGCTTTACACCCTCGAAACGTCAACTTTCTTCTTTATGAATTGAGCTCGTGAAGTTACGTGCTAAAAAGCCTGTTAATTTTAACAAATTTAAATGAGTATAAGCACAAAAAGGTGGTATACAAATTAAGCATAAATTAACTAAGGTTTCCAGTTGAAATATTTGTCTACAACCTCGAGGCTGAAATAACTTGTATACAAAATAAAACATTAGTACCACAAATTACACATAAATAACTTAATCTTACGCAATCTCAGTACTTCATTTGCTACTGACATTTTGTGATTAGATGATTTAAATTGAATTAAAGAATATCGTTCCCACAAGATGAAAGTTGATTTTGTAATTAACATTCTTGTATGAAAAAGTTACTTTAACGGTATCTGTAATACGTTATGCAAAATTATTTGATGTTTGTTTTAATGTTACGTTTGAGAGAAGAGAGATGTACGAATGTAAAAACAAAATCGCGGTGACAAAAGTTTCTTTAGGAAAAACTGTCAAGAAAATGAGACAAAATTATAGGAAGTGTATTTTAAAACGAATTAAAAAAAAATATGTAAAAGGGACTTTAAAAAAAAGGTGACATGTTTTCTTGAAGATAGAGATTTGAAATGTCAGATGTGAAAGAAAATAAAGATTATTAAAAACTAAAAACCTTATAAATTTTAATTGGCGCCCAACGTGGGGCAATTAAATTGAGTTAACCCAAAAGATGGAGGAAGAAGATCGGTGAATGGAATTTTTGATTAGTATGAATAAGAAGGAGCAGAAGGAGCAAAACAAAAATATACAAGAGAACATAAAAGGACAAGAGAAAAATTTAAGAGAAGAAAATCAAGAAAATCGTGTTAGAATCAGACAGGACATAGAGAATGAATTGGAAAAGAAGATATGTCAATTAGGGGATAACATAGAAGAAAATTTAAAAAGTCACATACAAGAAGAAGTAGAGGAGAAATTGGTAGATTTTCAAAAAGAAATAGAAGAAGTGAAATTGCAAACAAAAGCTAATGAGGAAGGATTACAAGGATTTAAACAACGATTTAAAGACGATATGTGAAATTATGGAGAAGAAAAAGAGGATATGTTATGGACAGATATGTAAACAAGGAAGTTACAGAAATAAACAATAAGGTGCAGGTGGCAATAGAGGAAAATTTATCTAGGGGGGATAGGCAAACCATTTTCACAGGGGTAAATAATTTACAGGGTATTAAATTTGATGGGAATTTAAATAGAAATAAAATTAAAAGAAATTATCACAGACGGAAGATTAAATTAAAAAAAATATTTTTGGATATTGGAAGAAAATTTAAATGAAGAAATAAAAATGAATTTGAAATAGCAGAGGAAGAGAATTTAAGAATACGAAAAGAAATCAAAGAAAAATACAAGATATTAGTGAGAAAAATAGAAATTAAAATTTGGTTTTCTTATTTCTTTTTAAGATAAAAATAAATTAAGAAAACAAATTTTGGGAATGTTATTTTAAGTGTATTTTAAAACGAATTAAAACGAAGTCAAAACCTTATAATTTTCCATTTCTTTTCAATATAATTAATGAATATTTTAAATGCATATATTCTTGTATGTACTTTTTTCCTAGTCTCTCAACAACATAATTTATATGTATACCTAATAGAAGAACAATTTCACGCCGTAAAATAGTTATTTGTTTGCCTAGGCAGCATAGCCGAGCGTAGCGAGGCTAGGAATTCCGGAATGCCGAGTTGAACATATAGTTTTTTCTCCGATTGTGTAGAATGTGTATTTGCAAATTGTTACAATTCCCACAATCTTTTTATTACTTTACCATACGAAGTAGTAAAGTATTGTAATCGCAAAAAAAAAAGTTCAGCTTTCAGTGGATTTACATGTTTTGAGACCCCCTAAGTCATTTAAGACCATTTCCAGAAAATGTATGTATGGAGTATGGAGTATGGAGTATGGAGTATGGAGTATGGAGTATGGAGTATGGAGTATGGAGTATGGAGTATGGAGTATGGAGTATGGAGTATGGAGTATGGAGTATGGAGTATGGAGTATGGAGTATGGAGTATGGAGTATGGAGTATGGAGTATGGAGTATGGAGTATGGAGTATGGAGTATGGAGTATGGAGTATGGAGTATGGAGTATGGAGTATGGAGTATGGAGTATGGAGTATGTAAGTTCGGAAAAATTTGTGTGCGCTCTAACTCCAACTGCGATCGGAATTTCCTAACCAAATTTTATATTTATCATTTTTACAACATGCTAATGAGCTGATTAGATTTTGGGCAAAATCGGACAACCGGAAGTGGGGGGTTTACTCTTGAGAATTTTCAGATTTTCGCAATTATTATCGTTTCTATTAAGTTTATGTAAAAATATTAAGAGAAAAAATTTATTTTAAATTAAATTTACTATAAATTTTGTTTAAAAGCTTTTTTCAAATTTTGTATTATAAGCGAGTTAAAAATAAAATATGGAATAACATAGTTGCATAATAGCGCAAGCGCAGTAAAAGTGTTTTGTTTCATGGAGACAATTGTCATGGCCTGCCTTAAATATGTACGAGTAATTGGATTATGAGCCCGTATGGCCGTTAAAGTATGGTAAAGTCATGTGCATGGCCACATCCGATTTTTTTTCCTGTAGTGATAAATTAAAACAAAATTTGATAGAAATCACAATTGTTGGAATGGTGGGTTGCTATGGAAATGTATATGTATATATCATTTTGCTGCCTAGACAGGAAAGTCCTTACTTTTCTGCCTAGGCAGGAAAAGTAATATTTTGCTGATTGATATGTGTCTGCAAAATTAATATTTTAAGGTAATAAAGATAAACTGTCGCAGCAACAATACTGATCCAAATCTACAAATTTTTGTGGGAATTGGAAGAAAAAATTGATTGAATCCATCAGCCACATCTGAAGGATTCTGTATTATACCTTCTCCCTTTTTAATTGAAACATTATTTGCCGTTTTATTTTTCTTTCTTAAGTAGTACAGATGAAAACTTAAATGAATTCTAAAGAATTGTTAAGTACAATATATCCCTTTTTTATTGCTATATCTTTTACTATTTTAGTTTTACCTCATTGTCCCGATGTAGTTTTATTTTTATAATAAGAATTGATGATTGTATTATTATACAATATTATTAACTTTTTGTTTCGAACTGTAGTGAAAACATAACAAACAGCTTTAATTTAATGATTACGAATTAAAATAAAGTCATAACCATTTATAAGTGATTAAGAGGTAGCTTTAAAATACGGCTCTGTTTATTATTCCAAACAACGTTTAGTTAGTGGACCTGTGGATTCACATTTGTTAAATCAGTAGCATCATCGTTTTACGACAGACCATTATGTCAGACAATGTTAATTGAATGATATTGCCCCCCGCTATGAATGTTTCATCATTAGTGTTACTTTATGACAGCTATATTAAGTAGCAATTGTGTAAATCACTGTAATCTTTTTAAACGATATTTTTAAGGTAGATGAACAATTATTAGGTAAATTTTGTTTGCAACAATTAACATTGTGGTAGGATTGATAGGTGTATAATGAAGAAGAATGTATTTTGGCGTAACAACTGGCCAACTTTACTACAAGGCTAAAACTTTACTACAAGGCTAATTCCTTAATGTTTTCTTCTTCAAATTTTTCTCTTTTTCTAACTGTTTCTGTGTGTCTTTCTTCTTTAAATTATTGATAATACTTTCAGTATTTGGTTATTCTATTTTTTTCTGCTGTTTGTATTTTGTATTATCTTTTTTTCCAGCATTGTATCATATACCTTCGCTGTTCTTCCACTTCCTGCATATATCCGTGTCCTTTTCTTTTATTACTTCTTGCTCTTCTATCTGCCTAACTTTCATTCTACATCTACAATTCATGTAAATAAATTATTAACAATTCCGATTTCATTCAATTCCATTCAACTTTTTCTTTGTTGCCTTTGAATTAGCTCGCAAGTGAAAAATCGCCTTTCTCTCCATTTAAATTCATATGACACCAAATTGTCTTGTTTTTGAATCATACTCATTTAAAGAAAACGGTTTGTCGACTCACTTCCAATGATTCTGCAAGCTCCTCTTGCATTTGGCTCTGATCTTCTTCGAGTAATGCCTCTAATTCTTTGTCCTCGAGTTTTTTTGGTTATCCAGAGCGAAACAAGGTTTAAACAAGCTATAAACAATATTATTCACTCTGAACCATTGATAATAACCGGAGCCATCTTTTGAAAACTGACCGAACTATTTGTACACATAATAATTTTAAAATTACGAATCAAAAATGTGGGACAGTGTTAAAATTATATTAAAAATTATTTATTGATTTAAATATATAAAAAAAATATGAATATTAATGAAGAAATTAAGTTAACACTTGACTTTAATAACCCAGCAACAATAAAAAAACAGTAGATTCATAAAAACAAGATGGATTTCAAACTTAAAAAAGCTGTTTCAAAAAAAAATAAGAGAATGCTTGACTGTAATTATGGCCGCTGCTGAGAACACACTAAAATGATGTCAATAATAAGTGTTCGTGATGTTTCCGTCAGTTGGGTTTGTATCATATTTCAGAACGACATCAAAATATTATTGCCTTGCAACATGCAATGTTTCTGTAGGCGTTGACATACCCGCACGAAGCTTTGATGGGTTTCCTTCAGTTTTAAATTAATTAATTTCTCTGTAGTTTCCCTCTTTTATTTTCAAAGTACTTAAAATAATTAAAAATATAGAGGATTCTAATTTAATTTCTCGAACATGAAAGGTTTTGTTCGTCTTCTTAGACGAGGGTATTTTACCTTGATCAATATTTTTTTACTTTTAGTTATATATTACTTTATACAATATTTATTATATGCATTTGAAAGTATTTATTCTTAATATGTAAAATATACTGTTTTGGTACAATTTGTATGAAAATAGTTATTTTTGTATTAAGTGCGTAAAATGAATTTTATACACGAAATACAAACAACATTTTTTGCACAACTGTGAATGTGAATTTACATCATCTGAAATATATTAAAAATAAATACTTCCATTACATCTCGACGTAGTTTTTTATCCCGATAAGTTATCGCACAATTTCACAGCATCCAGTGGTCTTTCTGTGTCGTTACTATAGAAACGGTTTGTTGGCACGCCGCGTGTTTGACTGTTTGACTGTGTTTCCTCGTAGTTGCAGTTATTTTCAAGAAGATGGATGTTGATTATGATAGTGGTAGTGATAGCCCATCAGATATATCTGAGAAAGCAAATGCAATTGTATCTAATATGTTATCGGCCAAATCCAAGTTAGTATATAAGACAACATATGACCAATTTGGTGAATGGTGCGACAAGAAACATGTAAAAAAGGTTTCTGAAAATATGCTGGAAATCTACCTCCATAGCAGAAGCATATACAGAAAATAGTTTGAATAACAAAATTGAGATTTCTAACAAAATATTGAATCGTCCATCTTCTTCCAAACAAATTAAAATATCTGATAAAATTGTGGAATCAACTCTTCAAGAAGAACATTTCTGATAAGCAGCAACATGGAACATCTTCGGGAATTTATGTTGGAAGTAATTGTTCAAACTTTACTATCAATTATTATTCCAATAATTGAAATTGTTTTATGATGAATAATCAATTAATAATTGACTCTGTTAAAAATAAATCCTTCAATGTCAAGTTTTTTGACAGTTGTGCAAAATAGTAGTTTGTACAACAAGTGCTGGAATTGCGGCACTCGCCTTGCGGCTCGTGCCACAAACTTCTGCGCTCGTGGGAAAAGTGCTTTGCGTACGAGTTGTACACAATATTTTTTCTACAACCACATTTATTAATGAAAGAAAAATAGTAACTTATATAGGTATTTTATTTAAACTTTGAACAGAAAGAATTTAAAAAACGAATTTTTGGATATAGAAAAATCAGTTAAACTTATAGTTAATAGTGAAATTTGAACAATTTTGAATTGTTATGTTGTGTATCTTTTTTTGATAGTAAGTTTTTATTAAATATAATATTGGTGTTTGTCAACGAAGATGTTGATGCTTGTTCTTCATTAGTAATAATATCATATGAATTAGAAGCCCCAGGTACAATAGATTTTTCTATTTTATTGGCAATTTCAATTTTGTTGGAGATCGAATAATCAATATATCCTTCCGCCACTGTATTTGAGCGCCATCCACCATGTAGCTTCAATGTTAATAAGTCTCCGCCTGAATTTGCTAAAATTGTTGCTGAAGGTCGGCGAAAACAATTACCCATATACTAACAATTACAGAATTGTTAGTTAAAATTTAATATTTGAACACGTAGAAATTATTCATTACAATGATAATGTTAAATTGTCAAAAAAATGTTGACAGGTCATAGCTGTGTTGATGTACCTAACATTTTGACACTTCTGTGGGGAAAAGTGCCATAGCGTGTACTTTTACCATTTTAAATTATTACTTTTCCAACGGATATCACAGAAATTAAGAAAATGCCTGCTTTGCGTATAAAAATTTGTGTAGAAAAGCGTGTTTTGCATAGTGGTTGTAGAAAAATAATATTTAATGGGAAAAGTGTGTTGCTTTTTTTGCACAACTGTGAATGTGAATTTACATCATCTGAAATATATTAAAAATAAATACTTCCAATACATCTCGACGTAGTTTTTTATCCCGATAAGTTATCGCACAATTTCACAGCATCCAGTGGTCTTTCTGTGTCGTTACTATAGAAACGGTTTGTTGGCACGCCGCGTGTTTGACTGTTTGACTGTGTTTCCTCGTAGTTGCAGTTATTTTCAAGAAGATGGATGTTGATTATGATAGTGGTAGTGATAGCCCATCAGATATATCTGAGAAAGCAAATGCAATTGTATCTAATATGTTACCGGCCAAATCCAAGTTAGTATATAAGACAACATATGACCAATTTGGTGAATGGTGCGACAAGAAACATGTAAAAAAGGTTTCTGAAAATATGCTGGAAATCTACCTCCATAGCAGAAGCATATACAGAAAATAGTTTGAATAACAAAATTGAGATTTCTAACAAAATATTGAATCGTCCATCTTCTTCCAAACAAATTAAAATATCTGATAAAATTGTGGAATCAACTCTTCAAGAAGTATCTAACGTTTCTGATAAACAGCAACATGGAACATCTTCGGGAATTTATGTTGGAAGTAATTGTTCAAACTTTACTATCAATTATTATTCCAATAATTGAAATTGTTTTATGATGAATAATCAATTAATAATTGACTCTGTTAAAAATAAATCCTTCAATGTCAAGTTTTTTGACAGTTGTGCAAAATAGTAGTTTGTACAACAAGTGCTGGAATTGCGGCTCGTGCCACAAACTTCTGCGCTCGTGGGGAAAGTGCTTTGCGTACGAGTTGTACACAATATTTTGTCTACAACCACATTTATTAATGAAAGAAAAATAGTAACTTATATAGATATTTTATTTAAACTTTGAACAGAAAGAATTTAAAAAACGAATTTTTGGATATAGAAAAATCAGTTAAACTTATAGTTAATAGTGAAATTTGAACAATTTTGAATTGTTATGTTGTGTATCTTTTTTTGATAGTAAGTTTTTATTAAATATAATATTGGTGTTTGTCAACGAAGATGTTGATGCTTGTTCTTCATTAGTAATAATATCATATGAATTAGAAGCCCCAGGTACAATAGATTTTTCTATTTTATTGGCAATTTCAATTTTGTTGGAGATCGAATAGTCAATATATCCTTCCGCCACTGTATTTGAGCGCCATCCACCATGTAGCTTCAATGTTAATAAGTCTCCGCCTGAATTTGCTAAAATTGTTGCTGAAGGTCGGCGAAAACAATTACCCATATACTAACAATTACAGAATTGTTAGTTAAAATTTAAAATTTGAACACGTAGAAATTATTCATTACAATGATAATGTTAAATTGTCAAAAAAATGTTGACAGGTCATAGCTGTGTTGATGTACCTAACATTTTGACACTTCTGTGGGGAAAAGTGCCATAGCGTGTACTTTTACCATTTTAAATTATTACTTTTCCAACGGATATCACAGAAATTAAGAAAATGCCTGCTTTGCGTATAAAAATTTGTGTAGAAAAGCGTGTTTTGCATAGTGGTTGTAGAAAAATAATATTTAATGGGAAAAGTGTGTTGCTTTTTGGATAGTAGTTGGATAAGAATGGAGAATCGGCATTTGCATGAAATAGGCAGATTAGATATAGAGATTTTCCTCTATATAGAAAATTATCTTGTACTTGAGGTAAGAGGACAATTACCAATTTTGTATCATATTATATGAGCCTCAATCTTCAAACGGCTGCATCTATTTGGCTACTTATTTTTTTGTTGTGTTTGTAATTGTCAGGACAAGGTTTGTATGAAATAAAATGTTTGAAAAACTTTAGGGAGAAGTGAAATATTTCCATATAAAAAAGTGAGTGTTTGAGTGAGGCAGGAGACAGTAGGGAGATCTTCAAAAATATTGACAGGGTGTTTGTTTAGGGTATAGGGAAAATGTAAGAAACTCAATATTTGCAATTTTTATGAACATAAATTTGGACTTTTAAATTAAGAAAATTTCAAAATTTAAAGAAAAACAAAGACTACTTATACTATTTTGGTTACATCAAATGTTTAAAATTATAATAATTTACATTTAAACAATAATAGTGTTAGTTTTAGTTTTAGAAGGCGTTCGAGCATTTTCAAAAAATACTGTGTTACAACATACTTCAAATATCCCCACAAAAACAAATCTAGAGGGCTCAAATCTGTAGAGAGAGCCGGCCATTCTATGGAATCCTATCCAGTGTCCTGAGAAAATATTACCCACATATTGCCTTACTTCTAAAGAGTAATGTGGGCCAACTCCGATTTGGTGAAAGTACCTATAAAGAGATACGGAGAGGAGAGTGACACTTTGACTAGAATCAGTCAAATAAATGCTTTGCAACACACAATGCAAATTGTGAATGCAACCCCAATACATTGGGAATTTTTGCTTTGTAAATTGTCAATACTCTCTTCTAATCATAGATGGTAGCGCATCTAAAAATACCTAGGTTCTTTTTCCAAATACTAGGTATATAAAAACTGCCGATATCTAGGTCTAGTTAAATTTTTCTTGAAGAAAATAATTATTTGTTTCAATTTTTAGGGACGCTGCGTGTGGTCCTCATGGGGATTTACGTCTCTCTAATATTTATAATTACGTGTATTTATCAATCCAATTAAGTTAAGGCAACTGTTATCCCTAAAGCAAAATATTTATATTTTACCGAAGTAGAGAACTTCCTAAAGGACCTTTTAAATATGCAGTTAGAGGACGCCGATATCGCTAAGTAGGCGACACGTGCAAATTACTAGTACAAAAGAAATTGTATATGAAAGTTCTATTTGCCCAATAACCCTAGAAATTATTGAAGCATGAGCTGACTGACATAAACAAAATGGCTGCTAATCTGGGATTAGAAAAAAATATCATTATTACACATTTGACATTCAGTTTGTTATTGAAGGTTTGTATGCAATAATATAGTATGATATATGAAAATTATAGTAAAAGTAAGCAGTAGATACACATGGGAAAAAGGGAATAAAAGATGAGATCGTAAAAATGTGAGAAAATGGAAAAAGAAAAGTTAGAGATGATGGAAAATGAGAGTGGCAAGAAGCTAAGAGAATGGTAAAAAGAAAATGAACAAATGAAAGGAAAATTAAATTGCAATAGAAAGAAAGTTAGATTGGTAAATTTGAAAAAACAATATTTTCTCTAGTCAACTACTCGTTCAAATAAACATACATTGATATTTTTAGATTCTTTAGGTCTAGACTTTCCAATAGACTCATCATATTTATCATAAAATGGCGTATTAATGAATAAATAATAGATAAGTCATTGTTATCACATATGATATGATTGGCAAATGAATATTTAGTATTCACAATATCTGTTTTTATATTCAAGGATTCGTCATTTAAGTGCACCAACCACATTCTCCAATATAACAGGCATTACTTGAAGCCCAAGACTTATTTATATCTTTTTTTTTATAAAAATTTAACCTTGTCCTTTCTGTTGACAAAAAACGGGCGTAATTATAAATTAGTTTTAAAGGCGGTGGTTATGTTATATTTCTTAAGGACATTTGAAGTTCTATCAGACAAAGGATCCACTATGATGATTATTAGGAAATTTTAGTTTTATTTTTTATTATACAATTTTAAATTGAAATTTTGTCAATTGTTTTCGCTTTATATAGAAATATATAAGGTAGTTGATTTTTTTTATATGCAACTTTGGTTTTTTTGTCCTTTTTATTGGTCGCCATTTGTTACTTAGCGATATTGGCGTGTCCCCTAATTGTATATTCAAATCGTCCTTAGGAAGTCCGAGGACCTTCACTACTTCCTCTTTATTTTGTTTCTCGCCTTACGGCGAGGACCGTTTTTCGGATTACTACCAATTTACAATTTCTTCTGGTGAAATATAATTTTAATTTTTAGATGTACCTTTGTCCAGTACCAAAACAGTACTACTTACTTTTTTGCACTTAAGTCAATTTTCCATTTCAAAAACAATTATTTTATGACATTTTGATCTTAATTGTTATTGTTATAATTTATCTTCTAGCCTGGGGGCAGCGACGGATGCACACTTGCAGAACCTCGAAGTTATTCAAAAAATATTTTTGAAAATTATATCATCCAAACCAATCAGATACTCATCATACCAAATACTTACACAAATGGAAGTCCTTGATTTACGTATCATCTAGAACGAGAATAGGGCAGAGAAATCATATTTTCTTAGCTAGTAGATTTTATAACTTTCTCCCGACAAAAATCAAAGAAGGATCAAGTATATATTCCTTCAAAAAAAGGACCAAATATTATCTTCTTTCTTTAGAACGTAGTGTTATCCATTCATTATTTAAATATTAGAATATTTTAATATTCTTTTGATCTACTTATGTTTCAATATTTATGTTCCAATATTTATATGTATGTCTCATTTAGTCTTGTTTTATTATATTATTATGTTTAGTCCAATTTTATTTTATTTTTTTATTTATAAGATAAACTAATTAATAGCCAACGCCCGCGTGCAGGCTTTGCCTTTGTGGGTTTTCATTATTTATTTACTTGCCATATACTCAATGTTACTTATATTTAATTTATACATATTTCTGTATTTCAATTTTTGTATCTTTATTTAGTTTGCTTAATTCAAAACCGTGTACCATCTATAAACTCTATTTTGAGATTTGTTGAACCAACAATATTTAAATAATCCTTTGCACTATTTATAGGTCTGAAGATGTCTTTTAGTTGAAACTAATTGCCATTGTTTTCTAAATTATCACGTAAACTATGTGATATCGAAATTTGTTTTTGTTTAACTCATATATTAGTTGATTTTGGTAATAACCTCGATTATTCTTGTAGCACAATTAAACTTTTTAAAATATTTATTAGATAATAAGCATTTTTATTAATATTGTTAAACTTTGTCCATGATGATTTGCATAAAAGAAATACATTTTCCAAATTCAAAAATGACTTCTAATCAATTCTTACACGATTAGAATATAACTGTTACTGTGATTTTAACGTGTGATAACGACACAATGCGTAAACGGTGCTGATATTTCAGAGACAAATACACGTTTTATGGGATTCGTTATCGTTATATTTCATAATATAACAAAAACTTATAATTAACCAAATTTTTCTTTAGATGTAATAAACTCAACTTCAAGATAGGATCCAAATAATATAAAAAATATAAAAAAAAATTTAAAACATCATTCCAAAAAAAGGATACTCCGGATTTTAAGAAATATTATAGCAGGAATTACGATTTAAAGTGTAATTGGCAGGGGCCAATAATTGGTACTACTTCCAGGAGAATATAAAATTGATTAGGATTTTTTTTTTAAAGTATGAAGAAAGAGATTGAAGAGTTGCCTATAATTATAGTTAGCAGAGGCCTCAAATTGGTACTAATGTGTGAAGTAATCAAATATTGGCGGTTATGTTCGATGCAGAAAGGCGAAATTTGGGAGGGTTGCAGCAGGAAAAGTTAAATAATTAATTCCCCATTTGATATAATAGAAGCTTTTTGAGTTCTTAATAAGTGGAATAAACTAATAATATTACAAATTTCAATCAATCTATAATTCGAAAAATTGGTATATAAACTTGATAATTTTAACCCCATACCAAGAAATTTTATAACAGAAAATAAAATTGCTTTTATGTTTTGAAATATTGTTGTTTTTTAATTTATTACTTATATTTTGTCATCTACTAAAATTTCGTTCGAAGAACGGGCAGATCTTCTTCGCGAAAGTGAATTACAAAAAATTTTAATTATTTTTGAAAAATTGCTGATTTTCAATTATTTATTTATTAACAATCTGTGTGAAAATTAGAAAATATATATACTAATTAATTAATTTTTTAGAAAATTGTCACCTCCACCTATTTTTTCGTTAAATTTTAATTTTGGTGTAAATATCCAACACCTAATTATATGCGTATATTTTTTGTTAATGTATAGGAATCCAACTTCTGTTAATACAAAATAAATAAATTAAAATAGTTAAAAAATTTAAAGAAAATTTTTTTACTATGAAAAGGAATATTTGAAATTGTAGATATAAATAAAATTTTTAATTTATTAAAATTATTCAATAAAATCATTTTCAAAATGTCAATGAAGTAGAGAATTTTTTTTCGTTGTTTTTAATTTTACTTACCTTGTTGATTGTTTTTTCTTGTAGTTTTCTTTTCTTTCATCCAGGGATACTCCGGCACGTTGACACCCGGTGATCCCATTCCATGTGGGACATCCATGGGGTAGGCGCCAGCCGGTGGTGTCTGTTGGGGGCTCATAGGAGGTCCATGAGGAAGTTCCCCAGAAAGATGAGGTAAGGCAGTCATAAATTCAGCCATGGACGGTTGGCTGTTAATGAATCCGGTCTCGTTACAACCTTCAAGAGGTTGGGCTGCGGCCGGCACCGCGGACAACCAAAAGGTGCCGCTGCCGCCGGCCGCAGCTCCTTCAGGAGTGTTGGATCTCGTCTTCACAGCTACGAAGTCGTCCTCCTCTAGGTGACCCGTCGGCATCCGGATGTAATGCTTAATTTTCATCGACTAATAAGTAAGAAAGTTCTGTTTTCACTGAACATCACAATGCACTGTCAATAAATCCTTCGCGATCACAACGTCCTGACGTTCACTTATTTTCGCGGAAAAACCGTGTAAAAGAGCCCGCGAAATTTAAGCGACGAGAAATAGGAAACGATTGTTACGTGTTACGTGTATGTTCGTAGTTACTGTTAGTGACGGTTGTTTTTGTTTCTTTCTCATTGAGGAGGATGATGGCTGATCACGTGGCCGAGGCAGGATCCAATCGGATCCCGGCGCGAGCAGCTCTGTGGGCAGGCTTCGGTCACAAAGAGGCGGGCTCTGCGTTAGCGTGACGACCTGTCGGGCAATTACCAGGTAAAAATTTTACAAAAAATGCCCGATTCCCTACGAATGCATTCCAATTTGAAAATCACCGACGAGAATTCACCTCACATTATGTTAATTCTTCATTATGTATGTTAATTCTGGTTCCTTCGCGTAATTCCTTCCAACACGAAACGGAATATTCTCTAATATTTCAAAATTATTGTAATAACATCCTTCTATAACATTCAACCGATTTATAATGATAGATTGTGAAAGACGGACAGGGATGTTGTGATACCGCATGGAACCCTACACGCAGTTAAATACAGGGGGACGCCGAGCGCCGAGGCAATTGCCGATGCGCGTTTCAGGAATTGCTTGGAGGGGCGTAAGTATCTGTTATCATTTGATACTTCTTTCGTTTTCTTTCTTTCGAATTTCAATCCTTGAATTCGAATTCGAATAACAAACTGAGAACTTGAATGTGTAACACCTTTTTTCAATATCTACGAACATGAATGTAAGTATGTTTCGAAAGACAAGTGTGAAATTTCAGTAAAAAGGAAAAAGTGAGATCCCCTCACACAATATTGCAACTAGTTTCGGCTGACCATCGTCAGGATCTGAGATTAAAATTAATCTTAAATCAGGGAGGTGGAATCATAGGAGGATCCAGGGGGGGGACTGTGCGGGCTGCAGCCCCCCTTTAGTTCAAAATAATATTTTATGGTGCTTTTGAGGCAGTTAAAATAGCCTAAGAAGAAGTTTTGAAGTACTGTATATTTACCAAAAATTCTGGGGGAGGCCCCTCGGTCCCTCAGCTGAGCAGGGGATATTCCATAATCTCCTGACCCTCACCCGCCGGGTGGAAGACAGCCTCCACTTGAAAACCGGCTGGATCTGCCCATGGGTGGAGTAGAATGTAATCTAAAGTTTACTATAGGTTGAGGGCCCTCAAATAAAAAATGTAAATTATTTTTCGACATTCTGTCAAAATATTAGGCTGGAAAATAATTGTTCTTACTCATTATTCACCAGATTTAGCCCCTTTAGATTTTCATTTATTTTCACCGAACAAATTGTTCGGTATCTGAATTTGATCTGTGTGTATGTATGTGTGTTGATTGTTTATCTTTGTGAATTTTAAAATTTTGATAGAGCATCAAAAAGTAAGCTTAGGGTTTGATGTGCCCCTCCGTATCACTTCGGGAACTCCTTCAAAATGGGGTCCAAAATATGAAAATTTTGAAGTTTAAAATGACATTGAATTTAAAGTAGAGTAATGAATGACTATTTTGGTAAAAGTGAGTAGACTGTGGCTGTTGGCTGTGTTGATTAGAATGAGAACTGAGAACTGTCAATCTAAAATTTTATTAATGTCATTACAATTTGTTCGGTTTATGGTTTAAACTAAAACATTGAAAGGCAAGAGTTTTATTTCAAATAGTGGATGGCATCTTTTTGTTTTCATCGCTATTAATATAGTTAAAATTTTCACTATATTGAAAGTTTATCTTTTAGTTTTCACAATTAATGACTATTGATTTTTTTACAAATTTCTTTTCCCTAATTTCCCTTTGTCTTGATTTATAACCAGTTTATAACCATTGAGTTTTTGTTTGGACCTACAAAAATAATAATATAATATATAAAAATGTGGGAAAGTAGAAATTAAAACTTACAAATGTTCTTTTGAATTGCGAAGCGTCTCAATAACACTTGTTTGCAATATAATATTTATCACACATTAAGTATAAATAGAAATAATTGTATACATTCAGTTAAAAGAATATGGTTAGAAATAATATAATATAATAATAATATAAAGTAAAGTAAATTTAGAGTAAGTTAGTAGGTACACGAATAACATTTAAGTACTTTCTCAATAACATATTGAAGAGAAGTTACTTACATAATATAATAAAAAAATGAAAATAAGAATACTGATTTTTTTTTATGTCAGCTGTTGTCAAAATATTTATTTATTGTTAATATTTCACAATTAATGATGAATTGTCTTAGCTGCTTTTTAAAGGGTTGTGTATGCGTGAGTTATAGTTTTGGTGCTAAGAATGTGTATGATTTGTGTGAAATTGATTTCAACATAAACGGTGTAACATAATGACGTCTTTGTCGGGTGTTATGTCCATGGGACGGAGGGGTGGACCTGTGCTTATTTATATGTAACTTGAAACATGATGCAAAAAAAAAATAGTTGTCGCAAATTTAAAATATTGGTATTAACATGGAGCGCTTCTGTGGGATATCTAGCATTTTTTTTAAAAATTAATTTTAAAAACCGTCGTTGAATTACTTCAAGTGGTTGTAAGTGGGTTTTTGAAGCTAATAATTGTATTGATATTTTAAGATGTTTATAGAATATATAATTCAAAATCTCAATTTTTAATAAAAACTATTTATAAGATCTGAAGATATAACCAAAACTAGTCCTATATAGGAATGGTTGGCCACTGATAAGCGGATCGGCTTGTCTTTTCGGCCGCGCTGAGAAATCTCACGTAAAAAGGTAAGGCCCCGTCATTTCTAACTCGGAAAGCCAGTTGGCTTTTATGGGTTGCTCCTAAAAGACAATCTAAAGACAATTATCATTAATATAACTCTGTGGGACGGATTTGGAGTTTTTCTATTCTTATAGAGTTGCCCACGTTTGTGAAATGGATAATCTCCAGTCCTCAAAAAATATACGGTCTTCGGGACCATTTCCATCTGCTATAAAAAACGGAGGAAAAACTTTTTCCAATTATTCACGCAACAAAGTAGCAACTTTATGAATTAACGATAATAGATAAGCAACAAGATACAAGATATGAAAGGATTCAAAAAAATCATTAATCATCGGACTACTGTTAACTCAACTGTTCACAATAACCAGCCACCCAGAAGCCGCAGTCATTGGCAACAATAAGTGCTGGTGTCAAATGTGTTTCTACATATTTAACAAGTGTACAGAGTCGTTAAGACCAACGTGGAATACTTTTTTATAATTACGGTTATCCATTATGAAAAGGGAAACCAAGTAGTGTTAATGCTATTCATATTTAATATATACGGATTTATTTAGATAACATTAATTAAAAGACGACTCGTGAATATTTTTCCTTTATTTAAAATTGACCGCATCTACCTCAAAGGGTTATTAGCGGTGATACAAATTAATGGATTTAAAAAAAATATTTCCAATTTGGTACATACAGATATTATACAAGGTGTCCCAGTACTAATGGGAAAAAGAGTCAGCAGCCTATAGTTGGGGCAAAATAATAATAGCAGTTCATATAAAGATTTGGAATGCAGGTCATCGTTTCCGAGTTATAGGTCTCCAAAGTTGGAATTTAAAAACAAGTTTTACATAAACAACAAATTAAAACTCAACGTTTTTACCACATAGTAACGAAATCAAGGCAGGTCAATCGAAAAAAACGTATGTGTATGTTTGTTTTAGAAGTATAAACGGAATGATAGTTACCATGACTATTCCTAATTGTTAAGGATCCAAAATTTCTATAGGAATGACAGCAAAAATTATTTTCTCAGACTTTTTAGCAATAAAAATGTACTCTCAATTGAATTCGATAAAATAAACCATTGGGGGTCATATTGGTCATTTTATTTATGAATTGGATGTCAATTGGCGCGTTCGCCATTTTTATAAAAACTCGTGTAGACAATTGCCGGTAACTGGTACTAAGGAAAAGTAATTTAAGAATGCAATATGCAAAATTTACCCCAAAGTAGTGGAAATTAAACAATTCTAGCAAGACTAAATGACAGAATACAACAATAACAGTTTTAATGTAAATTCAACAGGTAAATAACGCAATTAACCTGAAAAAAATCAAAGAACAAAGAAACCTCTATTAATTGCACTCCGTTCAACGGGAGTACCCCACACTTCCCAACATTTGCTCAGCCTACAAAGGTGTACGTACATACATATTTTTCCCCGAAAGAGACTCAAAATAAAGTCCTACTAGTATCCTAAATATGGAGGACAACAATGATCGGAATAGTACATCAATAGTAGAAGCTAGAGATTAGTCTAGAACGAACTTCCAGAATAAACTCTGAATATGGCCAGAAGCTCTACATACAAAGATCATGTCACCTTAAATACTATGATGGGGGCTCTTGAACCAGTTTATGTTGTCCAATTTAGGGTTCCTATTAGACAAAGAAGAGATCCAAATCAAATTGATTATAGATTGTTATGCATTCCAAATAATCTGAACTTACCTGTCATCAAATTCAGGAATGTCAAAAGTGGATACTTCTAATTTTAAAAGTCGAAAAGAAAATCTCCTTACGAGGTTGCAAATGAGTCTAATGGAGTTAGGAACTCATTACTGAGGTGGTAAACACGGTCACTTGACTTTACTTCATTAGATTTACTTTAATTTGGGTACCTAAAGAATTTAGTTTTTAGTAAAGTAATTAAGGGGATATGGGGATATAATAAAACGGCGAAAACTGCTACAATAAATCGGACTTTTTTTAATGAAAGGCATTTAAAATACATATTTTTATCGTAATTCAAAAATTGTTAGTTATACCAGAAATAATTTATAGACTTTTTGATAACTATAAAAGTTTCCTAAAACACATTGACTGAAATTTAAAATAACAAAAGTTACAGGAGATCACCCGAATTATCCTTTATAAAATTAAAAATTCAAATTTCTGAAAAACCACTCATTTCACAAAAAAATTTATTTTTCCAAAATTATTCTCAATCGACCGGTCCAATGATCCAGTCCTCGCAAAATAATTTTGTCGTCTAGCGCCATCTTGGTGCAAAACGATAAAAAATTGAAAATAGTTAAAACTTAAAGCTGTCGTTGGTAGCTACTAAATATCGAATTCAAATTTCCCAATTAGTTACGATAATGTTAACGTTTTATGCATTTCACCATGTAAATATTAAAATGAATATATTCCGGAAGCATATTTTTCTAAAATTTCTATAAAACGTAACCCATTAAGGATAACTGCGACCCTGGACAGCGGTGTATCAAATCCTTTCACATCTTTAACACATTAAGCGTTAAAAGATGCACCAGAGAATGACCATGTGTCTTAAGACGGCGGCCGCAATGTCCAAGTCCAGTATGTAAACTGCCGTATTTTCGGTTAGAAAGGACCGAAGGGTTGACTCATTTCCTGACCAACTCTTGATTAATGATTCCTAATAACTACGCTAGAATGTTTCGTATTAGTTTTCGGATTGTGTTTTTGACGGATAATATTTTTATACAGATGTGTGTCTGGGGTTTTGGTCTTTGTCAATCATACTTGTCTGAAATGCGTATTAACGATCTAAGAATCCGTAGCTATTTATCACTGCAACAAAGAAACGGAGGCCTTCGTAGCAGTAGCAAGGTCAACTCTTTACTAAGAAATGCAACTTACAATACAATATTAATAATTAATGAGAAGGATTTCTATTCGTGTATTGATTACGACTGAAGTCACGATTCATCTAAATATTATTCTCGATAGAAAGTTCTTAATGAACGAAACAATATTAGTTTGTTTTACTTATGATAAAATATAGTTAAGAATTCGACAATTTTATGAAAATACATACAAAAACAGTTTTCTAGCAAATCCCTTTATTACGTTTTCCAAATTTTCCAAATAAACTAAAAAAAACTGGTTAATTTCTCCCCTGAAAAAGATGCTGACTTGTAATTTGAGGAAATAATGTGTGATACCGATATCTAGTTTGCCTTGGAACAGTTCATTTAACGAAACCGAAAGCGATTACATTGACAAGAACTATGATATGCAACTGTTCTACAATCTATCAGAAAAACTGATAAATGTAGACCGGAGGAGAGTTTGGACAACTTTAGAAAGAAAAATTTCCTAATTCACATTGAGTTTTTAACGAAGTGCCACTCTCTTCTTCACTTACCTTCAAGAACTGTGATGACAGTACAGAATTCTTAAATTTTTCTGATTAAAAGTTTTGAGGGAAATTTGTAACCTTTAATATAATTTGAAATTATTAGGAACGTTCATACTTTCGTTGTTGTGCGCTAAGATTTACATTTCTCGTAGAATATAGAATATTGGATAGGAAAATGTATGTGGGTGCACTCTTCTTTGATCTTTCAAAGGCTTTTGACTCGGTTAGTACTGATATAACAATAAATAAACTACGAGATTTAGGATTTCGGGGAAAATTTCTAGCGTGGCTGAAATCTTAGAAGCTAGAAAAATTATTGTTAGAATTGAAGATCAGAAGTCCCTTCCCCAACCTGTAGAAATTGGCGTACCCAAGGATCAATCCTAGGTCCACTGATATTTTTATTATACATAAATGAGCTCTATCATTTTATACTATATGCAGATGACACCACATTAGCGATTGATGCTGAATCTCCAGATCAGTTAATGTTAAAGATGAATATTTTATCAAAAGAATTTATCAGTTGGTGTGAAAGGAATTCTCTGATAGTAAATTCGACAAAAACTATCCTTATGCATTTTTTTACAATGGCAGATATTCCTGAAGATAGTAGTATCACAGTTAAGGATACTGATGTTTCTTTTTCGAGTTCTACCAAATTTTTAGGTACCTACCTACCTTGATAAGAATATGAGTTGGAATACCAACATCAATCAGATTTGTAAAAAATTAAATAGCAGTTACTTTGCAATACTACATGTTAAAAATATGTTTACAACTAGGCAATTGATTAATATCTATTATGCAATAGTATACTCCCATATTTCGTATAATGTCGTACTCTGGGGAGCTGCGGCCAATGCCTCAAGGGTTTTTATTTTCCAGAAAAGGATTATCCGTCTAATTTTTAACCTAGATTATAGACAAACATGCAGAAATCATTTTAAAGATTTTGGTATCCTCACATTTTATTCTATTTACATCTACAAGTGCTTATTATACACAAAAAGTAATTTTAATGATTTTTAACCTTAATTCTGATTTCCACGATTAACCGACCAGGTCTGGCAAGCTTATCCGGCCTCCAAAACATTTGAAAAAAGTCTATTTTAATTTAACTAGCTTGTATGTAATATTTTAAGGTGTATGCAGTTTAATGTAAAATCTGTTTTGACCTGTCCTATATCATGTATTATGATACAAAAGCATGAATAAAGTATTATTATTATATTTATTATACAAATCCTTGGAAAATTCACTTCTTCTCTTATTCTAGGTTTTCCGCGGTACCTCTTGTTTTTGTTTCCCTATCACTCATTTTGTATTTTCTTTTCCTAGGTCTGTTTTCAAACTGAATTCCTATACTTTTTTCTATATACTTCATTTTTTATTTTGCTTTAAATTTCTGTGAGAGATCTCATTTCTATGACATTTATTCGCATTTTGTTTTATTCCTTAGTGTCCAAGTTTTAATACGTATGTTTTGATATTTTAGAACATTTCTTTTCTTCCTGAAAATTTATCTCTGGTCTATTCTTCAACTATTTTCAACAGCTGGAAGTAAATATTTGTAACTGTCTACTTGGTGGAGTATTTTTCCGTATAGCCTTATATATTTTTATGTTTTACCATTGTCTTCATTTTTCTCTTTATTTTCATATTAAATTTTTATAGCTATAAGCTGTTCTCCGAATTTGCTAGTAGTAACATCATCTACAAATTTCAACTTTGTTTTGTCTGCTGCAATCTTCAGTGTTCTAATTTTAAAGGTCTCATGTTTTTCTTCACTTCCTTTATGACTTTTATGACTGAAAATAGTAGTCGCCTTATACACCTTCTAGTTTCACTCCTAATTTGATTTAACTATCTCGATGTGGATGTTATTTTCTCCATACATCTTCTCTTCTTATTAGGTCAAACGCCTTTTCCAAATCCACCCTAAGTTCCTTCTATTGTCATTTTTTTGTTTCTTGTTATTTTTTCAATTGTTCCAGCAAAACCCTTTCCTGGAATTTCACCCTTCTTTAATATTTCATTCAATAATTTTTTTTTAATTGTGTTGTTGCTTCCTCTCATTTCTTGGAGGTTTGCGTAGTTTCTACTTCTACTATGGTTTCCTCTTGTATGTAGGTATCTTCTCTGCTTTATTTCCACTTCTCAAAAAGTATGCATTTGTATTCATTTTTTTATTCGTATGATTTTTATTTCGGGATTCATTTTTCCTTCAAAAAAATTATAAAACCCACTATTTTCATTGAAATTTTTCAGCATTTAAAATTTAAATTGTTTAGAGACATACAAAACGAAAATGGCTTCCTGTTTACCAAAAAATTGTTGGTTTAAATTTTTATAATTATACCATTTTGTCAAACAATTACTATAATTGTGATATCGTGTTGCGTTTCTGAATAGAAAGCCATCGATACGGTTCATCTGGAGCGTTGTGCTCAATGAATATTATAATAATAAAGATTATGAAATAATTATAATATAATATTTCATTTAGTTGCAAAATATTTTGAACTCTAGTTAGGTTTAGTTACTCGATACAACCAACAATGTTTTTAATAAATAATATATTTCGCTAATACAATAAATGTTTTTTAACTTTTTCTAAGGCCTATTAAGGGTGTATTTTCCACGACTCAGCTATCTTCCCTTATTCAGAACACCTCTCTTAGACCTCTGCAACATTTCCAGTACGTCCGATTAATGATTTGAGCAAGGGTTTATTAAAATCTTATTTTTACATATTCAAATGAACGTAATCAATCATACACCAAACTAAACTTCTAATTGATTTGTATTTTCTACGTCTTCAGACAATTTAAAAGCAGTTAATAGCGTCAACAAGTAGCATGGACCCAATTTACACCTTCATTGTTAAAAAAAGTGTTAAAAATACTATGACAAATTACCGTACGAGATCATTATGGTACATTTTATGAAATCTTTTCGGTGAATGTGTATTTGTTGATGCTTTTGTTTTTTAACATCACAAATGGGTTCGGTATAGTAGATCATTTGAAGTAAATCAACACAGAATTATTACATTAATGGTTCGGACCAGGATATATAATTCGTTTAGAAGGGTTTCTAAATTAGCAGTTGATGATAGTAACACTAACATTAGTGGTATTCAGTCATTCTTCGTCAAGCTTACGGATGTGTAGTGTTAATGTGTAGTTCTCTTGTAAATTCAAGTGGTTTTGAAATATTTTGATGGTTATGTTTGTTTGTTGTTTTAGTTTCTTCGTATTTGTGAATATTTACAAAATTATGAATGAATTAACGAATCAATTAGAGTACATAAGAAATTTTAAATAATTTACATATGATTAAAATTGCTGAAATACAATCACAAAAAGTAGTTTGATAAACAAGAAAGTTTCGCGTTTTGTTTTGTAATTTTTAATTATTTAACGGTGAGTACAAAATTACATAAATTTCATTGAGTGGTAATTTTTTATCCAAAGACCATCTTCTGTCTCTTTTTAACCACAACAAATAAAACAATACAGGTTAAAAACATTTGTTAATATATTGACTTTAAAAAGAGTCTGAAGATGGTTTGTAGTTTTAGAAGATATCGGAATGTAATGGACCGTAGACACATAATAGTATATTACGTAACAAGTGTTGTAAAAAGCATTTTACGCACGGACGGAAAAATTGCGAATTATTACTTTTACGTATAAACTGTGCGTTTTGTTTACCAAACTGTGCGATTTGTTTACCGTGCGTAATGAGCTATATATTGAGGCTGTGTGTCGTGTGTTTTTGCCTGTTTTTTTTTATAGTGGCCGTAGGTAAACAATATTACTTCATCACTCCGATTAATTAAATATATCAAAATTAGTCTAAAGTTCTGGAAATCTACATAGTAGTTCGTAGGATGATATATAAATGGGGCCGCTATTGACAAACCCATGTGATTTTTAGGAAGAAGTAACCTTCAAATAATAGGTGTAATTGATTTACAAGTTACAGTTATTTTAGTGACACTACTTTTGTAATTTTCAAAACAATGGAAAATTCTGAATTTCTCGTGTTTATAAAACATTGCTTTTTAATGTGTTGTTCGGACTCTGCTAAATCAAAACAAATGTTAGAGAAGTGGTTTGCTGGTTTTGAAGACGGCCGTACAAACACCGATGATGTTGAACACTCTGGTCGCCCAAATTCGGCAGTTGTTCGAGAAAACATAAGAAGGCCCACCAAATTGTTTTGGCCCATCGTAAATTGAAGTTGGGTGAGATAGCTGACACCTTAAAGATATTAGAAGGATGTGTGGTCACCATTTTGCTATATTATGGGACAAGTGGTTGAAATAAAATTTCAACGTCGAGAGTGGTTTTTTTTCATCGAGCGAGAGCCTGTTGAAAAATTTAACTCGAGAGGATTCGTATAAGAACTTAAGCTTGTAGATGATTTATCTACAAATGACGAATTTGTATTCATTTGACACCCATCAGGAATAACAAAACTAGTTGATGGTTTATCTGTAAATAATTTGGCCGCTATCTTTTCTTGCAGATAAAGATTCATCTATGTAACTTTCGGCAACAGCCGACGATTTCTATCCGCCGTGCATTTTAAACATAGTTATGTTGCTTCCTGCATTAACTAAACATAGTGGCAGATTTTCTTCGCATTGTATGTCCTTTGTAGTCTTTGGGATTGCTTAATTTTAAATAAGTAGCGACTGTTTTTGGCACTGCACTAATTTTATTTATGCCAACAAATTGCGTTGTACACTTTCCGGCTTGATAGTTACAAAACAATCTTAAATTTTCTAGATTTGGAGGACGAAGTGAAAGATATTTTTTGCACAATTCAGTGTGTTCCTGCGGAACAACAAATTTTCTTTTGGTTTTGTTTTTGGTGACTGAAAGTGTTACTACAATTAAATTTTCAATGGTTTCAATTTTAAAATTATAAAGTTCCTCGCACCGAAAAGCGCCTGAAATTCCCATTATAAGTACGACCTATAACAAATGGCAAGTTAAAATAAAAGTTTTATTTTTTGTTTTTATATACCTTTGTAAACAAGTAAATGTGATCAGTAGCTTCAATTCAATGGCTACCTCTTCTTTAGAAAAGGTTTTAGATTTTTTTGGGCAATATCCATCAGATTTTCGTTTTAAAAATGATCGTAATTTGAAATCTTTGGAAATATCAACGTTATTTTTGATGGAGATAGTTGTCTTCAACATTGAATACTGGGCCCAAAGTGTTGAGGGTTTCATCTTTTTAGCTAATTCTGCAAAATATGCACCAAAGACTTCTTCCGAAAATGAATTAGTTCCTTTTTTAGATCTCCAATCCGAAAATTTTTTATAAGTAAAATCATAAACATATTTTGATTTGGCAGGAATTTAATTTGAAAATGCATTTTCAGCCTCATTTATAATTTCCTCTGGTTCTATATTACTATTATCCATACTAGTATCACTCATTTTTACAAATTAAAACTATAACCTCCAAAAAATTACTGACAGTGACATTTCTCTTATTAATATTTGAATGTCAAATTACGTAAAATCGTCGAAATCGCGGTAGTCTGAAAAGTTCAACCACTAGTGACTGAAATTCAATTTCAACCATCGCAATAAAATTTAAAATGATACATTTCAACGTCATCCGTAGAAAAAAATAATTTTTGCATGCCGTATGTGACAACAAATGAAACATGGATCCATCATTATACAACAGAGTCAAATCGGCAGTCAAAAGTGACCAAAACCGCAAATGTCAGCTGATATTCCATTCATCGACTACCTTGAGAAAGAAAGAGCCATAAATATTATATTTTGTTATTGTTGAGTCATATATTAATTCATTTTTAATCAGTAGTTTCGAAAAAAAATCTGCGCTTCTTTGTATTGATCTTCAGCTTTTGTTACTCTTAGTAATAAATCTTTAATGTTCTTTGTTTACCCATCTTTGGTCCTATTTTGTCCATTTACTACAAAAAAGCAGTTAGCTAAACTTTCACATTTTAATATAACTATGTAGTTAACCTAAAAAAACTAGAAACTATTCATGTTGGTTTTACAAGTTTTTTAAATAAGAATGATGACATTCTATTCATGTAATAAATGGTTGTTACATTTCTTTTAATATATATTATTTATTGAACATTATATTACTCCAATGTTAACAATATCGATCAGAAAAAGAACATTAATTCTTTCTTTGTCATGCACAAAACCATTATCGTCCTTTCCCAACAATAAAAGTAATGAATATCATTTCTTTTTTGCAATCTATCGACTTTTCGTGGTTTCTATTTCCAACCGAGCTGCAAAAAAACCCGTTTCGAACTGAAAATGTCTGTTATTATATTATTGAAGTGCTTGCTCACTATACGAATACATTGTTTATATTTTCATTCAGGTAAAGAAGGACGATTTCCTGTCAGTAATGCGTTTTAAATTGTTAGGAATGTGGCTGTGGGTTGTTGCACTTATATTATTGCTAACATGGCATCCCTTTTTTTATAAGTTTGGGTAAGTGAGTATGAAACCATGTGACAATATCACTTTTTGTTTAAAAACTAACAGATTCCCGCTATGGACGTAAAAATAGTTATCCTGGATTGAGAGCGGCAATGAAAATTTTCTTTCCAGTTGCATGTATGTCGATTACAGTTTTAGAGACAATAATTCCTTATACATATAAGCATATATAATTACAAACTATTACCAGTATTTACGATAATGATAAAAAATCTTGAATAGAATTAGAACAAAGTTCAAGACTTATTTCTTCGAATTAAGAAAACGTTCAGGAAATACAATAATCACAGCCTAACATTTTATTTACTGTTATACCAAACTTAATAAGATTAAAACCGAAGTATCTATTTTACATTTAATTTCATCCTGTTCTTACAAAACACTGGATTGCCAGTTTGTTTTATGCTTCTTCGTACTTCTTAGGACATTACAAATGGTTTGACATCCCACACGTCAAATTCGGGTCAATAATAACAAAGTTGGATGCTGATGCTTGATGGACACTGAATGATTTTTCTTTCGAAAAAAATCCAATACCATTCCAAAATCTAATCAAGTTAAATAAATTCCGTTTTCAAATAAACATTTTTACAGTTCTTCTAAATACCGTCTCCAAATTATATACGTTTATGTAAAGCAGTTTTAAATTGGTGGAGATATAAAAATATGTATGTCAAACACCATAAAACAGTTATTTGTATACCAAGGCCGCAAAATAGCATTTTAGAGTACCGAAATAAAAGGTTCTCGCTGAGGCCGTTCCTGCCGCGACAGGATAATCTTAGGTCTCTAAAAAGTTTCGCGGCCAAGGTATACACACTACTTTTCGTGCAACCGTCAGTGGGGATACAAATACGACCATGTCAAATCACCAAAAAATTCTATCTCTGCATTGGACACCTTTTCAATCAAAATTCCAGTTATTGAAATTCTTCGAAATTTTACAATGATTCCAAAATAAAACACTTTGAATCATAATCAATGCTATCTGAAGCATCCCAAACAAATTTATAGAAACAAACAAACATATTCACTCCATGAGAAAGATAATTACCAAATGCAGTGCCAATTTAAGAGAAAAGCCGATGTGCTAATGTAGTAATTGTTGAATATTAGTGATAGAGGGCGCTGATTAAAACGATTCTAACAGGAAGAAGTAGATGTACATAGTCGAGGCGTACATTATTATTATTAATATAAAATATACAAATGTTAACTGTAACTCTTATATAATTTACTTATTATTCTTGTATATAAAATGAGGCACCTTGAAGCTGGCCCAGCCATTTCAGCCCAAAAATACCTATTGGATAATTTACTAACAATTTATTAGAAATTTTTAACCTTTCATGTCAAAAGTTATTAATTATTTTGCCACCTTCAACTTGAACCTGCATTGGACCTTAAAACCGTATAGAACATTTACTAAATTTTAATTAGAATTTACTAAACATTTATTAGAAATTTACTCCACCCCATAGGGCCAGCTTCATGGTACTTCAAAATAAACTAATATCCCAAGAGGTTGTGATGGGACATAATCATAAAATAAAATCTAAAAAAAAGATCGAATTGCAAAACAAACAAAAATTAAAAAGAAACAAAGAAAACAAATCGTAGTTATAATTGCTGGAATTTTTTATTGTTGATTATTTTTTTCATCTATCAAAATAGTCAGATTTTGTGGTTTCAGCCAATAAGAGCTCAGGATGTATTTGTAAACTAACCTGTTTATTTGTTTATTTCAAATCGCTTTAACGCCTTTAACACACACATCACAAGATCAGTTTTAGAATACGTCCTAAACACTTAAAATTACATTAAAACTGACAAATGTCAGTCTGAACGAATTAAGCCAAGCGCAATCGCGCTTGCCTGGGTGGCCCTGTATTTAAATATTCAATATTTGACTTTTTAATTTAAAAATTGGAGGCGAAATTGATAAAGAAAATATTGATCATTTGTGTGTAAAGTGTCTTTTGTATAAATGACTATATTCTTTGTTTTTAATACAAAATGATTCAAAAAATAATCTTTCAAAATACCACTAGTACTCTCAAATTTTATAGATTAAATTTTAGGTTTCCACACTCAAATGCCTTTATTTCAGGCAAAACGACTCAAACAAACTGATTTGAGATAAAATCACGAGTCCGCATCAAGACGGTTTGTTTTTGTGGTTTTTCCAAATAAAGTCGTTTTCTTGAAAACCAAAAATTTAATCGAGAAAATTTGGATGACTCGTATTATTATATATATGCATTGCGACTAGATGCTAAATCTTAAGGAGGTTACCAACAATTTTATTATGTGAATCAAGGGTTTGGTCATAGGCCTTCAACTCTTCCATATTTGATATCTACTAATAAAACTGAATTTGCAATTCGCCAAAGCACATATTCTAAAAAAAGTAAAATGAAACAATCCATTCGTGAAGAAAAAAAAATCGTTGTTATAATTGCAGGAATTTTTTCGAGAGTAGCTGGCTGTAATATGAAATCCCTCCTAACGTCCTACCAACCGACGTTTCCCCGGCCATAGGGAGCTCGTATATCTGACCCGGTCTGAGATAATTGCGAAACTATTGTGCAACATGTGGGGACATTTATAAGTGGAAGTACCAGGTAGAATACGAACTCATGACCACGAAAGCAACTGCTAATGTTTTCTGACCTTTAATTAAATAGAACGTGTTTTTATATTTTCTCTGTATATGGGCAGTGTTATGCAAATTGCTACTAATGAAACGAAAGAAAAAAATCGTAAATAATACCAGCCGGGTATGGTCAGAATCTCCATTTATTTATTTTTTTCAACATTCTATACAGTGGTTGTCGTAAAGTCTGAATCACCTCTTTTTAAACTCAAGACTAGCCACTAATTTTGTTTTACTGTAAAATAGTAAATGAAAGTTTCCATACTGTCTTCAGCAAGGTGGAAGTAAAAAGGATAATAGAAGGATGTCCAATTAGTAGCAAAAACAAACGGTAGAAAATAGTGAAAATTATAAAGACAATGGGACAGGACTATAACAATAAAACAAAGCATTGACTTAAAAGATCGTGAAATAACAACGGCAAGATGACCTAGGGAAAGACCATAGTTCGATGGAAAGATCAAATAACTAACGAACAATAGTGGCGAAAAAACAACAGTCTGTTAGAAGAAATAAAACAAGTATAGGAGAGTAAAACATACACATACCATTAAAAGAGTCAACAGAGGTATAATCTTCCTTTATTTCTTGTTATATACCCCAACTTCCCATATACTATAAGAGATGATCTCTTGCATAATTTTCTTCTATATAGGTATTCTAGATACGTTTGTCGGGAGTTCTTTTCTTATATCTGTACTTCTTATCCTTCTTACCTTATTAAAAAAATGCTCCCAGGAAAGACATTTGGATCTATTGAAGAAGTGATTGCCGAAAATGATGCCTATTTTGAGCCAAAAGATAAACCGTTCTAGAAAAAACGCATTGAAATGTTAGTAAAGGATTGAACTGAGTGTATTATTCTTGAAGGAGACTATGTTAATTATGTTTTTTTATATTGAAACACTGCACAATTACAATCCACTCTAAATTAAAGTAATAAGCAAATACTGTAAAAGTCACTAATCTGATTCAGGTACCACCCGCTGGTTGTTCTCTGTGAGCTATTGTATGAGGTGTTCAGGCCATAAACTTCTCAATCTTATTTCGTCAAGTGGTTGATTGAATAACTTGTTTATCAGTTTATTGGTGAGGTCAGTAGAAAGATTTTTGTATATTGTTGAATGTACCTATTGTTAAATTGGAAACGTTCCATGGAGCTGTAGATAACATACGAAGTGTTTCGGTTTGATATGTTTGAAGTATCTTCATGTTACAAGGTTCACTGCAACCCAATAGTTCAATCTCGTACTATCAAACTGGTATAAGTATAGCTTTGTAGCTGAGCAGTTTACTTTCAAGAGATAGTTAAGATCTTTTGTTAAGTAGCCAGTGCACATTTTTTAGTTTCAGATCTAATTGTTTTCTTTGTAATCCAGGTATTTAACGTCAGTTTTTATGGGAATGCTGGGAACATTATTGATGGATACTTGTGGGTATGCAGTTTTTCTTATTGTGAAGGTGATTTGCGATGATTTGGTAGCATTAACTTAAATTTTCCATGAATGAAGATAGTTTTTTAGTAAATCTAAATGATTTTGTACTTTTTCCGAAGCTATTGTTGATGAATAAATTTTTACTAAAAGCTGTTGTTTTATTAGTCATCCAATGAACTTATTAATACAATATGTATTTAATTCGCTCATTAAAAAAAATCGTTTGAAAGATTAATATGCACGATAAATCATACCACTTATTGTGCATTAGATAAAAATAAATAATAGCAAAGAAGACAATATAATCAAGACGAAATTGTAGCGAATTATTTCAATGTTGGAAACAATATAAATAACTAGCATTATGGGCCTAGTAGGAGAAACAAGATACCGTTATATTAGTTTCTGTTTCAAATTATTACTCTAAGCTACCACGACCATGAGAAAGTACCTGGGTAAAGTTAATACATACAAATTATGTTTTCTGATTGCATTGGTTGTTTTTATGATAATTGTACATAATTTTAAAGTTATGGTTCCATGAAACACAATCTGAATAGAAACAACACAAAAACTAAATACACAAATTATGTAATCTGTGATACTGTTATTAAAAATTATGTAAAATGTTTTAAAATTGGTACAAATTTTTTTCAGCTATTTTGGTTTGTTTTTATGTGTTACTAAAATAATTTTTTGTTTGCCCATAAAATGGTTGTGCAATTTCAAAAAAAATGCGCCTGTGAATCGTGTTAATCTTAAACATCTGCTCGGTTTGAATCGGATCCAGGACTTGTAGATTTTAACAGACGTATTTGTTTGTTTTGTAATAATTATAATAATTGACGCTAATATGATCCGAACTCCTACCATAACAGCAATTGTCATGTAAGTCGGACTTTTAACGCGCTTGACTATTACACTTATGTATATTTCAAATTTTTCAAATAAAACCTATACTAATGGTATTATAAAGTTGCTTATAGTTAACAAATTATCGATCTTTAGTAGCAAATACACAAATCCAACTGATTTCGCACTTTTTCTGAAACTATAAATATATTAATTCATTCCTTTCTATGTAATACCGTCCATTTTATGACAAACATAGTAGGCACGCTACTGTCAATCTGAATTTTGACAGTTTGCCATTAAAGTTTATTACAGAATTAAATTTGACACATTTTGTTAAAAGGTATTAACAATGAGTAGATTCGGGAGTAAAAATCTTCAAGAAATTGATAATATAATTAAATTAAACGTACCTGCCAACACATTAAAGAGCAAAACTAGTATAATTTATACATACGTACATAATTTTTTTTGACTCGGGAAATAATCTTATTAAATATACCGCGACCTTGACAAATTAGCTACTATTTTTATTGCTACTAAATTTCTCGTATATTTAACAATTTGTCTCGACATAATTTTGGCATTAATAATCAAAGATTATTTATTAATGCCAAAATTAAGTCTCTGCAAATTGATCCTAAAATAAACTCGAAATTTAGATGCAATAAAAATAGTCGGCTATTTGTCAAGGTCTCTATATTACTAGTGAATATATTGATATAAAATCACTAAGCAGACATATACTTTAAACGCTCAGTATATGAAAAAGTTATGCCAACATATAATAATTTTTAATAAAATCAACAATAAATCAAACTTTATAACAGGAAAACAGATTGTAACATTATAAATTAAAAGAAAATAATATTTAATTGATTTAAAAACCCTGAGAAAAGATAAATCATTTAAATATCTTCTGTTAAAGTCAAAGATTTACATCAATTTTGGCAAGGGATCTAGGATTTAAAAAAAAGAAATAGTTTGTTGAAAAAACAAAGGAGAACGATTTTGAAAAGAAAAAATGTACATGTTAAAAATTATGGAGAATACAAAATTGAATTTAAACTAAAAAAGTAACAAATTACCATTCCTAAGTACATTATAAAAAAGTTATACAGTAGTTAGATAGATGTTAAAAATAAAACTAATCTGAATAAAGTTATTAATAAAAGTTAAGTGGCAACTTACCTCTGAAAAATATCAATGACAAATTTCAACAGGATCTCAAAATAATTTCTGGTTGTTGCTAAATAGTTTAATGTTTAGCTCACAGTAAAACACTAAAAGAATAAATTCTTCTTCGTTTTTTTTTATTTATTTTGTGCCTTAGACAATAGCAATGTTAGTACAGTTGTTAGATTTAGATTCTGTCAAGTAACAGATATCGTTTGCTTGCACTTTCTCATCACTAGATGGGGACAGTTGTTAAATTTTTTTAAAATAATTAATTAGTATTTATAGTATATAATTTTTTTTGAGTTTGAATGAGAGTATAAATGAATAATAATAATATTTTTTTAGTAATAGTTTAAAGAAAATACAAGAAAACATATTTTTTGTATAACTATCAAAAAAACTTGACATTTCTGCATCTCTATTGATATTACTTTTTTTCACCAAAATAATTCACAAAATAAACATGAAATATTACTTTATGAAGAATCTATTTTTGACAGAGTCAATTATTAATTGATTATTCATCATAAAACAATTTAAATTATTGGAATAATTATTGATAGTTAAGTTTGAACAATTACTTCCAACATAAATTACCGAAGATGTTCCATGTTGCTGCTGATCAGAAACGTTAGATATTTCTTGCAGAGTTGATTCCACAATTTTATCAGATATTTTAATTTGTTTGGAAGAAGATGGACAATTCAATATTTTGTGAGAAATCTCAATTTTGTTATACAGAGGTAGATTTCCAGCACATTTTCAGAAACCTTTTTTACATGTTTCTTGTCGCACCATTCACGAAATTGGTCATATGTTTTCTCATATACTAACTTGGATTTGGCCGGTAACATATTAGATTAGATTAGATTAGATTTGCTTTCTCAGATATATCTGATGGGCTATCACTATTATAATCAACATCCATCCTCTTGAAAATAACTTGAAATTGAAGCAACTACGAGCAAACACAGTCAAACAGTCAAACACGCGGCGTGCCAACAAACCGATTCTATATTTACGACACAGAAAGACCACTGGATTCTGTGGAATTGTGCGATAACTTATCGGGATAAAAAACCACGTCAAGATGTATTGGAAGTATTTATTTTTAATATATTTTAGACGATGTAAATTCACATTCACAGTTGTACAAAAAATGTTGTTTGTATTTCGAGTATGAAATTCGTGTTTTCGTGGCACATTCGAGAAAAATTAACACTCTCATGTGCGATTAAAAAAAACTCATTTTACGCACTTAATACAAAAATAACTATTTTGTAAAAGGTTCTTTGTTATTAATTGGTTTTTTGGTTGAATACATATAATAAATGATTACAATTTTATTTAAATCATCTTAACTCTAAAAAATTTTCAACAAATATAAAGATAAAAAATTTCAATAATTATTCGTTTAGAAACCCACTTTTAAACCCTGAGAAAAGAGTAGTGCCATAAAATTTTCATTTTCTAATGTTTTATTTGTTATAATTAACAAAACATATTATAACAATATGCAAAATTTCACGTTTCTAGATTATTCTGTTATGCTAAAAGAATACGTCAAAAGTTTTACTTTGTTTGCAAAGGTCTTCATTAATCTTGGATCTTGTTCTCTTAAAGTGAAAAATTAGTAAAAAGGTTAGAATTTAAAAAAGTTTTATTAGCATAAACCAATTTTCGAGAAAGAAAAATAAGACAATTTAAAACTACAATCTTTCTTCCGATACAATCTATATATTTCCGTAGGTAAATATTTAAAAGGGTAGTATTTTCAAATACGGAAATAAAGTCGAAAATAAAAAGGAGAAAAAGCACCGTCGTCACCACAAAATTATGTAGTGATTTATTCTCCGGGCTGCTGCATCCAAAATAAAAGTCATCTAAATCGCTTTTTATTCCTCGTAGCGCAAAACTCCCTTAATTCTTAATTGCTTACTGAAGCAGTAGTTAATTTAATTTATATTTGGTTAAGCAATAAAATCGGGCGGTAGTAAGTTAAGGGCCGCTCCGGCTTTCGGGGGTAGCTCGAGATGCATGATCTATGCGCTGGTCAAAGCTTGTGGAAGGGTGGTAAGAACGCGCGGTGCTCCAAGACATTAATATTCCCAAACCCTTTGTATAGTTGCACTACTTCACTGCATGTGTTGGACATAACTTGACCGACACTGGCGACTCGTAATCAAGGGGAAGGTGACTAGGGTAAACTGGTAAATGAATAAAAAAAGCTTAACAACTAAATTCCTACTGGGGAACCAAATTATTTTTTTACGTTTCTTAAAACCAATGAAATTCTTCTTTATTTGTCACAAGGGTAAGTTTCATCCAATTATGTTACTATTATAGTGGGAATAAATCTCTTGTGATTATTCTCGGGAATAATCACTGTAGCTTTTGTTTGCTTAGTCAAAATAATTACCTAAATGTGTCAACGCGTTATATAAAATAAGTGAAAATAATCGGTTTAGTACCTTTTCTGATGCAGAAATAAAAAATATTTTGGAAACTACTTCGAAAAACACTCTAATAAGTAATCAGACGATATGGAGACAATAGAAAGAAATTATGTTCTGGATCAATCTACTACAACAGCTACTCTGGCATTGATTTTAAAAGATTGGGCTTATAACATGAAAAGAAAGAACGGAAATGATTAAAAAGAAACAGTACTAAAGACAATGTGGAATAAAACGGCAAATTTATTTCAAGAACTTTACTTTAATTAGTATAACAGGTCCTTTGATCCTTTCCATGATATAGAATTCAAAAATTCTCGAAATGCAAGAGATGTAAAAAGAAAAATTTTACAAAAATATCCTGAAAAGCACAAACAAAGTTCTGTTGGACTTTCTAATACAGAACTGTTAAACATTTTTAACTATTGGGACGAAGACACACCTTGTGGATTGCAAAGAAAGTTTTTTCACGTTGTATCGTATGAACTAGGAGGGGAGGAGAAGCTACGAAATGTTTAGTTCATTATTTTAAACAAGAAACCGACATAATAGGATTAAATACTGGTCGCATTGAATATAATCCCATCTTTACAAAAACTGCACAGGGTGGAGCACAAAGATGCGCTAATAGTAAATGGTTGACTCCAAACATAAATAACCCAGATATTTGCCCTGCTCGTCTTTTTGAAAAACTAATGGGTAAACGTGAAGAAAATATTAAAACGAACGCTTGTTTTTTACTCCAAATCCGGCTTGGTAAACTCATGGTTCTTGGTATAAAAACGTTCCAGAAAAAGTAAATCTAGACACAGTTACTAAAAAAATAACTAACCATTCTGCCAGATCCACTGGCGGATCTGAGGGGAGGGCCACGGCCGCCCCTAAAGTTCTGAATAGTTGATATTGCTTCAACAACTAGAGTCTGGATATGCAAGTAAACCTTTTGGTTGGTTTTCAACAAGAAGAAAACACACGTTATACAAACCAAAATTATTCATTGTATTGAATATTTTCTCAAAGACTCAAACATCCCAAATTTTTATCACTTAATCACTTTGGTTACAAATTTCCATTAACTGATGCCCCCCTCTGAAAAACTCCCTAGATCCGCCACTGGCCAGATCAAGTGCAGTAAGTAACCTTTCAAAAGCTGGTGTAGGACAACAATAACTTATCAAGGTCACTGGTCATAATTCTGCAAGTTTGATTAAACCTTACTTACAATTGAACCAAGAATATCATTCAAATATAATAAATAATCTTAGAGAAAATACGCATGACGAAACAGTTGTAACAAGCAATTCCAAACCCTCAATAAATAATGAGTCACGAAATATTTTTAATAATTGCGTTTTTCATTGTACTCACATTATTCCAACGATATTTTCGTATATTGTAGTAATTAATTAAATTAAATTTTTCTATAGTTTTATTGATCTTTTATTGTAAAAATTTGTGAATCAAAAAATAATCTAATCAAAGGGCTCTCGTGACTATTGCCTGACAACAAGTTTTCAAAAAATCAAAAAATTATTTTCAATTTATTCTCACTCTCTTGTTATATTATTACTGATAAAAATATATAAGTAATTGAGAATTTAAAAAATATCTCAATGTCTAGTAATATAAACTGCGGATTTTTGAAAGAAAATAGTAGATTCTAAGCGAGTAACAGACTATATTTTCTCTACGACCAAAAAGAATGGATTCAAAATAAATTGAATTTAAACAGCTAAAGTTATTTTTTTATTAAACGACATACAATACATTGTATTAATATTAATATTTATAGTGTCAGTACAATTATTAAAATCTTTCGCTGGAGCATTAGAAATGTTTTCTGTAATATTTTTTTGAACAGACTGGTTGGATGAGGTAGATGTAATACTTGTGTAGCAGGAAGAATTAAATGTTGAGGGGATATTATATATGATAAATTAAGAAAAGTGGCAATTTGTGTAGGCATATTGGCATCTCAATTAATTGTCTTGTACATTTAGTTTTTTGACAATTTATAAAAAAATACCAAAAGACACATTAGATGGTCTCAGAACCCAGTATTTTTTACAATATTATACAAATCCCCAGTGATCATAAACTCTCTTGGTTTTTTAGTTTTATGATCCCAAATTTTTAATGTCAGAAATGTTACTATTATATAGTTCACCCTTACTTGATGAAAATTAATATAAAATTTAAAATTTTTATTACCTTTGTAGCTAAATATATCTCATCCGGAGCATTTTCTAAATATGTTTAAAGTTTTCTTCAGTAAAAACCTTATATTGTTTTAACTTTTATATATTTTGAAATATCGATATTGTGCTTTACATTTGTAGTAAGTAAAATAAAATTGGATATATTTTCCATAAAGTGGAAGATTTCCATGTTTTTAGTAAATCGCCAAAAATGCAAATAAAATAGTTTCAGAAAAGAATTTCGTTTTATTTTATTTTTGCCAATCTCTCAACATTGTGTTGTATTTTTCATGTTTGGATTTATGCGGCAGCAAATTTTGCTATCCTACGTCAACTAATACAGTTAATTTGACATTCATGGCAAAACTTATTCTTTAAAACAATTACGGAAAATTCATTCTGTAACTTGTTAGTAAGGTAAATTGGTATTGTTATTGTAAAGCAATACGACCTGTCCGGCAAGGTCGGGCGTCCATAAACGCGAATGAACTCTCTTAAGTTCACCCGATTATAAGGCCAACGCCAACGATTAGATTAGATTAAATTACACATTATGTAGATATATCTCTCACATCATATATGTTATATCGAGTAATTGTAGTATTTATTGTTACGGGTTAATTCCGAATATAGTTATTGTTATTGTTGAGGTAGCATTTGATTCTTCCCTCACTACAACCTACCCTACGACATTTACATGTCACAATAGAATGAAAATACATGCAAATCGCAAAAGAAGCAAGTGTTTCAGAATAAATATTCTCACTCTAGAGGATATTTATGTTCCCTATTACTAAAGTTGATATTAGATTTATAATATTAACGAATGACCGTGGAGAAAATAACAGCGATGATATTATTATTATAGTCTGAACTTTCAGAGACAACTTTCTTTTTTAAATTCTTATCTCATTCTCATTTTTTTTATAATGACGCAGTTATGGTTCAGTGTGTGCTCTTTCTTAAAAAAAATGACAAAATAGAATCGAATTTTCGTCAACTTGATAAAAAGGGGAATAAAAAGTTGCTATAGTTGATCCTCGTATATTTTAAATATTATTTTAACTATACAACTTGCTTTATCCAAACTCATGTAAAGAAATAATACTCTTTTCCAAGATTTTTCCCACAATCGATCAGACAAATTTGTTACATGCGTCACACACATAAAAAAATTAGGTACAATGATCCAATAAACCTTTTGTTTGACTGCTGAACTTTTTTAGCCTTATGTGTAGCGTATGAAAATGGATTTGCTCTCTGTAAAAAGTGAAGACGTATGCATGATGGATCGCGTTTTTTATGTTACCATTGGTTGACAGATCTGTATGTAAGTAAACTTAAAAGAGGGTTTGCAGAACAGTGGCTTCGAATAGGGGAATATTGATTTTGGTTTAAAGATATTTTACAGTTGAAATAAAGGGTGTTTTTGAAACAATTATTTCCAATATTATTTTTTATTTTTATTTTTAGGAAAAAATGAAATATGCTTGCTTGTAAATTATACCTTAATATTAAATAAATAAATAATAAATATTCAAACGAATTGTCACGATAAACGTGAATATTGTGACGTTTATACACTACAAAATATAGTTTTAAAAAAAATTAGTTTATAACTATATATTCTTTCACACTAAGTACTTTAGAATTATTTCTTCTGCTGGCTATACTACGTCTGCTATACGTACTATACTTCCTCTTGAATCGTCTATCGTCCTTGAAGTCTTCTTGCTTCCGTCTTCTATAATGAATAAGTCTTTGAATCTTTTTGACGGTTTGACAAACGTCAGGAACAAATGTCAACTCGTTCTCAGCTCTTCAATATTCTTTCTCGATCCCGGACGAGCCCCCAAAATGTAGGTTTTCCTCGATTGTCTTGGAGAATGATATTTCAAGGAGTATTTTAAATAATTTTAATATAAACCTAGCCAAATTAACAGGATGGTTTTACAGCTTTCTCAATTTATATTAACTTCACAATCTTCTCCTTATTTTCCTTTTTTTTTCGTTTCCTGGTTACCCTTTTTTAATATACAGGGTGATTATTTTTCATTGCAATGTATTGAAAGAAAAAATTTAAAATTTGCATTGGAAGTTTTGACTGCTTCTGGCCTTTTTAAAATAATAAAGAATGAAACGTATTAGGACCTATTTGCCAGATGTCTGATGAAAGAATAACTAAAAGTTTTTGAGACTAGAGTGCTAGGTAAAAAAAGAGAAAGGCCACCAAAACCATGGAGAGAACAAATAAGAGAAGAAGTGGAAGGAAGGGAAATGCCTTCGTAACGAATGGTAAAACATACAAAAGATCGAAAAGCTTGAAGATAAAATGTATATCTACAAGAACAGAATAATCTCAACTACATAGCCTTAGACTTAAATGTGGAGAGGATTTAAGAATAAGAAGAAGTATTTTATTATTCTTTAAAATGTATTCTCACTTAAACTTCTTTTGTATTTAATATTTTATTCTTTCTGCTACCTGTATTGGTCCCAGTATTGTTCTTAATGTCTTTATTTCTATTGTTCTTACATCAGAGAAAGTTTATCAGTTTCTTCGTTTCTCAATTTGTTATCAATAATTTTTTCTTTCAACGTCACTTCATCTAACATTTTAAATCCACTTCTTCAAATTCGTTTTGGCACATCCTTCCATACCTCATTGTTTTTATCTGGCTATTATGTACTCTCAGTGCATTCTTTTTGCCTTCAGCTATTATTTCTTTTACCTTTTTTTCTATTATCATCTTCTGATAATACAAATCATATCAACTTTATCGCTTAATATCTTGTAAACAATCAATCGTCTCGAAATTTTAGAGTTATACGTACATTTAATGAAATTCTGACTATTTGACGTTTCGCGAGGTCCCACCTTAATTTTAATTAATGCGTAAAGAAACAGAATGTGGAGGCGAAATCAACACTTGTCGAAGATTTTTCTATTTTTTTTATTAGTATCTAGTCAAGTATGCCACAAGACTATAAAGTGTCAATTATAGACAGGACTCAATGGACTGACAAAAAACACTACAACCTTCAAGGTAAGGCGTATCCAAAACCAAGGAGGGAGTAGGAGCAGGGATATACTCCAAAAATCTAAGAGTTAGCCACAGCTATGCCTTAGATATAAATGCTACGGTATTTCAAGCGGAGATATACGCAATTCTGCAATGCGTCAGAGAAAGTAATAGGAGAGGTCTCAAAAACCAACAGATCCTAATCATGTCGGACAGTCAGGTGGCACTGAAGGCAATTTCAAGCCAGGAAGTAACGTCTAAACTGGTATGGGAATGCATGGAAGAACTGAAAGTCCTAGGAGACCAGAACAGAGTAGTGCTGGCCTGGGTACCTGGACATCAGGGTATCGATGGGAATGAAAACGCTGATCAACTTGCAAAAAGGGGAGCAGGAGAAATACCCGATACAGAACAGACCCCCGGAGTACCGAAGTGTGCAGTCCAAGGGGCTATAAAAACCTGGATCAGGGAAAGACACTTTCAACACTGGCAAAATGTGTCAGAACAAAAGCACGGAAAATCCTTCACCGGAAGACCGTATTCTAAAAGAACGGCAGAACTACTCTTACTGAGCAGAAGTAAGCTGAGAGTGATAACAGGACTCATGACTGGTCATGCACTAGTAAAAGAGTTCTTAAACAAAATTGGACTGTACAATGGAGACCTTAGGTGCAGGCTATGCAATAAGGAACCAGAGACACTGAAACATGTACTATGCGATTGCGAGGTGTTGGATCGCAAGAGACAAACACTTTTTGGGCAACCAACATTAGACCCAAAAAGTTTTAACAGACACCCAGTTAAAGAACTATACAAACTAGTACAGGGTACAAAAATACTGGACTGGGTGGAGTAATAAACGGGCAATAAACGCAATAAGCCAATAGGCTTCAGCGATATCGGAAATCTTTGAATCAGACGAGCCAAGATGAAAAAAAAAACGATTTATTGAAGTACTATTGTTTAACTGTTTCTAGGCCACGTTTATGGCAAATATAAACCCTATTTCCAAAATAAAAAACAGGGTTCTTCTTTATGTTGTTCCTTATGCACAATATTTTATAAATTGGTTGAAAGTATAAGTCGTCCCGATACCAACATAGAATGAAGTCTCGTGAATTCAATCAATCACAGGATTACAGCTAATAAAAACATTTCTCGTTGCAGTAACTGTTGGCGTTTCTACCCTTACCGGAGTGAGCCATCTGCCGCACGATGCATATTTTTCATTCAGGATTTGACTTTGCTGTCTTTCAATTTCATTTTTGTGATTCACAATAAACTCTGATTTTTTGGAAATAATATGAGCGCTTCTGCCTCTATATTTAACACTTTTTAAGGCGATTGCGATCGAATTTATGAGAAGAAACGTCCAATAATGTCACTAAATACGTGATTTAGTTTTTTAAATTTCTAATTGACTAAATATCTAATTAGACTCCACAAAATCCTTCTTACTGTATACGCATTCTATAGACGATGCATTTACAACCAGTAAGCAAAGCCTAATTTACTATGCAAATGGCTTCGAAAGTTGTCCGAAGTGGAGAGACACAACAGATGGCCACTATGAAGTATAAAGACCACTAACTTTAACTCCCGAGATTTCGTGTGGCGTCTTCCTGCTTCGGTCGTCGGCTTCTTAATTAAATATTTCGAGGCCCTTTCCGAACTTACTTCGAAGGTTTTCTATAGATAGTATGTTCCCAAGTTTTTTTTTCCGTTCCGGCAGTAGACGAATAAATTATTTTGAGATAAGTTGTACTTTGAGGTTCTCGTCGACATCTGCGTCGGTTATTTACTCACAAATAAGCGATTTAAATTTCAATTTCGAGCATAAAAAATTTGAAAAAAAAAAATACAGTACAGCGGTCAGTTATAGTAATTTATAAGTGTATAATTTATTTCATTTAAAGACATTTTAAAGTTTAATTTGAAGGATCAACTTTCAATACAAATTAAAATTGATACCAGTGAACTATGTCTATGTCGCAACGCTGGGTGAAATCAAATTACGTCTAAGTCGGAGCTGGATTCAACGTTAATTGTTCCTAATTGACTTCTACACAGGGAAAGAAGTCATGAGCTTATATTTGGAAGCATAATAATAGCACGTCAAATCAAGTTTTGTAATAGAGGCCCCGATTCCGAGTTATTGAGTTATTGGCCTCCAAATTTGGACATTTTCATTTCTAATTTCCGAGCTGTTCAATTTTTCTTAATAATACCCCTTCCAGGCGTGCAGTTCTTGTTGTTAAAAGCAAAAAAACCATGCTCTAACTTCCACTTTCTTGGTTGCAACCATCTCTATCTGTATCTGTAAAGATGGAAGGGTGGGTCACCCCACAGCACGTAGGCCACGTTTGGCCCATTGTGTATCCTTCTGAGGTTGAGCCTTCCTTCTGGCTCGTCAGCCGGCCTACTTGTTTAAACTAAGTGATGACGTCGCCCTCATGTTTGCATGTGAGCCTCTGCTCGCTGAAAAGAAAATGACTTATTTGTGAGAGTGTCGGGTATTCGCAAAGAATGTGTTCGACAGTATCATCTTCCTGTTCACATCCTCTAGACAGTGGAGTGTCAGATAACCCCATCCTGTAGAGGTGTTTTCGTAGATGATAGTCAGGATACCTGTGGCTGTGCGCAGGTTCTGTCTGTTCATAGTCATGTATTTTTTAGCTGTTTCGCTGTTCGGATATCGGAATAGTTCCTTGGCTAGCTTGCAGCCTTTCTCGTCATCCCAGCTACCCTTAAACTTGTCAAGGGAGTGCTTCTTTAGTACGTCAGCCACAGCAGATGCCGATAAGCCTATGAAAGTGCCAGGTTCCAAAAGTTTTTGGGAGGCTGCTTTCTTAGCTAACGAGTCAGCTATACGGTGGCCCTTTGATTTTCCATGGCCTTTGATCCAAGCTAAAGTGACCACGTTGTTGTTGCAAGCTTAGATCAAAGCCTGGTGACATTTTAGTATTAAATCTGATGTAATGCGTGGTCTATTCAGAGCTAGTAGTGCCTGTCTGCTGTCCGTAAGGATGTAAATATTACTACCAGTAATGTTTCTTCTGGTAGTCTCTTGGGGCGATGGAGATAGCAGTGAGCTGTTTGAGATACACTGGCATTAGAACCCATTGCCCATTTTATATTGAGATTCAGGGATCTGGAATAAATTCCACAGCCTGGCTCCTCTTTTGTTTTAGACCCATCGGTGTAGATGCACAAGGCACCTGCTGCCAATGTAGCCTCTTGTACGTTTTTTATTATTACCCTGTAGGGCCTACGAAAGGCATATCTTGGTGCAATCAAATCCATGTTAGCTTGTAGCAGTGGGACCACAGAGCTTTATTGCTGAAGCCTTCAGTGAAACTGCCGTTAAAATTTTTACTTCAGATCAGGACACTTCGTAAATTCTTGTAAATTTGTTTCTTTATTATAAAGGATAACGGTATAATTAATTTGACATCAGTTAAAAGACTTTTGTATGTTACAGATCGTGCATATTTGATTTTGGTCTAATTATTTGTAAATAAAAAGAAGAGCTAGTTAATAATCCTTTACACAGCTCTTAAATATACCACATTGTATACCTCATTGACAAATGCAATCTTTCATGTAAATATAAAGAAGTTTCAGAAATAATTATATTGTAAATTTTTAATTACTTCCTTTAATAACCTTAATATTCTACGCCTTTCAAGAAAGCAATATCAAAATACAAAATCATATGATACTATCAGTAAATAGGTTTCGTTATTTCTACGGTCGGTGGTTAGGCAACAAAGCATATTAATTTCCTTAGTAGAAATTAAGTTTATTGATGCTCTTACGCAAATCAAATACCAACGCCTTGTAGTCCACAAGGGTTTTATTAATAGATTTACCTATCCTCTAGATAGGGCGAGGTATCTCAGGGTTATAGAGAAAAGTATCTGATACGAGACTTAAAAATTACACACTGAAAAAAGAGGTTTACTTACCTCTGTTTATTTAGTTTTAAGATTAAGGTAGGTAATAACATCTATAAATTTATATTTATCGAAACATTAAGAAATTGAAAACTTACATAAGCGGTTCAACTGTAGCTCCAAAGAAGAACAGCTAACAAGACCAAAATTGCCATAATGTACTGTGATATGCAATAACGTATATTGTCACAAATTCCAATTAATATAAATATTTAAAATTGCATATATAAATTGTCTAATTGTCTAATTGCGAGTACATTTACCTTTATTTCTAACATGAGAATTTTTTAATAAAACATCATATTCTAATTAATTATAAACAATTTTCAGTTTTTATTTCACACTTTTATTTCATATACTTCCGTTCATTCTGCATAATATTAAATATGGTTAATTCAGCTGAATTAGCAATTTGCTAAAGGTAAAAAAATCATCCAGTTGAATCAACCTAAAATATTATGCAGATCTCAGCAAATGAGTTGTAAAGGTAAGAACAAATTGATTTCATTCATAATTCAGGAAAGTCCTGAGCAACTTGGGCTAAAAGCTCTGCGCGTTTGTTAATAGTATATTGTGCAACAAGTGGGGAAAGTTCACACTATACTTTTTCTACAACTGCACACATTTAAAGAATACAAGTAATGTAACTTAATATTTATTTTTATGGTTAGCAAAACTAAAATAACATGAAAGTATCCAACCTCTTAACAGTTAAATATTTTTTTTTTGTATTTCTTCTCCATTCCATAAATTTTTCGTATGCCAATTCATACTTTTTTCTTGAAATTACCGGCAACAAATCTAACGTTACTTTTGCGGCCCTTTCTAGTATCTTTGGCGGAGTATTATCACAATTGTCAGTATCCATATTATTTATTATAAATCTTATTATTATTAAAATAATATTTAATGGAAATTGCGATTTTTATCAAAGCACGAATGAAAATTACCTTAAGAATTTAAAAAACTTCTACAGTCTGACAGTTGTGACAACTATTTGAAGCTGAACAGCAGCCTACTATGTTTTTGTCGATTTTTGTTGATTCTCCATATAAATGTATGTGGTGTGAAATTAAGTAAGCTATGAGAAATTCGCTTCTTTTCATAGCAGTTGTAGAAAAAATATTTTGTAAAACAGTATAAGTATGTTTGTTTGTTAATTTTAACGTCTCTTTTCTGACCTAATGGCCTAAACTGGACGGGACCTACAGCTTATCGTGAGCTCCGAACCAGGGTCCTCAATCACCTTAAACCCAGGACTATGTCTTTGTCATGCAGGTAATCTACCGACTAACAAGTGTATAATTGTGTCACCAACCCCTATCAGTTCCACGAGATATCCGATCTCATCCGGCCTGTTTACCGACGTGAATGAAACTGCGGATGAAACAAATACCTTTTTGCACTTGCCCAAAGTCTTATCTGACTTTAATTCCACTTGAATACCGCAGGATTCGAATCTACTCCCCGAACACTGACCAAGCTGAATCGACAGACGCCTTACCAACTAGGCCACTGTGTCCGGTAACAGTATAAGTAAAAAAATTAGATATTAAAATAAAATAAAATGAAGTAAAGAAAAAGGAGTTTGTTAACGTGACCCAGTAGCCAAAATAAATGTGGTAAGAATTAATTTTTTGTATTAATTTTGGGAACGAG